>JALMQS010000064.1:1829287-1888290 GCA_024734495.1 Forficula auricularia
GGCCAAAAAGAGGTCAAAAATTCATTGGTTAGTGCGTATGTACGTATGTACCCTCCTGCGTTTCGCAACCATAAGTCTCAGAACTACGAAATTCTAAACTTAAGCTCGATATAGGCTAGAAGGAGTACAGCAAGCGGGTTTGGTGGGGAGTGCACGTGCTTCATGCAGCTCCTCAGCTAAAGGACCATAATGTCGGAACGCCCGGACCTACATTAATGCGAATTTGGGGGTGAGTACCCACTGTGTTTACCTCCTGTGAGCCGCCACCCCTAGGCCCTCAGCCTAAGGGGTTGCTTTTAAAGGGCAGAAAACTCTGACAAGGTGATGAGTGGTGGGAGCCTTTTTAAATCTATTTCATTGTGAGCGGAAGAATTTTCTGGATCAGATGGCCAATTTATTCTCTTCTTTTTTCTGGTCTAGGGGAGGTTTTGGGGGCTAAAACGAATTTAACGTGGCTTTGGACTTTACCCCCCATAGACCTGCACTGTCGCCACGCCTACTTCCCCTGCTCCCCTCGACCAGCCGAGCCCCCGCTTCTATCTATGGGATACGTGTGCACGCTAGCGTCACGCAACCGTTGCCATGGTGACAACCCCCTCGCTCACCTGAGAGGAGGAGATGTTTCCCTGCACTCCGCATTCAGGCTACCCCCGCATCTATCTCCTGGATACCGAGCGCGCATTCGTTAGCGCATCCTCGGTTACCATGGAAACCAGAGTTAATATAACTCGAGCGGCTATTGCTTTTAATAATTCACCCGAATCGTTATGTATATATTTATTTATTGTCAGCCAACCTTATTATTATTGAGGTGCTGATTGTTAATGATTTCACGTCATTTAAGTCATTGTTGGCTTGTTTTAATTTTATAACGTATTTATTTATAATTATTTTATCCCCGTTTGTTATTCTAGTCATTTTCGTCTCAAATTTTAATTATTGTTATTTAGTTGTAATTTTTGTGGAGGGGTTTGGGCATGCGTCGCCCACATCATAGGGCATTGACGCATTTCCCTGGTCTCCCCAACAATTTTATTTTTCGTTTTAATATTATTGATTGCAAGTGGGGCAGGCGTGGGCTGTCCTCATTACACGGATTCGAACCCTCTTCCTGCCTAACATTTGCATATTTTATCTGATGACATGAGACTATGTTTATTTATTTATTTATTTGGGGGGGGGATATTATAATGCTCACAGGGGAGGCGCATGTGTGCTTCGCCCCCTTTTCCTATACTATCTATTTTATTTTATTTTTTGTATAGTGGGTCCTGGTAAGCTGTGAGGTGCAATTTTACTTACACACCTGAAGCTTTTATTTTGGTTGCATCTGGCAGCGTTAGGTGGGCTCTAACGCTGCAAGCCATCCCTTGCCTGGTGCACAAGAAAAGGGCCCTGGCGAGGTTTTATGACCTTGAAGTCCCCTCCTTTAATTCAATTTATTTTGACTCTACGGCCCATTTGGACGTAGAGTAGAGGAGCATTTTCTCTAAATCCCAATTATGGCGGATCTGCCATCAGTGTGCCCACATTGTGACAGAGCCTTTAGAAACATTAGGGGCCTGGGGCAGCACATACGTCAACAACACCAAGAACACTGGAATGCTGCTGTCCCAATACCAAATATAAGGATTCCCTGGTCAGATGAGGAGGTTAACCTACTCGTCCAATTGGAGCTTTCGGCCCCGGCGGGGGTCCAGTGGCGTATAAACGACTGGCTACGCGAAAGGTGGACCGAATGGGGTCGCACCTTAGAGAGTATTAGAGGGAAGAGGAGGTCTCTAGCCTATAGGGCTCTTCTGGCCGAACAACGCGCATCCTCCTCTTCCGGGCCTCCGCCACAATCAAGACTGACACCGATTGATGAGGCCGGACCGTCAGGGTTGTTAAATGTTTCCATCAGTCAGCTGGCCGAACAACTGTCAGCTGCCGGTGGGAGCCCTGCCAACCTGGTCGGAAGCGATGCCATCATACCATCCCTCGGGGAAGAGCCACACCATCTTGGCGGCCACGAGGGGTGCTACGAGGATGACACCACCGAGGAGACATCAGGCGTTGCCACCGTGCCACCTCTCGGGGAAGAGCCGGACCATCTTGGCGGACACGAGGGGTGCCTTGTGGGTGACACCGTTGAGGGAGCTGAGGAGTCAGTCCCCATCACCGATTGTGACGGCGGGCATGTACCCTGTGGGGGGGAGGGTCGGCCCGCAATACCTACCGAACGAGACAATGAAGGACGAGCCGCATGGGAATGTGGTGTGCCGGATCCTGCTGCACCTTCTGCTGGCCATCGGGCTGAAGAGTCGGATGTCAGTGTCGTGTGTAGTGGTGCTAGTGATGGTCACCTGGCCGAAGATCTGCCTAGTGTTAGTGTGGTTACCCCCTTCCCAGCAAATGATGAACTATCCACTGAACCATTGATGGCCGTCGGCGTAGATGTCGATCCTCCTCTCGTTGCCGCCCTTAGGGCTTATCGCGACTCCCCGGGGGCGATACTGTCATGAGGGGTATTGTTGTTAACGTACTCGAGGGTAGGCCGTGGGAGGGACTGTTGGATGCATGGCTTCGGGCTCGTGGAGCGGGTCTTGCGGTTGCTGGGGCTGGGAGGCGTGTGAGGGGAGGCAATTCCACCTGGCCTCCCCCAAATGATCGGAGGGGAGGCGCGCAGCGAAGCGTGCTGAATATGGGAGGATGCAGTCTCTCTGGCATCGTGATAAGAATAGAGCAGTGAAGGAGGTCCTTGAGGGCGGTTCGGATCGCGGCGTGGGGTTTGATGCGGCGAGCGCCTATTGGACTAATATCCTGGGCGATTGCCGGGGATGCCTTTCCGCCGTTTCCGACCGTCCAAGAGTCCTCCCGAGTCCTGTTCTCCTCCAGGAGCTCACTACTACCACCTCGTTTAAAAAATCGGCAGCCGGGCCAGACGGTCTGTCTCCTGCGGCCTGGAGAGGCGTAGGAGATAAGGAGCGTCTCGCCCTGCTTAACGCGATACTCCTGGAGGGTAGGGTGCCAGGGATTCTGTCCAGCGCGCGGACCGTGTTGATCCCTAAGATCCCATCGCCATCACAGCCACAGCATTATCGGCCAATCACGGTCAACTCTGTGGTCGCTCGGCAGCTTAGCAGGGTTCTCCTTCATCGTATAGAGAGCACTGTTGAGCTTCGGGGAGACCAGCGGGGGTTTGTTAAGACCGATGGTTGTGCGGAGAACACCCAGGTCCTGGGGGCTATCATAAGGGATGCGAGGTGTCAGCTGAAACAGCTACATGTCGCATCCCTAGATATTTCAAAGGCATTTGACACTATAATGCACCAACCTCTAATGGACATACTGGATGACCTGCTGGACCCCGCGCTCGTTCCCGTGGTCAGGTCTCTATACTCGGACAGCACAACAACGCTGGTCCATGAGGGCTCAAGATCAAATAAGATCAGGTTGGGGAGGGGTGTGAGGCAGGGGGACCCATTGTCGCCATTTCTCTTCAACTTGGCTGCTAAATATATCTTAGACCGATTGTCCCCTCATGTCGGTTACGACTTACGAGGCGTACGTGTTGGCTCTTTGGCTTTTGCGGACGACGTTGTCCTTGTGGCATCGACGGCCGTGGGCCTTAGGGTTCGGATACGCGACTTTGAGGTCGGCGCCGCCATGTTCGGGATGAAGGTTAATGCGGCCAAGTCTGTGACTCTCTCGCTGGTTCCCTCCGGTAAGGAGAGAAAGATCCGGGTGTGCACAGACTATGACTTCAGGGTGGAGGGTGGGCCGATCACGGCGTTAGCCGTTGGTCGGTCCTTTTCCTACCTTGGAGTCCGTGTGGGCACCTCGGGACTAGTATCCTCGGAGTGGCCGCTAGCGGAGATGTTGGAGAGGGTGGGGGCCGCTCCCCTGAAGGCCTCGCAAAAGATGGAGATCTTGAGACTTCATGTTCTTCCCACAGGTATCCATCCCCTGGTGTTAGGCGGCGTTACGGTGGGCGACCTCATCACCATCGATCGCCGGGTGCGGGCATTCATTAGAAAAACCATTAACTTGCCTCGCGACACTCCAGAGGGTTTCTTCCACGCCAGGATAAGGGACGGGGGTTTGGGGGTTCCTTCCTTTAGTTGGCACGTGCCACTTCTGACACATGCTCGTATAAGCCGAATGTCATCTTCGAGCTTTGATGCAGCGAGAGCTGCATCTGAGACGTATCATGTAATCAGAAGGATTAATTGGGCCACCGATGCCCTCCGAAAATTTGGCGGCGTGGAGGGAGCCGGGGAATACTGGGCCCGCCGGTTGTATGACAGTGTTGACGGTAAGGACTTGGGACTTTGTGCGAGGGCTACCCCGTCGTACTCCTGGGTGAACTACCCTGGTCTGCTGAGCAACGGCACGTTTAAGGACCTCTGCCGCCTCCGATCCGGCTCTCTCCCTTCTGCTGTCCGCACAAGTCGCGGTAGGCGGGAGGGGGTGTCCCGGGGTGTAGGGCCGGGTGCCCCAAAACGGAGACGACGGCCCATATTATCCAGGGCTGTGGGCGGACACACGACGGGAGGATCAAAAGGCACGACGCCGTTGTCCGATGTCTGGCGGACGATTTAAAAAAAGATCTCGTAGGGTGGAGCTGGAGTATTTATACTCCAGCGCCGCCAGAAATCGTAAGCCAGACATCGTGATGGCAGGGCCGGAAGATCGGGTGACGGTCATTGATGTCCAGGTGGTCTCCGCGCTCGCCGGACTGGAGGTTGCTAACAAGAACAAAATTAATTATTATAGCTGCAACTCCAGTCTGGTCGGGAATATCGCGGAGAGGTTCGGAGTCGCCGCCGGTGCTGTTACCGTTTTGGCGGCGACAATATCGTGGAAGGGGGTGTGGTGTCCCCGGTCCTTCAGGGACCTGCGCGCCCTGGGTGTCCCCAAAACTACATTAAACAAAATGACACTCAGGGCGATGCTAGGTTCCCTTTTTAACTTTTCGAGTTTTATGAGGCGGACTTTCAGGACGGGGCCCGGCCTTAATTGAATACAAATATAACTTTAGATTTATGTGCATTGCTGGGCTGGCCATCTTCGACAAATGACCTTTCTGCAGTGGCCAGTCCATTTTAAAATAATTTTAATGATTTCTTAGCATTTAATGTTAAATTTTATTTATAGATATTTTTTGTTTTGTTTTTTTTGATAGTAATATTTATTTATTTCTTTGTTGATAGCTTTGCACAGTTGTGGGGCGCTTTTTGCGCTCCCAACACTCTGGCCTCGGTTCTAGATTTGTGTCATAGTCGCCTGTATATGTATTTTAATCATAAATAGCCACAACATCTGGCATTATTGTTTGGACGGCTGATGAGAAGTTGTACTCTGATATGTAAAAAAAATCTGTTTTCTTTTTGTAAAGGGCTGCCCCCCTCTGCGTGGCACAATAAATCAGTCAATTGAAATCGGAAAACCAGAAGTGGACATTTACATTAAAGATTCGGATGGATCACCAAGTGAACTTGAAATCTCAGATGTTATATATTCAATCTCCCAGTACAGAGCGCTCGGTCTATTAGCATGTATGTTAGATGCTTGTCATAAATTAACCGAATGTTTTCTACATTTGATTCAATCACGGATCAAATGTAGAAAGCATTCGATTATTAGAAACATTAAAATAATCCAATTATAAGGGAGAAAATAACGTTATATGAAATTTCTCGTCCGAATTAGTTTTTTTTTTTTATTTATCCAACAAGTTGGGATTATTATATAATATATGATATTAGTTAAGTTTAGGCTTATTGAAGATTAGTGTAACACGGATAACAATGACCTAGGACATGGTTTTTTGTGTATCTTATCTATCTGATCGTATTGTAGATTTATGGTGGTTAAGAATCTGGATGAGCAAGAAGTCGTTAATGATCATTCAGATTTTTTTTCAGAGAAACTAACTAGCAAGGCATCCAACTTTAAAAAAGTTGAGAAATAACTGGCTGTTGTAGACACTCTTTTTACTTTCACTTAAATTAGAAATTTAAAAGATTTAGTTGAATAAAAATTTGAATTTCAGTTTTCAGTGGAAATATATTTTGAGGTCCCCTGATTCTATTAAAAGCGTTTTTAACCATATGTATGTGTGGAGGCGGGGCTAAAACTCAGCAACGGGAAGTAGTAAAGAAAGGGTTTCCAAAAATGACTTAAAGATCTTGTTTAAATTTGCTGCTGTATATATCTAGTATTTTCTTGTTTAAGTTGTATAAATTTCAGCCTTTAGATCTACATTCAAACATATCTAATAAGATCTTGTTGTGTTGTAGGTTCGAGGTAAAACATATTTATTAAAATTAAAAATATAAATTACAAGGTAGTATTTTTTGTGAAACCTACCTTGTAATTTAAATTTTTTAAATTAAAATTTTTAATTTTAATAAGATCTTGTTAACTTTAAAATATTGTCTTTATACATTGAGTTTAGACTGCAGCCTTATTAATTAGCTTCAAGTGGAATTTTGAAAAAATTTTGATTTTTCCAATATTTCAAAAACTTACGAGTTTTTGAATAAATTGTATATTGATCGAAATTGAAAGAAACTAGTTGTTTAATTGAAAGTCGTTTTGCCGAGAGTATCAGATTTGGTATTATAAAATCAAATCAATGAGATAGTTTCCTGCGTAATGAGAGATGTTATATATAGTTATTACAATATAGCTTACATTTCAGAAAGATTAGATTTTTTGACACTTGGGTTTGATTTCCGAAAGGTCAATATCACTTCGAATTTTATTTTGTATTCAAGTCTCCCGCGTAATGAGAGATGTTACAATAGTTACAATAAAGTTTACATGTCAGAAAGATTAGATATTAGATAATGTTAATATCTCTTCGAATTATATTTTTAGTTACATTTATTTGGAGAATAAAGAAGGGGTAAGGACATTTTCAGTTTTCTTTGCTCAACATAACTTATTCTATTGTAGGTATTTAATATTTAATAAATGTTGATTAAAAAAAAAGAGGAGATTCTAAGTTGTATGAGGCACATACCATATTATTTTCTCTATTGTATTTATTTAATTAAGAGCGTTACGTGCGTGCCTTCGGCACGCCCTCGGAGCTCGGCCCTCCGGGCTGGTGCCCTGGCGGGCGGCGTCTCGGTCCAAAAATTTTATTCCTCTTAAAAAAGCACACTCCAAATGTATACCTGTAAACTCCCGAAAAATACATACTCTCTTAAAAGTTTCGCCTCATTTTCGTCCTGACACAGCTACAGAAATGAGGATCTAGATATAAATCTGGGAGTATTTCTTATTTCTATAATCTACAGCATTGTATTATTTTTTGTGTGGAAATATGTAGATTTATTTAAATAAGTGGGATCGTGTGAGGAGGAGAATTATATTATATCATTATTTTTAAATTTGGGATCGATAATCGATATAAGGCTCCAAATATTTAAAAGAGATCAGGTGTTGTTTGTATGACAGTCTGTTCCAGTATTGCCATGAGAAACTCGGGCATGCGTGACTAAAGTCGTTCAATTTTGTAATAATCAAAAAATAAGAATAATAAAATTAAATACATTTTAGGGGATTTAATGTTTCGGGATGTGTATTCACTGGTGCTTTGTGTGTTGAAAATTGGAGTTCTTTGTGTTATCGTATAGATCAGTAAATAGTAAAAATAGAAAAAAGAAATAATTGTGATATGTATTCAGATGAATCAGAATGTGATTTGATTGGATCAAATAAATTTAAGATTGTTCAAGGTATGTTTGATGCTTTTTTTGATGTAAGAAAGAATGTAAATAATGTAAAAAAGATGTGATGTGTTCATTTGTTTATAAAATTATAGATATTGGAAATAATGAAAGGATGGTTTTATTTTTAGGCTGATGATGACATGAATGTATATGTCGAAACGTCCCTTGATATAACAATAAAATAAAATAAATGAAAAAAATATAACTGTGTTATTATTTTTTGCAAACAAAGAAAATCAACACCTATTCTAAAAGAGAATTAAGATCCTCGAAAAATAAATAAATAAATTAATATAAATAAAATTCTCAGATCCAATCTTATAAATAAAATTAAGATTTTTAAAAAATTATAAAAAAGTGGCAAATTATTAAAAAATAATCAAATAATATATAAAATATAAATCAAATAAGATGTGATTAATTTCTTCTTCTGTGCGCAAAGAAAAGCAAATTGAATATTTAATTTTTGAGTGGTGAGGGGGGCGGGGAGGAGGAATAATTATCAATATTTAATGTTTCTTAATTTAAAATCAATTGGAGCGTTTCATTTCAAAATTCGAGCCCAAATTACGATTATATTTCAAATTTGCCGCAAATATACTGACGGCGCTCCCTGTCGGCAGCATTACGTCAGCGTTGTCACAAATTAATCTGGCCTAATCTATATAGTATTTTACGAGTTTATATAATAAATAACTGATTTACGCTATCAAAAAAAAAAGAATCCAGTATATTGAAAAATGAGTTTATAGTTATAAAATAATAAAACTGAAATTTGTTAATAAGCTATAAATATTATTTACAAATTATCGCCCTCTCACGAACACAACCCTTAAGGGTACCTGGCTATAGCCATTAGCGCATCAGACAGAAGTCGGCTAATAATAAAAATTATCCATCAATAAATTAACTTAAGCAATTTATTGACTATTTATGAACTGACTCTCAATTAAGATAATAAATTTATTGACCAACATGGTTTCTGAATGCACTGGTAATATGCTATACATAATTATGCTTACATAATCGTTTCTACATTCTTTTAAACTATATTAAGGATGATTTTCCAAGAGTTTAAAAAACAGTTGGACTGTTTAATTTATTTCCCAGCTTTTTAGCTCACTTAGAATCTTCATAATGCTCAAAAAATATAATATATGAAGAAGGTTTAAAAGTGAAAAAGCAGTTCAAAACAAAAGCTTTAATTGAAAAGATTTTGTTTTCCCGAGAGTTGCAGAGTTGTTGATTAATAAAGAGAAAATCAATGATGCTGTCATCTGCTTGATGCAAATAAACATATACTACATATATATATATATATATATATATATAACTTATTTGTATCAAGCAGAGGACAACTACATTGTTTTGTCTTTATTAATCAACAACTATGCTACTCTTGGCAAAACAAAATCTTATAATAAGATACCTAATTATGGGCCGTTCATAAATTATGTCATACAGTAAGGGCGGAGGGGCGTCTCAGATTTGTGACAAAATGTGACAGGGGGGCCCGGGGATCTTAAAAATTGTGGAGTTACAAAAGTCAAATTAAAAAATTTTCAAATATATTTTTTAGATTCATTTTAATATTATTCCAATCTGAAAATGTTGGTAAAATTAATTGGATATCGATGAGGCAGTCCAAAAAAGAAGAAGATAATTTACACTATCTTTTTATTCATAAAACCGACGTTTCGGAGGCTATACTCTCCTTCTTCAGGGTCTGTAATTAATTAAAATGGGATTTGGCTATATCATTACAAACAAGATCATCACAATTTTTTTATATAAATACAATTAATATATAATTATATACAATTTTTTAATCAATAATATTCTACTCACTTTGAAAAGTCAGAGAAGGAAATCCAATGCGACATTCCTCTCTGTCTCCTCTTTCAGTGGCGGTAACAATAATATATTGTATTTCATTCTCAGCAGAATTATAATGTAGTAATGATTTGCAAAATTTTTATATAAGTATATATCATTAGCCAAATCCCCTCCCAGATAAACCGTGCGCAAAGCGGTTGTGCGCATAATTATTTCATTTATACAGTACAACAATGTGTATTTTGCTTTAATTATTGTTTTGTTGGTAAAATAATTCTAGACAAAAAAATGTATACAATTATTAAATTATAGGGTATAAAAGTGATAGTGTGACGTCACAACACAGGGGGGCTCAATGAAAATGTGACAGAATCTGACACATGGAGGGGGGGGGGTCTAAAAATCTTGAAATTCATGTGACGTAATTTATGGACCCTTACTTCTAAAATCAAAGGGAGATAACATTTCACAACAACAATGAATTTAAATTGTAAAAAAACATCATGATTTTTCTTTATGAAAATTTTCAAATTAATTCTACCGGGCGAGCTGGACTATTGAAGTCCAGCTCGCCCGATAAACTCATCCCGTACAGCATACAGAGTATAAATTTTTAATAGAATATTAGAAATTCATATTGGTAAACATAAGTGTATATCTATTTGAACAGCGCCTATGGGATTAGTCGCCAGGTCAGTCCCAGTCCCGTTGTTTCCATCCCACTGGAATTGATTAGTGACGCTGGGGCCCCTTGGGATATACCACCTACATCTCTCTCTCTCGATTTATTCATATTGCAACTACTTTATTTCTATAAATATATAATTTACAAGCTTGAGTTTACTCGATCCTAGTACTGTATTCACTCATCTTTTCCCTCAAAGTATTTTAAAAAGTTTGAAATGTGGAGAAAATTATTTTCAACCATGATTTTTTCTGTCTGACTGGATTATAATAGCCACGTTAATTCATAAACGAAAAGTCGTAAAATGTGTGTTCTTGCGCTGAAATGTTTGTATTTCCAAGACGTAGTAATAGTAGTATATTTTGGAATATCTAGCTTTAAAACTTTCGATTTGAAAATGCAGAAAAAATTAATTTTTCTCAAGATAATCTAAATGAAAAATATAATTTACAATAGGAAGATTGGTGTCTATGATTTTTATTTTTAAATAATAAATTCGTAGAGTTGTGGACAATAGTTTAAAAAATTTGATAACACACAGACTAACTAACTAACAGACATTTTGACAAAACAATTGTTATCTCGACCAAAATATAATTTTTTCGATGTTCACTTATTAGAGTTTTTTGTAGAGCGAAATGCCATGGTTTCGCTCAATTTTGTTAATCAAAATAGTTTCAGCCGTTTTTGAGATATTTCGAAAAAAAGAAGGAAAAAAACAATTTTTTCATGCACGATTACAATACTTGACCATACCCTGTATGGTAAAGTAAAAAACAAATTTTAATCCTCGTTGAACGTTTCGTTGTTTAATTACAAACTTCCTCAGCAACTTAGATTTTTATTTTTATTTTTTTTAAGTCATTGATATTATTTAACACCGAATTTAAATTTGTTGTTAAATAATAGCAATGAACTAAAAAACATTTAGAATTTAAATATAATTACTAGTGAGAGCGTAGCGAATTTTTTAACTTTATGTTCTAAAGCTTGAGCGCCCAAAATCTAATCAGTTCTTTTCTTTAAAAATACTAACAATTTAGTTAGCACTTGAACGAACTTTTTAAGACTTTCTTTTCTTCATTAATGTGGGTATCAGAATCCAGTCACACAGACCGATGAACAACCATGGTTCGAAATGACTTACGTAATACCTACTACTATAGTAGTATAGGAACTTCGTTAGTTATTTAAAAGCTAATTATCTATCCGTTTAACCTTGTTTAGTGGACAATGTTATTTTTTTGATTTAATTCATTTAATTAATATTTATAAAAAAAATGTGAATGTTTCTCGAGCAGCTTCTCCCATCGATTCTGTCTCGATTATCACCCTTGAGATTCTTGGCTCACTTTCTGCTAGTTTCTCAAATGAATTATTCAATTGGGATCAAAGTTACTTAGGGCCAAAGGACAGGACCCCAAATCGTTCACCTTCACAAGTCTCCTTTATTATAAAAGGGAGATACGCTGTGTTCAAAATTGCCACAATTTTTCACTGGTCAAATCAGTAATTTCATCATCGCATTCGGCCCCCTATTGTCGGCAGTTGCAACTCCACTCCCCACCGCCTTTTTTGATCTCGAAACCCTGGCTAATGCGCCCACTCGTTCTTATTCATACAACTACCACAGGGTAAACATCTCTTAAAACTACTCTATGTGTGTTATTCGCTAGTTGTATGAGCCTGAAAGGTAAGAATATTCTGATAGCTAAAATTCATATCCTATACGTGTTCATTTCTTTAATTATTATTCTCTTTTATCCTGAAAGGTTCTGCAATGTATATGTTTTTTGGCGCCCGCTCGCTTGGTGACCAACAAAACCTATACGCTCCTTTGCCCTAATAAGCGGCAAGATACCAACCCTTTTCTTTCTGGACAAATACAGAAAGAGCATTTTGGCGCTCAATATTTTGAGCAGCGCCCACAGCCCACACACGGCGTATTCAATTTTACGCAAGGCATCGCGGAACGGGAACCAGGCTCCAAATGGCCTGTACCTTTCCTAAACACTCTTCTTGATCCATCTACACCACTCCACAAATATAAAACCTTCCCCTTTGTTAATTACTGAATAAATTTTATATAAACGTTAAATTGTTTTACCTTTTATTTCATACAATTTTGAAGAGAACTAACCTTGTCAACCCTCCATTTTTGTTCTTTTACAGGATATTATATATGTATAGCATTAGTTAACTAGATAATCACAATAGCCCCTATCGAAACATTTCTTTTATTATAAAGTAAAAAAACAGCTTCCTTGAGGATTTACAAACCTCATAACAAAAAGGAGCGATACTTTCAAAACACGCTGCTTGGCTCTATTTCATATGAAATATCTACTTTATTTATGAATTACAATACTTGACCATACTCTGTATGGTAAAGTAAAAAAATAAAATAGTCTCAATTTAGTAGAAAATTACTCAGTACTAGACAAAGCTTGAAATTTGAGGAAAGCATTCTAAATTTGGAAAAATGTTGACTTTTTAAAAATTTTCTTTTATCAAAAGAATAAAATCAATTCCAAGTGTGGTTGAAAATTAAATATTTTAAATAAACCTGGACAAATCGAAGCTAAGGAGGATGCGATAGGTGGGGTTATTTGAAATGCATGCGAGTTAAATGAATAAAACATGCATACATTTTATATAATCAGAAATTTAGACATAAAAAATTACTATGCCTTTTGTTTGATATGTTCTTTTTTTTCTTTACAAAACCGGTTTTAAAAAATTCTCTAGATAGTGATTATCGTTGGAGGAACAAAAAACAGAGAAAGTGAAGCATCAATCGAAGAGTTTTCAGCTCCACGTGAGATCGAATCATTGAAAAGGAATTTTCCAAGCAAATCTCTCTATTGCTCCTCTGTGTAGTTCTACCTAAAAATGCTTTGCCATAAGTTTATTAATTGACAACAGGAAATCTAGATTTTAATTAAAACTGTTATATATATATATATATATATATATATTAATAGTTTAGTTCTTATACTGAAATATTTCCCACTTTGCACTCTTAAAATATCCCATGCATGTCTTAACGTGTGTTCTATGATCTTGAGCTCTTCTCTTCTTCAGATTCTTATAAAGGGTTCTCTTTTCTCTAATTTGTAAAATTTAAATGATTTATCAAAAGTTTATCAGGAGAGATATTTTGGAAATCATTTAGATTAAAAATTTTAATGAGATAAACTCATATCAAAATACACGGCGCTTCTACCCCTATTTCTGGAGTCTTTTCAAGAGCAAATTGAAGTCTAAAGATAAAGTGCTAACTTTGGTTTTCAATTTTTGGTCGCAGATAAGACCTAGATAATGTGACCAACGTGTAAAATCTAAAAACTCAAAATATTCAAATTTAAATAATTGCATCTTCGAGAATTCAAAAAAGTAGAAGGAGAGATATAATTAATGAAGTATTATTTTAATTATCGATTAACAAAGTATTTTAGAGGATCAGGATAAAAATTAGAATCTGAAAAAAGAGCAAATAAATAAATATTAGTCAATTTTCTTCAGAATTCAATTTTCTTCATGAACTTCTAAAAATGATTATTCATGGGGGCACGAGTGGTTTGAATGAGCTTGGATATTTTTCATGGTACAAATGGCTTGTATTTTTCAAATTCAATTTCTATCATGATCATTATAATAAAATATCAATGAAATTGTTCTCTGCTTGATGCAAATAAACATATATATATATATTATTTGTTAGAGGCTACAGTTTCAGACCTTCCTCAACAGTCCTTAATAATTAGAAATATATTAGCTGTTCTTTCTCATGGGTTCAAATACCCGATTGGATGGTTTCGTTTTGATGTATTAGCGATCTAGTAACAAAACAATCAGCATGGCCAGCTGGTCGCTATTACAACAAAACAGAAATATACAATTGGGTATTTGAACCTATGAGAAATAACAGATAAAATATTTATAATTAAAAAGATTAATGATGAAGGTCAATCCTCTGAAAGTATAGTTTCTAACAACAAATTATATATATATATATACAAATACATATTTATATTCAAATAAATACAAATCTTTTATAGATCAATCTATATAAAAGTTTATTAAAAATTGAGATCGGTTCAGGAGAAATTATTACAAATTTAAAAATAGGTAATAATACAGATTGTCTTGGAGATGAAATTACTTTTAATAAAAATAAAAAATATAAATATTTGAGAAAATTTATTTTCCTCTAAAATTTTTTGATAAATATTATGAAAACGATCTATATCTGACCTTTTTTAACCGACTTCAAAAAAAGGAGGAGGTTCTGTGTTACCTCATACTTCGTCAATTGTGAACAGATTTTGAAAAAAAAAATTTGCATTGGGTTCAGTCTACCTTCCGATTGGTCTCATTTTTTTCATAGGTATTAAACCTTTTTTGTTAGGACTAACTTCTTTGTTTGTGGACCGATTTCGATGATTCTTTTTTTATTGGAAAGGCGGTATCTTAGGGATGGTGCAATATTAATTTGGTCAAGTTCTGATGATAGGATCACTATTAATAACATCACTAAAAAGAGAAAAATAAAAATAATTTTTAAGAAAAAAATAAAACCGACTTCAAAAAAATTAAATGCAACAAATAAAATACACTAAAAGGTATAAAATAATTATTATCTTATTTAGTTACAACTAAACTACGAAATATTAAAATGAAATTATTTTTTTAAGTCGGTGCCAAACATATACCTTTTATGAATCGCACTCGACGGATCTTACTAAGTACTTACTTAGAAACGGACGAAACGTTGTGCAAAAATTAATAAAATACATTAATAAAATATAAAATTGTCCAAAACACCTATTAATTTGTTAATTTTACTTACTTAGTACGTTTGGTGGGTACGCTCGCTTATAGGTATAGTTTGTTTGGCACCGACTTCAAAAAGTAATTTCATGTTAATATTTCGTAGTTTAGTTGTAACTAAATAAGATAATAATTATTTTATACCTTTTAGTGTATTTTATTTGTTGCATTTTATTTTTTTGAAGTCGGTTTTATTTTTTTTCTTAAAAATTGTTTTTTTCAATTGAATATTTGTTGTTTCAAAATTTTCATCATTTCTAAAATTAAACTTTTTTATAAATTCCACTGTTTATCTAAAATTTTCGTATTGTATTTTCAGCATATATTCATTATATATGTGTGTGTCTTTAAATTTGTCTCAAGCAGAGGGCGAGCTCAATGATTTCTCATCAATCATCAACTCTGCCACTCTCGGAAAAAAAATTTTCTTTTCAATTTTATCATCATATTACCCTAATCAAATGAGAACTGGCTATAGTAGTAATTTACGCGAAATACAAAATGAGACCCGTTGTCCTAATCAATAGAATCGATGCATTTTTTTAGCTAAAAAGTAATATTTTTGTTTTGATTCTTTGGATGAGTTGATTGGAGTATTTTTAATTGAGAAGAGCTGCCCCTCTCTTCTTTCTTTGTCCTCTAACTCTAACCAATGTATTCCACTTGGAAGCAAATACGAAGCGGGTACTTAATTGAGAGAAGCGATTGTCAATAATCCATTTGCTAGTTAACGCTGAATAGCATTTGGTAAGCTAAAAAAGGAGGGGATAAAAAACGATTATATATGATGAATATGTAATCGGTTTTGGAATAAATTAAACTCGTATTGATGAAAGGCAATGATTTTATGTTTTTTTTTTATCCAGTAGGAATGCGCAAGGGTTCAACGCCCTCGGAAACTCACTTCCCAAGTTAGTTTGTTGTTCAATCCAGGTAAAAGACTTTTGCATAAAGAAGATAAAGCGCGATCGAAATCCAAATTCACCCCATTCATTTACGAACACACCAAACATTGATACAGTAGACGGAATTTAACTTAAAATCACCATACGATGTACGAATGAATGCAGAAGATCTTGGTCTAAACATGGAAGAAATTTGGGCTTTTTAAAATATGGAAAATTCTCTTTAATGTAAATAATAATAAAAAAAAAAAAATTATTTTATATGCAGAAATAATTTTTCATGGTATAGTTTTTAATTTCATGACGAAATATTTATATTAAAAATATGACTAACCTAATAGTTCCTAGTAATCGTTTATTACGTGGCCAGCTTTCTATTACAGCCGTTTTTGAGAAAATAAAAAAAATAAAAATCTTTCATGTAAATGTCCACTTCCGATTTTCTGATTTCAAAAGCTTGCTGTACTCCTTCTAGCCTATATCGAGCTTAAGTTTCGAATTTCGTAGATCTGAGACTTATGGTTGCGAAACGCAGGGGGGTTTATACATACGTACATACGCAGTGCCCAGTGGATTTTGGACCCATTTTTGGCCTCTGGAGACCACAATTTCCGGTTTTATGTCCTAAATCAGGATTCCAACTATTAAGGGTAACGATTCCTTCCACCTAGAATTTACAAAATGAAATTAACTTTTTTTCATCTCTGAGATACAAGCTCTCAAAGATTCAGCACCCAGACTGGCCACCGCAATACTCTCCCATTATATTCTATAGAATATAAATGTGAAAGTAAATATACATATACAAAATAAAAATTCTCATTTTCTTCGCATTATTCTGAGAATGAGAGGGTGGGGGAGACCTACAAACTGCCAAATTCATGTTTTTTGAAATCTCAGAAGATAAGTATAAAGTATAAAAAATATTATATGAATTTCTAAAATTTTGATTTATATTATTGCAAATGGGTTTGCTGGAAAGTGGTATAGCCTGATGGGTAACTGAAATTAATTCTAACTGATTATTATTATGCTTAAGAGGGGAAATAGTTAAAATATATAGTATATCATGTGTAAAAACAAATTTTTACTCAAATAGATTAAAAATAAAAATAATTTATATAAAAATCGATTCTAAAATTAAAAAAATAATCGTTGATTCCATGCAAATCTATATCAATTCTATTTTAAAGCTTATTCTTTTTTTTTCTTTTTATGATTATATACTTATTTATTTCTCTCTTTGTCCTAAAAAAATCTAATAATTATCCGATCATTCTTCCCCCTCAACAAAACACCTCTGACTTTCTGGTCCACTCCAGACTAATGAAGCAATCCCCAGCATCTTCACCATGCAGTGTCCTAAATCGTGGTTCGGTTACTGAAGTTTGGGGAATAGAGAAGTTGCATCCCTTCTGAAAATCAGCTGAACGATTTTTTTGTTTGAATGAGGGAGCAACTTTAGAGCTGTCCTATCTGCTTAGCAATTTCGATTTCCGGATGCAAGTTCCCCCCTCCCCAACCAAACTCCGAAATAGACTCTTTACTATATAAATATAAAAAAATAATAATAATTAAATGGTCAGAGGTGCTGTCGAGGAAAAAAATTGAGGATGAAACAAAAATTAAAGTAAAATCGTAAATTAAAAAAATAATTTGAGCCGTTTATTGAAACTTTTAGTAATGATTGAAAAATATTTAGGTATAGGGTACTGACTCTGATTAGAAAACTTAGAGAGATGACAAATTTAAGAATATTTGAATTAAATAAAAAAATTATGAAAGTATTATTGATAGAATTTAAAAAATATTGAAAACAAATAATCAAAAAAATAGATCAAAAATTATCTGTCAACTGAATGGTGAGTCCAGTTCTCTCTTCTAAAGAATCTGTTCTTCATTTAGACTCCTCTGAGTGGGTTCCAATCTTCTTAGTGGAAATCCAAAAATGGGCAAAGGCGAGTATAGAATAGGCTCAAGGAATACCGCCTTTAAAGAGAGTAATTTGAGTGAGATCCAAGCAAAAAAATCAGAAACAATTCTTCAAAAAACAGAGATCTATTATGAATCATAAAATAATATCGAGGTATATATCTAAGGTGTTGCCTTCTTGATGGCTGAGGCATGAGTTTTTTGGATTTCTCTCTTCTGGTCCTAGGTCGAGGAGAAGGGACCCGCAGCTCAATTTCAAATTAGAATATATTGAAATTGAGACAGCGAGCTTTTTTCCCCTAGGGTTTAGGGCACTAGACCCTTACAAACGTTAGCACTTTTTAAAATTGCATAGAGAAATTCAACAGTAAAACTTGAATTTTTTTACAGATGTCAAGTCATGAAAAAAAAACTACGTGTACACAGTTGAAATGAGAACACATTGGAACTTAGATAACGTTATTAGTTTGTTAATGATCATTGTCATCAATAGTCAAGTAATGCATATTAGACATGGGGTAAATTATCAATTTAATTGGGGGAGCAACCTCAGGCGATATCTTGCGTTTGATGTTTCAACCATTGTCAATCGCTTTGTTTGAAAGGTGACCCCATTTGTTTAGGACAGATCACTGATGAATGTGATTTTAGCCATTCAGTCATCTGTCAACTTGTCCTTAGCATATAGCAACCTGGAGGCATAACTATAACCTACCTCACAGTTCAGTTGTTGGACTATATATAGTATATGCTAGGGAAATAAATCAGATATTATTTTCAAGAAGACAGGTCAGTAAGCAAAATAAAATTTAAAAATTTGTTATTCCAGCAGAAGACACACTCTTTTATTATCTCCTTTAATATTTACAAGTTTAAATTGTACCAGGACCGTTTTGAGCATAGGCCTGTCCCATCCATGGACATCATAATAGATTTGTAAACAAGTAAGAATCGTAGTTAAGAATGCATTTTTTATGACTTTTAAATAGTTCCAATATCTCGATGATATTCTATTTACCCAGATGCATGAGTTGGGTTTAACAATGTCATTGGTTTAGATTTAGTAATGCATGAAACAATAGTAATTTGTAATTTTACACTAGAAAAAGTTCAAAATTAAAATTAGATAGGTTCTTTGTGGCATTCTTCGAGTTCTTTCATCAACTCTTTGGTTATTGACTTAAATGACCGGCTGGTTATAAAGGAAACCGCACTCACCAGAAGTCATTTTCTAATCTCTGATTAATCGAGGGTCATTCGATTCATTGAACTGAGACATGGAGATTTTTTCGTTTCCACTTGGAGGGATTTAATTTGGCTCTTATTCAAAAAACCGCCAGAGCAATTTTTTTCTCATTTATTAATATATTCTCTGTGGTGAAATGTAGAAGGAAGCCTTCAACCCCTATACTGGCATTTGATAATTACTTGGAGCTTAAAATGCCATCATAAAAATGATTAAATTCAAAATATATGGAAGGTGCATCACATGACTTTCCCTTAGCAGGCTTATTTGATTTAAATCAATATTTTTACTTTTTTTGAACTAAGAAACAGAAGAAAACCTTCTCTAATTCACATATATAGGTATAATTAATTATTGAAAAAATCACTGGGGCTGTCCGTAACTTAGATCAAAATGTTATTTATAAATTATCTTTCCAATAAAATCAAAATCTGCTATAGTATCGGCAAAATAAACTTTAATTTCAATAGAATATGTTGGGAAAAATGAGGGTTCTTTAATTCAGATGTCGAATGAATATTAAACTAACAATTTTGCGGCTAGTATATATACAACCAAATGTATTCTTAAGCCAAGAAGAGGAATACCCTACAGGCGTTTAGTGTCGACCATGTTTGCTTATGACGTCACGGTCCATAAACTCATATAATAGAACAACAGAAATATTATTAGTATTAATATGATTAACAATTTTTATTTTTTAATCAAGCCACAATATAGAATTAATTTTTCTTAGAGCCCTCTCTTTTATGATATAAAAACCAAGTTTATAAAAATCAACACATGGGTCATTTAAAAAGGCTTCGTGGGTCACTGTCTGACCCGCGGGTCATAGTTTCGCCACCACTGCTCTAGAGGTAAGGGAAATTGCTAAACCTAATTTTTCTTCGTTTTCTTTCATAAAAAAATAATTAAATAAGATTAAAGCGTGAATGTTAAATTTATCTTCTTGTAATTAGAAAACCTTAAAAAGGGAACATTGGGATAGGGAGGATGGGACATTATATCTTGCTAAACGAGCTTTTCGTGCGTGCTTTCGGCACGCCCTCGAAGCTCGGCCCTCCGGGCTGGTGCCCTGGCGGGCGGCGTCTCGGTCCAAAATGTTTACCTGTAAACTCCCGAAAAAAACATACTCTCTTAAAAGTTTCACCTCATTTTCGTCCTGACACAGCTACAGAAATGAGGATCTAGATATAAATCTGGGAGTATTTCTTATTTCTATAATCTACAGCATTGTGATATTTTTTGTGTGGAAATATATAAATTTATTTAAATAAGTGGGATCGTGTGAGGAGGAGAACTATATTATGTCATTTTTTTTTAAATTTGGGATCGATAATCGATATAAGGCTCCAGTATTGCCTTGAGAAACTCGGGCATGCGTGTCTTAAGTCGTTCAATTTTGTAAAAATCAAAAAATAAGAATAACCAAATTTAGATTTTTAAAAAATTATAAAAAAGTGGCAAATTATTAAAAAATAAACAAATAATATATAAAATATACCTAAATCAAATAAGATGTGATTAATTTCTTCTTCTGTGCGCAAAGAAAAGAAAATTGAATATTTAATTTTTGAGTGGTGAGGGCGGGGAGGAGGAATAATTATCAATATATTTAATGTTTCTTAAAATCAATTGGAGTGTTTCATTTCAAAAGTCGAGTCCAAATTACGATTATATTTCAAATTTGCCGCAAATATACCGACGGCATCAGCGCTCCCTGTCGGTGTACGTCAGTGTTGCTGAAAATTAATCTTGCCTATTCTATATATTATGTAAGGGAAAATAAAAATAAATGACTTATGAAATTTCCACTTTTTTAATAAAAATTAATAATATGTATGAAATATTGTATTTACTTAATCAAGATTACAATCCACTATAAAAATTCTGAATTAACTGCTGATAAAGGAGACCGAAAGTCTGAAGAAACATTTACAAATTAAAATGGTGATAAAAAATAATTTTGTTTCGATTACTATGCTATTCATTAGATAAGTGCATTTAACTGCTGAAATCTACCACTGAAATCGAAAATTTTAAAAATGGCTGTTTTGGATAGAAGGGGATCTGAAGGAAATGTCTACAAAAAGAGATACAAATTTTTAACATTTTTTTATAGTTAAAGGATAAATATTTTAATGGATTTATGTGGAAATAATCTCCTTACAAGGGTTAAGGCATGTCGACTAGTTGTGAAATGGGCTTGATGATTGGGGTCTATTAGGAACCAGAAGGGCGGTGGGGCTAAAAATAGAAAAGTTTAGCGTCTACGTTTATTGCCTAAGACAGAAATAAATAGACATAAGAAACGGTTTCCTCTGCCAAAAATATTTTTTTTTTTTTTTTTAACATTTGACTATACTGTGTTTAAAACTAATTACGTTTGACTCGAGACCAGAGTGAGATTTGACAACACCGGAACAGAGCGGGTTTAGTAGAAACGGAAAGGGTAATTTTGGTTTTAAAAATGTTTAATTTAATACCAGTTTTTGATTTTATTAAGATCTTTGCTAAGGCCCTGTTTTGTTTTAATTAAATTAAATTTAGTGTTGTGACGTTGTTCCAGTGCCAATAGTGTACTCGACTTAAACACTAGGCAAACTGTACATGCGCATTTTGAAATTTTTTAATATAAATTTTAAATAAATATAATAATAAAAGATTGGGTAAAATTGCGAGGTGTTTTTTTTTTTATTATTATTATTATATAAAAAAGTATGCATGTAAACTGTACAGTTCGCATGAGTGCAGTGCGAGTTATATAAGTCGAATATGTAATAATTGATTTTAAAATTAAGAAGTTTTAATTATTAAAAAGTGAGTGAAATTTGATTTATTTAACAAAAAAAAGAAAAAAAAAAAAAGAAATTGTAAATATAGGTAATATAATCCAGCGTTTCTCAAACTTGTTGGACGTGGGGGACCGCTTTTATAAGCTAGAACAGTAGGTACTGCAAACATTCTTACTATTGTTCCCTTCAAAAGCAATTTTAGAAGAAACACGGCTAAAGTGAATTAAATCTCTAATACTTTACCATACAGGGTATGGTCAAGTATTGTAATCGTGCATGAAAAAAGTGTTTTTTTTCCTTCTTTTTTTCAAAATATCTAAAAAACGGCTGAAACTATTTCGATTAAAAAAATTGAGCGAAACCATTGCATTTAGGTCTACAAAAAAGCTCTAATAAGTGAACATCGAAAAAATTATATTTTTTGAGATAATAATTGTTTTGTCAAAATGTCTGTTAGTTAGTCTGTGCGTTACCAAATTTGTGTACGAGCTAGCTCAAAAACTAGTGTGAATATCGAACCAAATTTCACACATAGTTTTGGTCCATTGAGATTAAGAGCTGATTAGATTTTGGCGCATATCGACCCAAAATTAAGGGGGTCGAGGGGGGTTAAAATTTAAAAATCTAGGTCGTTTGAGCAAACTCAACCAAATTTTGTATACATAATCAGTGGACCCCCAGAAGTCTAAAAATGCAAAATCTAACCGCCCAAAATGGGGGGGGGGGGCGGAGAGTCAAAAAATGAAAATCTTGGCCATTTACCAAACTCAACCAAATTTTGTATACATAATCAGTGGGTCCCCAGAAGTCTAAAAATGCAAAAACTAACCGCCCGAAATGGGGGGGGGGGGAGCGGAGGGTCAAAAAATGAAAATCTTTGCCATTTACCAAACTAAACCAAATTTTGTATACATAATCAGTGGGACCCAAGAAGTCTAAAAATGCAAAAACTAACCGCCCGAAATGGGGGGGAAGGTCAAAAAATGAAAATCTTTGCCATTCACCAAACTCAACCAAATTTTGTATACATAATCAGTGGGTCCCAGGAGTCTAAAAATGCAAAAACTAACCCCCCCCTACATGATTATAAATAATTTTATTAAATATTAAATATAAGTGAGGGGCCAGGTTGTATGGTAAAGTCAAGTGGATGGCCACATCAGAACACGTCAGCTTATTTTGTTGCTTAAAGTAGAGTTGGTAGTTGATAGGCGGAAAGGATAATAAAATTCAGAAAAAGTTCAGAAAAAGTGAAATACGATTGCCATGTGTAATTTCCAAAAAATGAGATTTTCAATCATAATCTGATATGCGATTCATTGGAATTTTATTTTTTTCTTCTATTTTTTGAAGGACCAGAAGAGTAGACCTCGAGTACCTCTTGAGGTCCGCGAATCATAGTTTGGGAAACGCTGATATAATCAATCTGAGGCACTAAAAAAATGTACAATAAACTAACTTTAGGGTTTTAGAAAAATTGAAACTTTTGCTACTAGTAATTTTGTTGAGTATGAAATGATAAACGGAGATAGAGGCAAGAAGGGAGCAGAGTACTTAATATATTTCCATTCTATATCCACTCATTTGGTTTGCTCCACAACTTTAATCTATTTATAATTGCTCTAATAATGAGGGTAGTTTGTCAAATTTCGGGTCCAAAGTCAAACTGGCATTTTCCGGGATCCCTCTCGTACGATTTAATTTATATCTTTGTCATCCTCAACTTCTAACTCTATAATTAATGTCTTGTTTCCTGCTGATGTATACCTATTGACCAGACGAGAGGTAAGTATTTAAACACCTCGAGGTTAAAAAACAATTATCAACAAAAAAAGATCCAACTGATGGTTGAGAAGACTAATCGGTGTTCTTAAAAAAAAAAAAAACATTCCTCACGTTTTGTTTCTAGGTAAATTAAATTAAATCAAGATAAATAAAGAGGCGTTGATTTACTTAACGCTTGAAAAAAAAAGAAAAAAAATTGAGAGAAAATTTTGGTTTTAGGTCTTTTGATGAAATTTGGAACTAATATTCTTCCAGAGAACATGTTTAAAATCATAAAAATAGGCTATTTCTGGGCAACAAAATGATTAACAAAAGAGAATTTATTTTTTTATTTTTTAATAAGTGGGGTTAAAACTGTTTAATAAAAAAGTATTGTTCAAAAATTATCGTCGATAATCATAATATATTTATGCCCTTTCTTCACTTTTTGTTTTTAATTTATAAAAAGTTAATTTCTTGTGACTTTTCTGCTGAAGGTGTTATTTTTTTAGATTCTCCAGCCAGAATGAAAATATAAATTTTTAACTTACTAAATTTTAAGCGATTTATTAAGTTCCACAGATAGAACAATCTTTTATAACGTAGAAACTGCAAGGGCCAAAAAGACAAGTCCTGACAAGTTATAGTTTATTAGAAGTTATTCTTATACACAAAGAGAAACAAAGAGGCTGTCCTCTGCCCGATGCAAATAAAAATACACACATATATATCGAAATTACATATCTGTATATATATATTATTTATTTGTTTGAGACTATAGCTTCGAAGACCTGGTCTTCATCATCAGTCTTTTTTAATTATAAATATTATTTTTCATGGCGTTAATACCGTATGGATATTGAAAATTTTCGATCTTTACTTAGCTGGGAGCCAGTTAAAATATAAATTTTAACATCATGAAAAATAATATTTATAATTAAAAAAGACTGATGATGAAGACCAAGTCTTCGAAACTATAGTCTCAAACAAATAAATAATATATATATATATATATATATATATATATATATATATACAGATATGTAATTTCGATATATATGTGTGTATGTTGATTTGCATCAAGCAGAGGACAACCTCTTTGTTTCTCTTTGTGAATTAACAACTCTGCTACTCTCGGCAAAACAAAAACTTTTTAATTAAAGTTATTCTTATGATTCCTATTATCCTAGAAAGACCTTTTTCCGTGGATTAGAACAACTTTGTTTAGATATAAGGAGCGTAATGAAATAAAAAATTGCACTTGACTCAAATACAGCCTAAAATTCTTTCTATAAAAATGAGGGACAAATTAACATAGGCATAGGCATATATATTGTTTATTTGCATCAAGCAGAGAACGACTTCATTAATGTAGATTTATGAATCAACAACTCTGCAACTCTCAACAAAACAAACTCTTTTCAATGAATTCAATTTTTGTGTTGTCTAAGTTAATGTGTTCCGTATTTTTATAGAAAGAATTTTATGCAATTTATTATTTCATTACGCTCCTTATATCTAAAGACAGTAAGGATGGAAAAGGGTCTTTCTAGAATAAATTCTAACAAACTAAAACTTGTCAGGAATTGTCTTTTTGGCCCTTGCAATTTCTACATTACAAAAGCTTGTTCTATCTGTGGTCTTTTTATAATAAGATACCTAATTATGGGCCGTGCATAAATTATGTCACACAGTAAGGGCGGAGGGGCGTCTCAGATGTGTGACAAAATGTGACAGGGGGGCCCAGGGATCTTAAAAATTGTGATGTTATAAAAGTAAAATTAAAAAATTTTCAAATATATTTTTTAGATTCAGTTTAATATTATTCCAATCTGAAAATGTTGGTAAAATAATTCTAGACAAAAAATGTATACAATTATTAAATTATAGGGTATAAAAGGGATAGTGTGACGTCACAATACAGGAGGGCTCAATGAAAATGTGATAGAATCTGACACATGGAGAGTGGGATTTTTTTTTAATTGTAAAAAAAACATCATGATTGTTCTATCTGTAGAACTTAATAAATCGCTTAATTTAGTATAAAGTGAAAATTTTATATTTTCATTCTGGCTGGTGTATCCGAAAAAATAACACCTTCATCCGAAAAGCCACAAAAAATTGGAAGAAATTAACCATTAATAAATTAAAAGCAAAAAGTGAAGAATAACAAATAAATTAAACACCACACCTTACTTTTGATAAATTTCAATTTGAATTACTAAAATCGGTAGACAATTTAACGAAGATTTAGATATGAAAGACTAGGGAGGAGGTTAATAACAAGAAACCATTTTCTCCATCAAAAAGAAAAAAAAATATTTCTCAAACTTTAAATACCTGGGGCATTTTTTGTCAGAAATAAAAACTATGAAATGTGTATCGTTTAACATTGAATGTCGTTTTCATTTCAACTCTATAATTTAAAGTTCTGGAAAGCGAAACTTTTGGAGACCGACTCGTATTAAAATAATCTTTCGCCTGGGGAGATTTTCGACGGACGACCCAAACAAAAAAATAAAACCAATTCAACTTTTTTATTTAACCTGGTTCTTGATTTGTTTACAAAAAGTGTATTAAAAACACATAGCAAGGTGTCTATGTGTTATATATATACATATATATGTAGGTACATATAAAAAACGAGTGTGATTTTGAATCGGCTAATTTTAAAACGAAAATCTTGTTAAAAAAGGCTATTATTTTCATTCTGGTCTGTTTGTTTTTATTTTATTTCAAATAGAGGTAAATAATAAATAAATATAAAAAACCTACTAAAAATAAAATTACCTAAATCCAAAAAAAATATAGAATAACGTTAATTAAGTATTTTTAGATTTTTTATGTGACAAATACAGATAGATAATATATGTGAATTAATATATGTGCATTGATCAATAAATGATCGAATTTCACAATTGAAAATCTGCCATTAAACGCAAAGTACTAGAGGTAGCTGTGACGTCATGGTTGTTCGTTGAATAAGCTTCTAGCAGAACTCGAATTAAATAGTTCATAATATACTTCTTTAAAAAGTATAGGTACATATATTTGTACGAGTTCAAACACGACTTAGTTCGTTTAGCGTTTCGGGTCACATGATTTTATATTAGAACTAGCTGCAAGGCCCGCCTTCGGCGGCCCTCTTGCTAGCCAGGGGGCACCCCCCCTGGACCCCCCCCCCAACACTCCATTCCGCACCCTAACCCACTAATCCCCCTGGCCACAACCCCCCACCCCCAAAACCCCTCCAGCACCCCCACCTCCGCCCCACCACCCGCACCCCACCCCGCACCCTCCAACCCTGCGCACCCCCCCGCCTAGCTCCCTGGACCTCGCTCCCGCTATGCCCGCTGGACTCCACCCCGCACCACCCCCTGCACCCCCACCCTACTCCGCCTCACTCGTCACCCCACCCCATTCCACCCCCGTAGCCAGTTTTTGCATTTCTAGCCTTCTAGTGACCCACAGATTATGTATACAAAATTTGGTTGAGTTTGGCCCAAGAGAAAGAATTTTCATTTTTTGACCCCCCCCCCCCATTTTGGGTGGTTAGTTTTTGCATTTCTAGCTCTATAGAGGCTCAGGGATTATGTATACAAAATTTGGTTGAGTTTGTTCCAAGGGCAAGAATTTACATTTTTTCACCCTCCCCACCCCCCCTTTTTTTTGGGAGGTTTTTTGGGGAATTTTTTTTAAACAAAAGTTGTCAGAAATCACATCCCCTACAACCTTGTTTATCATAAAAATAGTTTAGGAGTTATTTGATAATTTTGATTCGTGCGCCCCCCCAAACCCCCTTATGGGGTCAAAATATCAAAACGTTATATAGCTAAAAACGTAAGTTAGAAGACATCTGATGTAAATATGAAATTTTATAATAATCCCTTCAGCAGTTTTTACGTGAATCGTGAGCAACTTTTCGGAAACCACTGAAACAGACAGACATACATACATACATAC
Organism: Forficula auricularia; assembly: GCA_024734495.1. NCBI lineage: Eukaryota > Metazoa > Arthropoda > Insecta > Dermaptera > Forficulidae > Forficula > Forficula auricularia. The sequence continues at coordinate 1,856,974 of JALMQS010000064.1, forward strand.
AGACAGACAGACAGGAATTTTGTTGAGGGTGTTTTCGTTCATAAATTTGCTTGAAAGGTGTGCAACAAAAATTTGGCGTGATTGGGAGCAATGTACAGACAAAACCTTAATTTTATATAAATATAATATAGATGGATTGAAAAACTTTATAAATAAATAATGAAAGAATTTAAATGTTGTTTAATTCAACAATATGTTTCAGATAAACTAAGTCTAGAATTATAAATTAATATAAATTAATGTTGCTTTTTGTGATAACCCATTTATCTTATAATAAATATTTAGAGGAAATAAAAATAAAATCATCTTATAATTAAGCCAGCCAAGTGCGAGTCAGATTCCCACACCGAGAGTTTTGGGCATTTTAACTTCCAAACTACTTGAGATACAAAATTTATTTACTATCCGTACACTATTCCATGCAATAAAATTTAATAAAAATTTCCAAGCTGTTATATAAATGTATTTATTTGATTATTTGGGGTTGCAAATAAATGTAATTATTTAAATCCATGACACCATTCGTTAGAACTGCCTATTCATTAATCGTATTATTGTAGTAAAAACGTAAAGATTCAAAGATGGGGTGGGAGGAGAGCCAAAAATGCACCCCATCACAAGTTGGCAGAGTCGAATCGAGGAAACTTGAGGGTGCAATTGAGCCTAGACTTAATCCAGGCTAATGAGGGTCGATTTGAGGACCCCACCGGGGAAAGGCAACGTTTTAAATTGTCTATTAAAGCAACAAAAGGAAGAAATACAACCGAGTTACTGTTCGAAATTTAATGAGAACTTGGGAGAAAGAAGTACTTAAAAGAAGGAGTCGTAGTGAAAGAGAGAGAGAGAGAAAGAGAGACGAAAAATTAGAAAGAAAATGGGAATTTTGTTTGGAGGGAAAAAAAGTACAAAAAGCTCAGCCAAGGGGGGGGGGGCACTGCAAGACTTTCGCTTTTTCGTCCCCTGTATTTTCCATTCTTGATAAGAACTATAGCATGCACCAGATGGCGAAATTTATCATTATATTTTATTCATAAAGATTTATATACACCTAAAAATAAGAAATTATAGAGGAGCTCTAAGTGTAAACATCTATTCAAAACATGAATCAGGGTTGGAACAAAAAGTTGGGGTAGTTTTAGAATGTACGAAATTTATTTAGACTTACCATAATATTTTTTTTCTCAACTGGGACAATTTTGAGAGTTTATTCATAACACAGAAAGTGGTGGCCTTTTATGCAATTTTAGAAAAAGAGAAGCTTATTCAGCTAAGTACTCATGAAACGATTCTCGTTAATATGTTAATTATTCTTTAATATATTAATGAGAAAATTCTAAATTTAAGTACTTATGATTTAAAATGGCTAATTAATGGACGGGTTAACTAAAAACAACAATAACTATGTAGTAATAATTTTTAATTATACTTAAGAAAATACTAAATATTTGTTAAAATGTATCACTAGCGTGGACTTTAAAAATTCTTTGTTAGTTTGAATCGATTTGAAAAATTCACTAGAATTTAGTTGACAGTTAACTCACTTATAGTGTTAAAGTCGGGTTTTCGGGTTGCCTAATTGCCATTTTCGAAGATTGGACTTTTTTAATTTTGTAAATCACCAAAATTTCCTGAAAGCATACATAGCCTTGATAAAGTTTTCACTTTTTCTTCCATTTAATACATTTTAAAAATTACTAATTGAAATTTGAGAAAGTTATTTTTTATCAGTGGGGCCCAGAAGTCTAAAATTGCAAAAACTAACCGCCCAAAATGGGGGGGAGGGGTGTAGGAAAATGAAAATCTATGCCCTTGTACAAAACTCAATTAAATTTTGTATACATAATCAGTGGGACCCCAGAAGTCTAAAAGTTCAAAAACTAACCCCCTCTCGTACATGATTATAAATAATTTTATTAAATATTAAATATAAGTGAGAGTCCAGGTTTTATGGTAAAGTCAAGTGGATAGCCACATCAGAACACGTCAGCTTATTTTTAAATGGCTTCTGGCTTTGATCATTTCGTCAATTGTGAAGTAAAGTAAAATTCAGAAAAAATGAAGTATAAATGTTTGATAAAACTTTCGATGATATAATTTTTCTGGAAGATTTCTTAAAATATATGCAATTTAAGTATACTTACGGAGTTTATCCATCTTTTCAATTTAAATTAATTAACAATTGCAATAAAATTCCATCAATTGCATGGTTCACAGCTGTTGCCACTTACTTTTCTGTTTTGATCTTTTTTATTTGAGTTCCGTATCTTTATTTCTTCATTTTTAAAAGACGGAAATGTTTTTTGACATTTTATTACAAAGTGAATATGATCTTGGCTTCCCGCCCAAAACTAATTAGTAGGAGGATAAGAAGTAGAAAGACTAGTGGCAATTGGCTTGGATTACTTGAAACAGTTTTGGTGGTTTAGCGTTCACAAATCAACGTCATACTTGAGTGCTCGGAAATAGAAGAGGAACGTGTAAGAAAAAGGGAAGGTTACTTCCAGAACCGGGGTGTTAAATACTCCGTAATTAACAGAGATTGCATTTTGAGCAATCGAAAGTGTTCTGGGTGGGACAAATATCTACCTTTTGCTTGATTTCTATGTTGCAGTAAGGGTCTAAATTATTTCGTTGAAAACACAAAGTTTCATCCATCTGAGATGAACTTTCAAACCAAGAGTTCAGTACTAAAAACATGCGAGTACCGGGGTTTTAAAAGTGGGGATTTTGACACCAGCTACAAAGAACGAGAAGGGAGGCCAGTAAAGTTTGAAGACGCTGAGTTAGAGGCGTTATTGTATTAAGATTCATGCCAAACTCAAGAGGAGCTCGCTGAAACGTTGGAAGTGACTCAAAAAGCGATTTCGAACCGTCTCAAGGCCATGGGTATGGTGCAAAAACAAGAAATTTGGGTTCCGTATAAACTCAAGCCAAGAGACGTTGAACGCCGTTTTTTCACGTGCGAACAACTGCTTCTAAGGCAAAATCGGAAGGGTTTTGCCATCGAATCGTGACGGGGGACGAAAAGCGGATCCACTACGACAACCCAAAGTGCAGAAAATCGTGGGGTAAGGCCGGCCATGCATCAACTTCAAGGGCCAATCCGAATATTCATGGCAAAAAGCTAATGCTGTGCACCTGGTGGGATCAGCTCTGAGTGATCTACTATGAGCTACTCCAACCTAACGAAACCATTACTGGGGAAAGTTACCAACAACAATTGATGCAATTGAGTCGAGCATTGAAGCTCAAACGCCCGCAATATGCCAAAAGACATGACAAAGTGATCTTTCAGCACGACAACGCTCGGCCACATGTTGCAAAAGTTGTCAAGGAAACTTTGGAGGCGCTTCAATGGGATGTCCTACCACACCCGCCGTATTCACCTGACATTGCTCCTTCCGACTACCACTTGTTTCGGTCGATGACTCATGGCCTGGCCGAGCAGCACTTCACTTCTTATGAAGAAGTCAAAAATTGGGTCGATTCTTGGATCGGCTCAAAAGACGAGGAATTTTTTCAACGCGGAATCCGTATGCTTACTGAAAGATGGGGAAAAGTCGTAGATAAGGATGGACAATACTTTGAATGAAATACATTGTCTAAATTCTCTGAATAAGGCTTCAAAGGTACAACAAACCCTCAAAACTTATTTGTAGACCTAATATATATGCAATCGTAATATTGAAAGAAATTCTAAAATGTCCTCTATATGTATATGTAAGGAGAACCGACTAACACGATCGTTTTTCTCATCATCATAGAGTATATAGATCTAAGACTGGTTTGACGCAATTACTCAGTCGCATGAAAACACTTTCACTTCTTAATATTTAATATTAATATGATATAGTGAAATCTCATAATGGTGCTGCAAAGTTGTTTTCTGTTTTTACATTTCATTACATTTAAGGTGGTTGTTTCGGGACAAAACTAGCAAAAAGTTAATGCTAGAGTATATAGAACAGACAATAAGGATTAATAATTCATAAGCACAAAACTTTTTGCTGTTTATGTACCGATTTATGCCAATTCCGTGCTCGTTTGACAAATCTGGCACCAATGTAAGATATTGAGTATTTTTATATTAAAATGACAGATAAAATACATTTTAAAAGTTAAAAAATTTCTATAAAAATCGTTTTGTTATTTTTTAACAAATGTAATCAATGCCTACGTTACAACTTATGAAAATTATAATTTTGAAAAAATCTAGCGCATGCGCGCTTTATACATCTTTCGCTGGTTGAATAAATGCGCTGTTGCCAAATTGTTTTTAGTGTAGCTTGTTTTTTATACATTTTTCATTATTTATTCATTATTATCTCAGAAACTGTGTTGTAACTATGAATCAAAATTGTCTTAAAATATGTATTGGTTATTGTTTAATGTTGGTTTAGTTTTTTATAAAAATGGTAAGAAGGGTTTCTTAATTATAATTAAATATGTATGTAAATTTTCCGATATACCGTATAGTGCATGTATAAGAGTCTGAAAAACTCTATTTTTGAAATTTAATATCTCCGGAACTATATTGTTCATAAATTCCGTTTTGCCACCAATCGATGCAGAAGTATTTAAATAATAATCTGTCTAAATTTCAAAAAAATTCTAAGAAAACGTATTTGACGGAACAACTACCTTAATGATGGCGTTTTTGTACAAATTGTTCACCCATAAAATGCATACACATTAATAATACTGATTTTATATTGGTGTTTGTTCTACATTAGTTTCAATAAACCATAATATCGTTTTCCACTGTCTTCAAATTGCATCACCAAAATATTCTAGGTGGAATTTAAAATCAGCTTTTTTGGAGTTCCTATTCTATTCTTCTACTTAATCTCTGAATATTCCTTCTCTTTCTTATAGAATACATGAGACATTTTTGGCTTATAGGTGTTGCGATATAACAGCTTCCGTTTGTGTGATTGTTTTGCAAGATACTATCATCTGCGTAACAATGTATGGATTGAAAGACAAATGCAAAATGTCAATTGTTACATAATAATTTTAAAAAGCCAACAATGCAGGGTTTAATTTTAAACTCCATACCAATGATAATGATCTCTGGTAATGAAAATGTGGAAAGAGTGATGAATAATTCATTTCGTTATTTAAGCCTTAAAACAAACTTAACGCCGATCACTAAAAAGTCAGTAAACAATTTAATGGCGCGTTCTTTTTTAAATATTCGATTTAATTAAAAGTACTGAGATTAAAAAATAAAATAAAAAAAAAAAGTTAAATTTTTGTCGTATCCACAAGTCATTAAGCCTGGATATTTTAATCTGGCTTCGGAAATCGATAATGAGCAGCTAGGAGTCGAATGTAGCATAAGGCCAAAAGTAAAAATATTTAAAAAGGTTTAAAAGAGAGTAATTATTATTATTATTATTATTTTTTTTTTACATTTCAAGATTTAAATGTTTCTAAATCTATTTAGTAAAATAAATCGGATTTAATATTGATTGGGAAAGAAAAAATCAGCGTTTAGTTTTTAGGAAAGACATTTGAATTTGAACTCTAAATTGATAAAAAAAAAAAATCGACTTCAAATGCAACAAATAAATTAATAAGAAGTCAAAAATAAAATAAAATGCACTAAAAGGTATAAAATAATTATGTAATTTAGTTACAACTAAACGACGAAATATTAACATGAAATCACTTTTTGAAGTAGGTGCCAAAAATATATATTTTATGAATCGAACTCGAGGGATCTTACTTTTAGTACTTTTGGCGGGTACGCTCGCTTATATAGTTTGTTTAGCACCGACTTCAAAAAGTGATTTCATGTTAATATTTCGTTGGTTTTTAAGGAATTTGGCGAAACATTTTTTAAAATTATTGGATAAAAAAATACTTGGTAGGTTTTACATACGCCTCCGGACCCTCATCTGAACCCCCACTTCATTCTGCACCACCCCACCCCCCACCATCCCCAGGACCCAACCCCCGCATCATCACCCCACGCCCCACCCCACTAAGCCTCTGGATCCTCATCTGAACCCTCACTCCTCACTGCACCACCCCACCAATATGTCCTCAACCCCCCCCACACCACCACACCACCACTCCGCACCCACCCAACCCGGACCCCACCCCGCACCATCCCACTACGACTCTGGAACCTCACCTAAACCCTCCATTACGCAGAATGAATCATTAAAATTGGTTCATAAACGTTCATAAAGAAAGAAGTTATGCCTGAACAAACATAACAAAAAAGGTCCAATACCAATGAAAAATAAATGTTCAAACACAAAAAAAACACACATTCCGTTGAATTGATAACCTCCTTTTTTTCAAAGTCAGTCAAAAAATGGGACCAATCGGAAACTATACTGAACTCAATGCAAAAAAAATCATCAAAATCGGTTCAGAATTGGCGAAGATATCAGGTGACATAGACAAAAAAAAAAAAAAAAAGCACTAAAATTAGAAAACGATTTTTTCTTTAGTAGTTATTCGAAAAAAATTTGTTACTCATATGAATAAAATGAAAGCGTGGTCGTGTATTTTAATTATATTCAAAATTAATAACGCCCAAGCTTTTTGATTTTAGTTATGAGAGTAAAAATATTTTTAAAATATCAAATACATTTTTTTCTGCTTTTTGCGTGTTTTTTAGTGCACACCACATGACTTTCAGTTCTTTATGTTGTATTTTGTGAGGCGTCTTGAATTTATGTAAAAGGAGTAAATTTTTCTATCCGTATTCGATCCCAAGTCAATGCGATTGGAATTTGATCGTTTAAGCCACAATCTACTTTCACTTAGGTCGCTTTAATAAATAAACCGGTTAAGTGCAAGTCGGAGAGCATACCAAGAGTTTCTTACCTAAATCCCAAAACACTTGTGACTTATCAGATTTGTTCTTATTTGTAATTGATAAAAAAATGAGTAAATTTGTGGAATTTTTTGATAACATTAAGATAAATCACTTCTGAACGAAGATATGTAGAAAAATCACGTAAAATGGCCACTTTGGAGCACTCTATACTGTAATTTTAAAATAATTTTTTTTAAAAAAATAAAACCGACTTCAAAAAAATTAAATGCAACAAATAAAATACACCAAAAGGTATAAAACAATTATTATCTTATTTAGTCACAAATAAACGACGAAATATTAACATGAAACTACTTTTTGAAGTCGGTGCCAAACATATACATTATATGAATTGCACTCGACGGATCTTACTTACTTAGTACGTTTGACGGGTACGCCCGCTTATATAGTTTGTTTGGCACCGACTTCAAAAAGTAATTTCATGTTAATATTTCGTCGTTTAGTTGTAACTAAATAAGATAATAATTATTTTATACCTTTTAGTGTATTTTATTTGTTGCATTTAATCTTTTTGAATTCGGTTTTATTTTTCTTAAAAATTATTTTTATTTTTCTCTTTTTAGTGATGTTTTTAATAGAGACTTAATATATATTTTTTTATAAAAGATTTTATTTATTATAATTTCAATTATTTGGTCATAAGAATTGGAGATTTACGTTATTTCGTCGTTGATCATATCATCAGAACTTGACCAAATTAATATGGCACCTTCCCTAAGATACCCTCTTTCCAATAAAAAAAGAATCATCGAAATCGGTTCATAAACAAAGAAGTTAGGCCTAAACAAACCTAACAAAAATGGTCTAATACCAATGAAAAAAAACGGGACCAATCGGAAGCTAGACTGAACCCATTGCAAATTTTTTTTTCAAAATCGGTTCACAATTGGCGTAGATATGAGGTAACATAGACACAAAAAAAAATCAGTCGAATAGAGAACCTCCTCCTTTTTTGAAGTCGGTTAATAAATAAACCTGATTCTACTTTCTTTATAGGAATAACTCACCCTCCATGAAAACAAAAAAATATTTTTGAGCCCAAAAAAAATTTCGGCCTCCTCGAAATAATCATTTGCTTAAAATTTTACTAGGATTTTTTATTTGTGGGTAAACTTATACCTAACTTGTAAATTTCTAATAATATTTTATTTCATTTAAGAGCAAGAATGCTCTAGCATACGAATAGATTATAACGACAATAACAGGGTTCCATATTATTTCCATATTACCTTAAAAACAAACATTAAATAATTTGAAATAATTTTAAAAGTTAATTAAATGAAAAGTGAATTTCTTTATTTGCATTTTATTCTTAAAAAAGCAAAATAAAAAAACACAATGTCCGACATCTGAACTGATGACCTTCAGGTATTTTTTTTTTAAACAAATATATAAAACTTAACTTACAAGAACACGAATTTTATAAAAATTATACACATCAAAGATGATGTAATTCCTAATAAAGCGAAATAAAAAAGTTAAACAGCTTTTCGGAAAAACGAAGAAAAAGCTTATGTCCTATATTTGTTTGTAGCAGTAAAGTTTTATGTTAATTCTATGTATTCAGGTTTATTTTTCTAAAGTACCCTAAGTCGTACTCAAAGATTATTTTTTTATAACCCTAGAGTTACTAAAAAAAAGTCATTAGAACTTATCGAATATGTGCTTTTAATTCATGGTGGAAATGATAAGCGAGGTCCTTTCAGGTGAGGGTCTTTTCTTTAAGATAGCAAGACGCTCGTTCCCCCATGTCTCGAATCCTGATCCCTAAAACCTTTAGAAACTCAAAGCTCAGTTTAGTCCGAAAGACATCTTAATTGGACCCGATAAAGTCGACTCCAATTAAGTTCGTATGCTTGAGCTCCCTTCAAAGAAATACATATTTATAAAACGACTTCAGATCCTGCGCTTATCCCGATGAATTAACTTGTAAAATAAGATAAATGAAGGTGGCAAAGAAATAATGGACTAATTCCAATCAATAAGTATAAATCATTGTTAATTATCCTCTAAACAAAAACAAAGTCCAATGGAAAATAAAATAAAGCAATTTTTTTTTAATTCAGATAATAATTAATTTAAAAAATTATAATGAGATTTAAAATACACCACGTGATTATAGCAATCTTCTGTCCACTCAGGTAATTTTATTTCTATTCTACAACAAATAGATATATGTATAGTAATTATAATCGTGCAGAAAAAGCTGGTGTATTCTTATGACGTGCATATTTGACTTATAAGTCATAGCCATAAGAGAGTACGCATGCTCAGTCAGCTCAAATGTGGAGCTAGTGCATCCGTACTTGAAATTCCTATTAAGAACTTTTCAAGTTAATATGTTCTATTTTACCGATTTTAGAGCTAATGCATTAAGTTGAATATGATATTAATTTTTATGAAAAATCTCAAAAACACTCAAGACTGATGATGAAGACCAAGTCTTCGAAACTATAGTCTCAAACAAATGAATAATATATATATATATATATATATATATATATATATATATATATATATATACAGATATATAATTTCGATATATATGTGTGTACGTTTATTTGTTTCAAGCAGAGGACAACCTCTTTGTTTCTCTTTGTGTATCTCAAAAACAGTTGAAACTTTTTTGTAAATTTAATGTTTGACCTCGAATACTTTACTCCATTTGGCCAGTTCTAATGTAGTATGAATCTTTTACTTAGTTGTTGTTAGTAATGTAAGCAGTAAAACTAGATATTGAATATTTTTTCTGCCGCGAGCGAGGGTTGAACTCGTGCCTCCCGCTTCGTCATCGTCATCACGTACACAATGATGAGGTAATGACGCTACACACTCGGCCATTCCAGTCCCAACAGCTAAAACTATTTCCATGAAAAGAAATTAATCAAAATCAAAGTGACTTAATAAAAAATCAGTAATACTACGATTAAATATCGTAAAAATAATATCCTAAAAGATACTAAATATTTTGAAAAAATGTCAAGAGTAAATGTCAAGTATGCGGGCTCCAAATTCAATCAAAATTTAATCAACTTTTAATCTCAGTATAAATAGCTAAATATGAAATTTCGTTTTTATATTTTATTGGTTTTTGAGGTAAACCGCACAGATTTTATTATTGACTCAAACAAACGAACACAAAGCCGTTTGACAAAATTCAGTTGTTTTTTTTTGTTGCTATTTTGATTAATTTTTCATTAAAATAGTTTTAGGAGTTTTTATAATATTTCAACATAAATAAGCCCAATCACCAAGATTTTTTCATACGACCAGGTCAATTCCTAAAAAAGTAAAGTAAAAAGAAATATGAATACTTGATTTGTAGGTCCGCCAACCATCTAATCACTAATGGCTATCTTGATTTATCGAATCATCTCATCAGCGATCTAGCTAGATCTTTTTAGATGGAACTCTTTCAGGGTGAAATGCATTATATGGACAAACAAAAGCATAACTAAGTCTCTTACAGGTCTATTCTCTAAAAACAGACGTTAAAATTTAACATCCTAAATTAGGTGTTCAAAAGTAAAGTAATAACACCAGTGTTAAAAAATGCTATTCTCTAAACCAAGTTTTAACAGCGACGTTAACATTTTACTTTTTAACACCAGGTGTTAACGATCCATATGAAGATAGCTACGTTTTCTGCTTGTTCGTGTTTTTACAGCCCTCGATAGCCTCTCACGCAGGCGGATTACTAACTTGATTTGTTATTCTCAATCTAGTATCAGACAGCTCGCTTGGTTAATTTATTTTTAGTAAAAAATTTTATGTTCTGAAATTATTATTATTTAGAAGAGAATAATTTTCTATGATGTCTCAAAACTGAAAGTATAAATATTACTCCTAAAATAAACAAATATATCATAAAAATTGTAATAAATTTTATTTTAACAGCAGAAGTTTTTGAAGGCAAAAAGCTGAGAAGTCCAAGGACTACTAAAAAACAAATAGAAATCTTAATACAATCACAGTTCAAATGGATCTGAAATGTGTTGCTTTTATCTCAAAGCTGTCAAAATCAACCTTACTTTTTGGTTAAAGACGCCATGTTTGTGCATTAAATACGGTGTTAAAATATTAAAGGCACCCTCTGGCATGACTTTAATTTTTAACACTTTTGACTAAATATTAACGCTTTGGTGTTAAAGTTTTTGCTTACAGAATAGCAATTTAAGGCAAGAGAGTGTTAAAATGAATTAACACTGATTTAGGATGTTAAAAGTTAACGTTTTTGCTTAGAGAATAGACATGTTGGCCTGTTAAATGCACTGGTTTCTATGAACCCAAAATTATTTTAAGGGGTGAGCTTGAATCGGTTGTTCTCTAGAGAGACCGAAGTGTACAGTTTATTACTGAATTTCAGAGATTTTTAGTCTGGTGGCGAAACTGAATTTTGAGGTCGCGAAACATAGGACAACAATGACAATGAAACAATGATCAATGAAAAAAACTATAATGCGCAACGACCAAAAAAACATCCAAACGCACTAAATGAAAAAAAATCCCACTTTTTGGCCTCTGGACGAAATAGTACAAAATAAATAATTACATAGGAACTTCGTTTGAATAATCAATATTTGAGATCATTTTGGGAGATTTTTTTGAACATCGTCTATAAACTCTTTATAAGTTTCTTATAAATAGTCAACAAACTGTCATAAGCTTGATATTTCCATGGTTAGTTAAAATTAAATTCATTAAAAAGTAATTTTTCTCGAAAAAGCACCTTTATTAAGAAAGCTTGATCAAAATTAAATTAGGTTGGAGTTGGTGGTGTTTCACAAGGAGAAAAATTAAAATACAAAGATTTTTTTAGTTTACTCTATATATTTCGAGCTCTTAACTCATCGTCAGGAGAACATTGACTAAAGATAACATGATATTTTGAACAGAATTTATTTTAATTTTAATATGATGGACAGTTATTTATGACTTAGTGTAAATATGAAAGAATTATCAGAAGGATGGAATGGCTTTAGAAAGCCGAAAGAACAGATGTAGGGACAAAGGGCTGGAATAAAGAAAAGATATTTATACTTGGAAGTTGCCGAAAATTATGTATGTGTTATAATGGAAGGCAATAAACCATGGAATGCAATGAGGGTGCATGGCGAAAATTTAATCTCTTATTTTCTATTTAAAAAAATAAATAAAAATTAAAAATAAACCCACCATACACTCTCATCGCACTCCAATTCAAATTAAATATCATTGATTAAGATGTCAATTATTGGTGAAGTTTTGATGTCTGTTTGATTGTTCAAGATGTTTTGATTAAGGTAAAGATTAAAGCAATTAAATTAATCTTTAAGAAATTCAAAGATATTTTTTACAAAGCGAAATTTTTGAGAATACTTAGCTGGACTACCGTTTTATTAGAACCATTGAGGTCCAGCTGATTCTCCATCCTGAACCAAGAGAGCGAAAAAAGATATGGTCCATCTAGGTGTTACCCGGTGTAACACCTAGATGGACCATATCTTTTTTCGCTCTCTTGGTTCAGGATGGAGAATCAGCTGGACCTCAATGGTTCTAATAAAACGGTAGTCCGGCTAAGTATTCTCAAAAATTTCGCTTTGTAAAAAATATCTTTGAATTTCTTAAAGATTAATTTAATTAATTTGATAATTTCTATATTTGTATAAATATACTTGAAAAACAAATTTATTTATAATTTGTTAAAAATTCCGTTTAGTAGATTTGCTCGCGAATCTACTCCGCGGAATTCGAAATTAATAAAGATTAAAGCTTGATCTTTTAGGTATTGGGACATGATATATCGTCTTAAAGCATTTTTCTTCGTCTTTCAATTTATTGAGTAATATACAGGGGCTCTTATTTGAAAAAACGAACTTTTGAATAACGGAAATAATAGGAATATTAGCACGCCCTGTATAATATGAAGTCGATTTTTCGGCGTAAATTAAATACTTCGGGTGTGTCTAAACTACCACCAAAATATCAACTTTTAATGAATTGAGAGCACTAAATTATTTAAGTTTAATTAGGGCCATGTTTTGGACCATATTTAACACACATTTTTTTTTCTCGAAAACCGATAGAGATATGTATGGGGCAATATTAACAAAAAATTATTTTAATAAAAGGGCGGTTCTGAAAACGTGTTAATATACGGGGCGTTCTATTTAAAAAAATAAAGTTGCTACGACTTTTCGATGGAAGCCGAAACGTCGCAATGCTGAAAATATTTTAGATCGATAGAACAGGTAAGCAAATGTAAAATCCTGCGTTCCGTTTTCTATAAACGTCTAACGTGCCATCGACCGTGATTCACCCTGTATATATAAAGAGAGAATTCAATACTCCGGAAAATCAGTAGCGATGGCACAATAGCATTAGTTTCTGAGAGGGTTTCCTGTTTCTCTGCTCTGTGTATGTGTCTTGTGTCTGTTTGGAATTCTTTTTTTTTTAATTTCAACTGAATTTTTCATCGAAATAATTAAATTGTGTATCGAAAGAAGCAATTTTAATTGGACATATCAATCGGTTGGGTTGGCATCCAGCGAGAGTGAGTGACCACTGATTGGAAAAATGAAAATTGGGAATGAACGATGGCTGAATTGATGAAACAGTTTCGAACAGTTTCCATTTTTCCTTTGTCACCACGAGAGGCGAAGTACATCAAAATCCTTTTGAGCTTGAATGAACCTATCTATTACATCACACATTCTCTTAACAAGACGGGATGCATTGAGTTTTATTTCCCGGAGGTGCTGAAAGGATACAGGTTCTCGTTTTTTCCCATTTTCCCTTAATGATTATTCGAGATGAAGAGGATAGAAATAGATTTAGAGAAAGTGTTTTCTAAATTCAATAGATAAACCCTTGAAGAAATAGAAAAAGAAATATATCGCGAAAAAAGTTGTATCATTAAAATTAAAATTATCATAAATTGGATACCGGTCGAATTTTTTTATTAAAGAAAGTTATTTGTTATACACCATATTTACACAATTAAAATTTTGATAGAAAGAAGGAGCAGTAATGACAATAAGTCTCAGTTAATTGAAAAGATTTTGTTTTGCCGAGAGTAGCAGAGTTGCTGATTCATAAAGAGAAATCAATGAGGCTATCCTCTGCTTGGTGTAAATAAGCATATACATATAACGAATATAAATATGTATTTATTTTAATTTATTTGTTACAATACAAAATTAAAATCACCTAATAGTATCCGATGAAACTATAAAATCAGTTGTAAAGATACGTTGTTTGTGATTTTTAAATGGCGATGAGGTTTATTAGTTCTTTATATTTATATCAATATAATGAAGAGACGGACACTACTAGTAATTTTATTTAGGTATCTCTAATTATATAAGCAATAGGACTACAAGTAAACAAGCATCAAGTTAATAATATTAATAATTCGATTTTGTATCAAATATATTGTTGTTTCAATTAAACATACATTTTAACAGTTAAGCCATAATGAGAAGTAAATATCCCCAGACAACCGTCCGATAGGATATTTACATGCAAATATGCATTGAATCATCAATGGACTTTTAGATTGATCTGTGGAAACGTCAACATCAAAAATAAATTATTTTATAATAGTTCAATCTAGTTTATAGTTAGTCACCTTAAGACAAAAACAACCCTCATAATTTTGGAAAACTTTACTTTAAAAATAATTTTTAAGAAAAAAATAAAACCGACCTCAAAAAATTAAATGCAACAAATAAAATACACTAAAAGGTATAAAATAATTATTATCTTATTTAGTTACAACTAAACGACGAAATATTAACATGAAATTACTTTTTGAAGTCGGTGCCAAACATTTACCTTTTATGAATCGCACTCGACGGATCTTACTTAGTACCTTTGGAGGGTATGCTCGCTTATAGGTATAGTTTGTTTTGTACCGACATCAAAAAGTAATTTCATGTTAATATTTCGTCGTTTAGTTGTAACTAAATAAGATAATAATTATTTTATACCTTTTAGTTTATTTGATTTGTTGCATTTAATTTTTTGAAGTCGGTTTTATTTTTTTCTTAAAAATTATTTTTATTTTTCTCTTTTTAGTGATGTTATTAATAGTGATCATATTATCAGAACTTGACCAAATTAATATGACACCATCCCTAAGATATCCCATTTCCAATAAAAAAAGAATCATCGAAATCGGTTCATAAACAAAAAAGTTAGGCCTGAACAAACCTAACAAAAAAGGTCTAATACCTATGAAAAAAATGGGACCAATCGGAAGCTAGACTGGACCCAATGCAATTTTTTTTTTCAAAATCGGTTCACAATTGGCTTAGATATGAGGTAACTTAGGCACAAAAAAAAATTTAGTCGAATAGAGAACCTCCTCCTTTTTTGAAGTCGGTTAAAAATACAAGATTATATGCGGCTTTTTTTTATTTTCGGTACTCAAATGAGTCTCTAGAAGTTATTAAATGGGTCATTTGGTGACTCGCATGTCGTCGGTTGCCGACACTTGAATTAAATATTTAATTTGAGTTAAATGACCGAGTGCAAATTAAAAAGTGTAATTTGCTTAGAGTTAAAAGCAAATGATTAAAATATCTGGTTAACATAGAAAAAGAGAATCAATTGTTTCTTGGGTGATAAGGGATTGTTGTAAGGAATTCGTTAAAACATGCAGAGTCGACAATTAGATAGCAACATTCAATTCGAATGAGCGGTTTCACTTCACTATTGAAAATGCATTTAAAGTGGTATTTTATAGTCTCGTAAGATTCTCGACGCGTGAAAATTAAATTAAAATTAAAGTAGCAGCGAGAGAGATGAGAGAGTTAAAGCGCAGTATATATCGTGGCGAGAAACAGGATTCGATAACACGAACGATATTTCCAATATGTTAGTTCCAGGAATTTGTAGCAAGGGAATTTTCTCATGGACCTTTTCCATCTTGACTGCTCCTCCCCGCCCAAATCATGTTAATTGTATTAAAGTTCAACTTTTTGTCTCGGTTACCGTGACTTTCACACTCAGCGTCTCCGGTTCGAAGCTCAACAACGTACATCACCGCTACCATCAGAAGCTGCTTATCCAATTAGTATCCAGTTCAAAGAAAACATTAATTTAATTGAAAAGATTTTGTTTTGCCGAGAGTAGCAGAGTGGTTGATTCCTAAAGGGAAATCAATGAGGTTGTCCTCTGCTTGATGCAAATAAAATTGTTTGTTATATGGCTGATTTGCTATAACAACAAAACGAATTTTTCTATATCCATTTGGGTAATTAATCCCATGAGAAATTCGGGTAATTAATCCCATGAGAAATAAAATAACATCAGATATCTATGATTTACACACTGGAATTCACTAGTAAGAGAACTAATTAGTTTGTATAAAATTTAAGGTGTAAACAATAGTACCATATATTGACTTGGCATGTTATGTTATTATGATAATAAAAATTGGGTAAAAAATTGCGAGGTAGGTTTTTTTTTGTGAAATCTACCTCGCAATGTTACCCAACTTTTATTATTATATAAAAATGTTTCACCTAGAACCAACACTTATCTCCTTAAAAGTTATTGTTATGTTAGTATTAAATCAAAATTTTACTCATGTTAAACACTAAAAAAAAATATTAAAATAAACAAATTGAATAATTTTGCATTTTTTTAGATTTAAGGTCTATATTGTATTTGGATAATAACTATAGGTATAGGCTATGTTTAAATTTAGATAATTTATTTGTTTTGTAGCTTTTCGATCTGACTGAATCTCATTAGTAATTTAGACTCTCGATATTCCGGAAACATCAGTACCGGGTGGTGGAGAGATTACATATCTCTGCCATATTAGATGTGTTTTTGACTACTTTTGATAGTGTACTTTAGTTGAAAACAAAACCAATTTTTCTATAGTACATAACATAATTTTGCTAACCGTAAACATAAACTGCATGGGTTGGAACCTTAGACGATGAAATATATAGACACATGCTACTCTCCACACAGAGTGAAATGAGGCCAACATCGCCTACAGATGACGTCACGTTCTTGAATAAATATTTTGGTTATATTAATTTAATATTAATTTGCTATTATTGGAATCCAAAATAAATAATCTAAACTACGATAAATTTATCTCAATGTATAATAATTCCTATAATGGCCATGCTATTTCTGGCTGTTCCTGCCTACAGATGAGGTCAAGTTCTATAGGAGATGTTGGCCTCACCAAATCGACACCAGGGCGTGTCTATATATTTCATGGTCTAAGGTTGGAACGATGATTTTTTGGTGGTACACATGTTATTATATTTATGTTTGGAGGGGAAATATTCTGATACGTAGACCTTGTTTGAACGTACCATGAGCCATACCAAGCCAATAAGAAATATTTTAATACGAACTAATGATTAGATAGCTTAAACTGTGTGAAGTAAGCTACATGCGATTAGAAGCAAATGTTGGTCAATTTAATGATCTGTGCCTATGGGATCGGATGCTGATTAAGTAAACCTACATATACACATATGATAAATAATATATTTATTCATTTATAAACATATATATCTATAGAAATATATTTTTTAATTATAGTGAATATGATCGATGGTCTCTCCGCCATAATCCATATACATATAATGAAAAAGAATTCAATTGAAATATATGACTAAAAAATTTGATTAATGGAATTATTGGACTTTTTTCGTAAAAGAGACATTGTAGGTACGTATTTTATATTTCTAATTTATTCCTGATAACGGCGAGTTAATTCTCACAGATACAAGAAATGAAGAGATTATTACTCTAGCAGTGTGAGTGACAATGTAAAACGCCAAAAATTTTAAAGATATGATTAATTAATCCGGTTCTCAAGATGACATTTTATCAGGGGCCTAAAATAATCTAAATTATTTAAAAAGGATAAAGCCTTTCATATCCGATCGTTTATTAAAAAAACCCACACTCACAGAGAATGTGAATGTCGAAAGAGAATCTTATAAAAATTTAAATAGACACAATTTTTCAATGGAAAAAGGATTATAGAGGCAGAAAATGTATTAAAAACGTATCAGGGAATATTTTCAAACCCAAATCCAAATGTATAATTTATATTAGGATATGTTTCACCTAGAACCAACACCTAACTCCTTAAAAGTTACTTATGAAAGTTGTTCAGTTTTTTTTTAGATTAAATATATGTAACGAAAAATATAGGGTTCCATTTAAAAAACAGAACTTGACCTTGAAATACGCTTGAAAGCTTGTTCTACGTCGACAAACAATAGCGTAGTTTAGTTTCCCCTTGATATAAATAAACTTTTATTTGAAACCTTTTACCATGTAATGCACTGTTTTTGAGTTATAAGACTGTCTCAAGATAAAAAAAACTCACCCGATATAAACAATCGGTTTCTCAAAAACGGCTCTAACGATTTCGATAAAAATTGGTGAACTTGTCAAGTCTCAGGAGTTATTAGTCGTGTATAAAGAAGTGAAATGATGGAAGGGGGTGTAAATTAGTCAAGTCGTAAAATAAATATTTTAATCGTTCATATCGCTTTTTTGGTAATCCCAGAGGCTTGAAATTTGAAACTTAAGCTATTTAGAGGCAAACAGAGGTGGCGGTGGGGGTAGATGTGGGGATGCAGTGGTGGGGGTCCGAAGGTGTGGGGCGAGGTACGGGGTTTCGGGGGTGGGATTGGGGCGTGGTGAGTGGTGTAGGTGGGATGGGGGTGCAGGAGATGTAAGTCCTTGGGGGGTGGTTTCTTGGATTAATATATAGCTTTTAACTGAAGCAAAAAATTTCCGATCATCGCTCGGTGGCCAGGTACTAGTTATTATATATGCCATTTCATCTTTATTTGAGAGCACTTTGTCGAAAAACAAGTATATTGACTTAGTACGAAATTTGGAGGAAAACTATTTCAAGGCTCGGTAAGCTTTTTGAAAATTGTGGGTTAGAAATCAGAAACTTTACAGAATAGTGCAGTTTGCACATTTGCAAAATTTGAACATAGAAATATTAACTATACAATTGTTCAAGAGGACCCTTAAAAACATACTGTTTTTTTTTCTGGTTTTCTGAATTTTTCGTCAAAAAATTATTAACTAAGAGAGCCGTTATGCAAAATATAAACATTTTCTCGCTAGAACGAACTTCCCACGATCTTTCATTCTTAAGTGTAATTATGATTTATGAACAACGAGATCCAGACAGAGAGTAAAAAATAATGTTTAAAAATGAATTTTCTCCACATTTAGATATTTCTAAACATGACCAAAAAAATAATTACCTTCATCTAGAATGACAAAGTATAAATAACTTTTATAATTTTGCAGATAGAAGATTCAGGAAGAATAATGCAATACTTGCGCATATATAAATGATCATATAATGATATTTATATTCCTAAGTGAAAGTTGAAAATAATTGATCATTTTTGAGTGAATTTTATAAATCAGTCGCCCTGCGAGCTGCGATGGTTATATTTTTGTGTAGGATGATACATATATTCTTATTCTCCTTTAGCTAGAACTCGTTAAAAGAAAATCAGAAATACCGTACAGTATTAACTAGAACTGAATTGAACAAAAAGAGAAGCCAATATCTGATTGTCAGGTCGGCAGGAAGATATTTATTTATTGCGGATGCGGGTTTATTTATTCTGGCAATTTAAGTCAAGTTCCGGACTCGAGTTCATTAATGGGGATTAATAAATACACTGCGAAATTCAATAGTAATTAATTTTTCTGTAAAGTTTGGAAGGGAATTCATTTCAAAAGTAACTAATCCTCTCTCTACTCCGTAAATTGCCTGAAAACTTTACGAAACGATCTGTTCGGAGTAATATTTTAAAGTTAAAATATTGTTAAGTAGTATATATTTAGATATCCAAACGCCGACCTTGCCATTTTAAATAACTGGTTTTCCGTTTGGTTCAAAACAGTTATTAGTTTGATGACAGATAAATGACAGAACTTAAAATATATGATCTATTTTTCAAATATTCTCAACCAAATTAATCAATGCATCATTATTTTAAATTTTAAATTAGTTTGTTTAATTTATTTTTATTTCATGAGATTCATGACTAGATGTGTGTGAGCCGCACCTTACATCACGAACATGAGGCCCTAAATTTAAATTTTTTTTCTCTTTTTACCTAAGGCTCTAGTGAAGCATTAAGATCAGGCCCAGGTGTGTCGTAAGCTGACCCAAACAGAATTTTGCTTCTTCTCTGGTTGAGCCCTACACTTTTACAATATATCACGCGTGAAAGTCTCGAAACTCGATTAACAAAGTGATAACTAATATCCCTCCATGGTTATGTGGTAAAAAGGAGAGAACATTAGTAAACTTTTCTATTAGAAAAAAAGAGATAGGTTTTGGAGAGTTTAGATTGAGAATGTAAAAGAGCACTTAGACGAGGCATCATTCGAGACAGCTTACAGTGGGGAAAAGAATAAATTCATGTTTAGGCCATGGGA
This sequence comes from Forficula auricularia, assembly GCA_024734495.1. Taxonomy (NCBI): domain Eukaryota; kingdom Metazoa; phylum Arthropoda; class Insecta; order Dermaptera; family Forficulidae; genus Forficula; species Forficula auricularia. Next base: position 1,877,285 of record JALMQS010000064.1, read on the forward strand.
TGAAGTACAGTGGATTTAAAGGCTTGAAGGTTCTATGATTAAGGGAAGATGAATTCCCTTGACGCCCCTCTTGAGGTTTTGGGGATTAGGAATGATTGAAAGTGACGTGGCTGGTCTGTTACGAGTTAAGTAAAGGAACATTCCGCATTTGCATACAAGCTAATGTTAGCAAATAAGCCGCATCGGAAAGAGAAAGGGATGTCATTTATGAGAAACAAATTTTTTCTTTGATGCAGTTTATCCTACAACTTTCCAATCAAAAAGCTCTTAAAGCCAAAATCTGCAGCAAGGAAGATTGGCTACTTATTCAGGTCCAAGCGATTTTACAAACCCCCACAACTTCTCACCATCTACAAGGCCCAAATCCGCCCCTGTCTCGAATACGGCTCTCATCTATGGAGAGGAGCCTCTAAATATTCTCTTGCTACCCTGGATGCAATTCAGAAACGAGCCGTCAGGCTAATTGACGATTCTACCCTCACCGACTCTCTCGACTCGCTGGCTCATCGAAGAAATGTTTCTGCCCTTTCCCTTTTCTATAGATACTATCACGGCAGGTGCTCTGATGAGATAAAATCAATAATTCCCCCAAAGCATGCTTTGCACGTAGTACGCGTTTTGCCGACTCCCAACACTCTTTCGCGGTCAAATTAGAAAAATGCCGGACCACTTCATTCGCCAATACATATATCCCCATGACGTTAAGGAACTGGAACTCCCTCCCAGCACTTATAATCTTCAAACCTTCAAAACCGGAGTGCATAGACACCTACGTCTACACCCTCTTACTTAATCAACTTTCCCTTCTCTTCGGTAATGCAAGGGTCTTTCGAGATCCATAGGAGCTGCATCTTTACTGGTGCACCCCTTCTTGCATTCGATTGCATTAAAAAAAAAAAATGAATGCTAGACGGTATCGGTTATTCAAAGTCCAATCCTACAATCTATTGTACTTTTTGAAATATTCACTCAAAGTTAGTAAACCAAATGTGATTTGAAATGTGCCATCCACGTCTACTCCACAATTATGTCTCATTATGCTGTTTGTGTAATTATTTATTAATTATTCGTTATAATAGTACCTGAAAATTCTTTTCAGATATGCTTATATTATTAACTTTTTATTTTTAATTTTTTTTATCATCTATCATTTCAGAGTAAGCCTTTAAGGCTAGAATACATTTAGATACATTTCTAAACTAGAATTCACTCTGTATTTCTGAAACTTTTTATCTACATGAGCATATTTTAAAGGTCAGTAGAAACAGTTCCTTAAGTATAAGAAAATGTTTTTATGCTTCAACACTCAATAAGAAATATTTTCCGTATGAAATTATTAAAGAGCGCATATATCTTATGATTTTTCATTTAGACTGTAAGTTATTTGTTGAAGTTCGTTTGGAATTGATTTTTTTTTATTTTTTTGTTTTTTTTGTTTTTTTTGTTTTAACGTAAAGATGAAGGAATAGTTTATGAATTTGCCACGTAAACCCAGCAAAATCCATTTTGGGGGTGCATTTATAAGAGAAAAATTCATTTTCTTGTCAAGTGTAACATAAAATAAAATCATATTTGCCTCAAAAAGTAGTAGTTTTCACTAAAATCTTTAGTAAGCTTTATACTAAATTCAAACCATTGCTTCAATTTTATGACAGTTTTACGAGAACTCAAGAACAAAAAAAGTCGGAGGAAGTTCATTCTTGTGCTAAAATATTTGTATTTTCAATGCGGAGAACTGATTAGATTTTGGAATCTCCAGATATTCTGGTTAAAAATTGAAAATTATTGATTTTTTTTGAGATTTTAAAGATTTTTTTTTTTTTTTTTTTTTAATTTATTTAATGTCACCGGGATCAAAGTCCATTTAGACAGCACATAAGTAGAGTGTTAGTAGGGTTAGTGAGGAAGCCGAGTTTTCACCCGGTAGAAATTTTTATTTGCCAGCTAGGATCGAACCCCGGACCTCCACCTCAACATCGTCATAATCGATCGATGCCGAAGCGAAGCCAGTGCGTTAGCTGACTGAGCTACCCGACTCCCCTTAAAGATTTCTATAGTTTAAAATAAAAATCAATGAATTAAATATTTTTTTTTTTAATTCACAGAAACTGCAAACAGCTTAGTGAGTTTTGAAAAAGTTTCACTTTTTCCTCCAATTTATATTTAGGGTTACCTAGGTAGCAAATGCACTGAATGCAACATAATTATTACATATATTAGGTAGATTTCATTTATTAATTATGTACCCAATAAAAAACTCTATAATTCTAACGAATTATGTAGGAACTAGGGTTTAAATGTGTAATATCAACAAGTAGAAAAAATAAAAATTTTACAATAAGAGAAGGATTTCCAGGTATTATAAACAAATAAATAATAACTAAATATACAAACAGCAACACAGAAGATTATTGTGAAGGATACTTGAATAATAGATTTCAAATCCCATATGGTTTACTAACTTTGAATGAAAATTGTAAAAACTACAACAGATTGTACAATTGGATTTTGAAAGCCAATCCACCTGCAATCTAGTTTCATTTTCTCTTTAAGAGCTAAGAGCTTTTTGATTGGAAAACAATGACTTGTGGCGCCGATCACAACGGTGGCATTAGAGGCAAATGTGGTACAGATAAAAAAAAAAAAAGTAAAAAAGACAAATTTAGCTGCGAAAATTGGCTTTACTATACGAGAGAGTTGTTCTATGTAAGATTGACAGTAATCGAGGGGGCTGTTTACGTCAAATTGAATTAACGTTTCTCAAACACCTATTAAAAAAACATTACAACTTTTGATTATTTTATTTTTAGTTGCAAGGTTTAAAAACATATTCTAATAATAAAATTCAAAAATAATTAAATTTAATCAAAACAATAAATTTACTGTTTTGGCGAAAGTTATTAAATATATATAGGCATATACTAGCTGTGACTCCGGCGTGCCTCCGGCACGCCTGTCCCAGCTAGGCCCTCCGAGCAGGTTGCACCAGCGGGCGGCGTCTCGGAATGAAAGTATGAGGTGTCCAAAATTGATTACCTTTTATGTAAATTGTTTTTTTTTTTTTTTTTTTTATATATATAGCTGACCCGGCCACGCGTTGCTGTGGCTAAAGTTTTTGTTATATTACATTATAGTAAACAATCTAAGAGGAACGATAAGAGAACATCAGTCACGGAGTCCACTATGCTTTTCCACACAGATAGTATTTGTAAAAAAATATGGTGATCTCCTTATTTGACTTTCTACTACTATAACCCTTTAGTACAATGAAATTATTTACGAACAAAGACGAAAATGTTGATGTTGGTATACAAATTCACTGGATTGAGATTTGAAGGGGAAGTACGTTGAACACAATTAATTAAAATGTTCTTACACTTGATATTAAGCAGAAATCAATACAAAATAAAAATTTATCAGATTTATTATTTCCATTTAATTTTATAACAAATAAGTATATTACAGTATAATACAGTAAATAACATGTGACGCTTAAACTCATGAATGAGGTAGGCAAGGCAGACAGTCTTAAACTTTTAAACATTAATATCTATTTTTTTGAATTATAAATACTTTCAATTTCAATTTAATTTAACACCAATCGGTGCACAATGTTTTTGGTTAACCTGTCTTTAGCTAACACAAATAGATTCGACGGTTTCCCAACACGTGAACACGCAACATATAGTTGCCCATGAGAAAAACATGGATTTTCCAAATCTAAACCACAAATGGACATTGTTTGACCTTGAGATTTATTTATAGACATGGCGAAAGCTAAACGAATTGGAAACTGTAGCCTTTTGAAGGGTATGGTAGAATCTGATGGTATCATCGGAATACGTGGCAGCAGGACCATTTTTCCTTTAAACTTCCCAGCCAAAATGGTTGCTTCAAGAATGTTCCCGGTGATCTTTTTGATGACCAAACGCGTACCGTTACATAATTGAGGTGGATTCAAATTACGGAGGAGAATAATAGGGGAACCAATCTTTAATCGAAGATTATGTGGTGGCATTCCAGGGATATCTAATGAATTTAAAAATTCAATCGGAAAATTTACACTTTCATTTTCATCAACAACAGTATCGATTGATTTAAAAGACATCAGATCGCCTGGTAACAACTGTTGTATCTGGAAGTTAATTTCGTCAACATCAACGTTTTTGGCTGCCAAAATCGCCCTGTAGCTATGTTTCGTTCTCGTGCCGCTCTTGTTCTCGTAATATTCTGTTGCAGACGTTCGTCTCGCTGTTCTTGAGATTCTTGTGCACGACTTTCTGCAGTCCTGATTCTTTGAGCTGCATTTCTTGTTTCGATTTGTTCTGGTAATTGCTGAGCTCTTTCAACACGTTTGCGTCGTGACCCTTTGCTGCTCGCGTTGTTGAGGTTAGATTTTTTCGGTGGCATTTGACTGAAAATAATAATTTAATCGTTTAAATATTAGAAAGAGGAACTGAAAAACATGTTATCATAGCACATTGAAATAATAAGTGCAAAATAATTTTCAATGGAGGTTAAATAAAAATAATATAAAAATTTTTGTACAATTATTGAAAAAGTGTGGGGAGCTTTGTGCCATTTTCTCATTGATATATTAATTAACTTTTATAAAACTATGTGATATTACTTACATGTATAAATTGAAATTATTGTTCCTAAATATTTTTTAATAGAGGTTAAATAAAAACAATAAAAAAAAATATTTGTACAACTTTGCATTGACATTTTAATTAAATTTTATAATTATGTGATAATACTTACATACATATATTCAAATTAAATTATAAAGTTTTGATCAATGAAGCACAAATAAGTAAAAAACAGGATTAATTTCACTGTATTATCTTCATTATAATATGAATGCAATTTACACTTCAGTCTAAGTAACACGTGGCCGGCTATGCTAACACCAAAAATTTAAAAACTGGAAATAATTGAATTATACGGTATTTCGTTCATAACAAAATAAATTTAATTAATTTTATAGCGTCAACAACACGTGGTAATTATGCTGTTAAAATGTAGCTTATATGACACGTTCGTAGATTTACCATAGCAGCGCCATCTATTGACTACTTACTCAACCCAGTCGAAAGGTATCGACATCTGTTAGAATCATTTGGAAATTGTGACTGTCAAATAATAACAGACAAATAATTAGCAATAAATTAAAATTGCGACTATAATTTGAGATTTAAACTATCCTACCTCTCAAGTTGGATCGAACTGCACATGGTGTGCGAATTTTATTATAATCGGTTCAGTGGTTTAGGAGTCCATTGAGAACAAACATTGTGACACGAGATTTATATATATTAAGATATATATATTAATTATTTATTTAATGTTTCAATTTCTACGTTTAATCAATTAAATTTATTTCGAATACTCTTTACTAAAGCCCTGGCTATGTGTAAATGTATACTAAAAATTTACCAGATAAAGCAATGAATCAATAACTTTTACTGGGTAGGTATGCCCAGGAGAACTGATTTGATTTTAGCCTGATTAGCTCCAGATTTTCCGCTTAAAAAATGGAAAATTATTCAAAAAATATGATTTTTTTGAGATTTTAACCCGATTCTAAGAGTATTAAAAAAAAAAAAAAAAAAAATATAAAAAATAAAACAATCAAAGAGATGCCATCCATCTATAGGCGGTGTTAAAATTAGTGAGGTTAAAAAAATTTAAAAAATTATTGATTGAAATTTCAGCCTTCCTTAAGGTAGTTGTTCCGCAAAATGTGTTTTCTTAGGATTTTTTTTGAAATTTATACAGATTATTGTGTAAATACTTCTGCATCGATTGGTGGCAAAACGAAATTTAAGAACAATACAGTTCCGGAGATATTAAATTTCAAAAATCGAGTTTTTCAGGCTCTTTAACATTGCAATATACGGGATATCGGAAAATTTACATACATATTTATTTATAATTAAGAAACCCTTCTTATCATTTTTATAAAAAACTAAACCAACATTAAACAATAACCAATACATATTTTAAGACAATTTTGATTCATAGTTACAACACAGTTTCTGAGATAATAAGGAATAAATAATGAAAAATGTATAAAAAAAATTTAGACTAAAAACACTTTGGCAACAGCGCATTTATTTAATCAGCGAAAGATTCATGCGCTAGATTTTTTCAAAATTATAATTTTCATAAGGTGTAACGTAGGTGTTGATTACATTTGTTTAAAAATAACAAAACGATTTTTATAGAAATTTAAAATGTATTTTATCTTTAATTTTAATTTAAAATATTCAATCTCTTACAATGGTGCCAAATTTGTCAAAAGAGCACGGGATTGGCTAGAATTGGTACATAAACAACAAAAAGTTTTGGGCTTATGAACTATAAATTCTTATTGTCTGTTCTATATACTCTAGCATTAATTTTTTGCTAGTTTTGTCGCGAAACAACTACCTTAACTATTTTTTTTCTTTTTTTTTTGAGATAATACATTTCCATTTTCCTGAGTTTATTATTAAATTTCATTAAAAAGTGATTTCAATAAATCATTCAAAGTTCATATTTGTAAAGAAATTCATCCCTTTTTGGGAAGCCTCTTTTTTATTTGTATATTTAAGCAAACAAACGATCTTATAAAAATTTTGTTTATAGAATCGTCTATATAAACAATTCCCAATCATTTGGAAAGGTAAAACAAAACAGCGAACGCTGTATCGGGATAATAAAATACTACAATTGTTTTTCAACGGGCATTAATTGCTCTCGGGCAAATCGAAGGAAGAATCCTGCCGTATCTCTCAGGTTACGAGTCGGCTATGTTTTCAAATCAGTTTTAATTAGCTCCAAGTTTATTTATTGTCTTTTCGGATAGAGTAGGAGACAATTGAATTAGCTAATAATTAAAAGAGATATCAAAACATTTCAAGTAAGCAAGCACACGGTGAACCAGCCACCTATCCATCCATCCGGGCTGATTTTCTTCCAGGCTCAGAGTAACTTAAAGAGATGCTAATGGAAAAATTAAACATCGTTTATTTTGAAAAACAAACGAGACGATAAAAAATAACATTGTTTTTTTTTCTTGTTTTTTTTTTTTGGAATGAAAAATTTACTCTCCGTGGATGGAATGGCCTGAAAAAAGAATGGAAAAACAACAACAAACCTGGAAAAATATTTTCTTTAGAAATTCCCAAAAGAAAACAACGAAATTCTCAGGTTGAGAAATCGATCGAGCAAATATCTAGGCGGTTTTTTGCGGGCTTAAAAAAATATTATAAAAAAAGGTATATCTCTGGGATTAGCTTTTGAACGCATTCTCTATATTCATTGATTAAGATAAAATATGATCAATTTAGAATTTAAGAAGGGTTAAAAAAAAAAAAAAATGATTAATTGAGCTATAACAAATATATTTAAATTTCAACAAGTTTGAGCAAACCATTTTCTGATTAAGAGTAGAAATTTTATTTAAATCACACATCAATTGATTTTAATTATTTATTCAACACAAACAAATATTATAATACAAAATAGGTAACTACGGCGATTCAATCGGCTTATTTTGGGTTAACGTAAAATCATATTTTATTATGTGTGATATAAATAAAATTTCTACTCTTAATAAATTTGATCCCAAAAATAGAAGTTTTAATAGGTATATCTAATAATAATTTTCTATAGATATAAAATTTAAGTTTGGAGCGGACTAAACGGATAGCAAATTTGGCACGCGAGTTCGATAGAAAATTGGAAGAAAAGGTGAAGCTTTTTCAACGGAAAGCTATTTGCAGTTTCGGTTGAATTAATAATTATTGGCGGTTTTTTATAGAAAGGTTAAGTTAATGACCTCTTTTTAAATTGATAAATGAAAAGCTTGATGTACTCCTTCTAGCCTATATCAAGCTTAAGTTTCGAATTTCGTAGCTCTGAGATTTATGGTTGCGAAACGCACGGGGGTTACATACGCACTGACCAATGGATTTTGGACCCTTTTATGGCCTCTGGGGACCAAAATTTCCGGTTTTATGTCCTAAATCCGGTTTCATATTATTAAGGGCAACGATTTCCACCTAGAAGTTACAAAATGAAATTAACTTTTTTCATCTCTGAGATACAAGCTCTCAAAAAGTCAGGACTCAAACTGGCCATCGCAATACTCTCCCATTATATTCTATAGAATATAAATGTGAAAGTAAAAATGGGAAATGGCTTGCGCCTTTTTTTCCAAGGTAGTCATACCCTTAACTGGCATGGTAAATGAATTGTCTTTATAGCAGGGGCTCCCATTATATGAGGTGTTGCTATTAAATGACCTGGCTGATGCTGCTACTGCCAAACAGCGAGCGTGCCGCGTCAGATTTGAACATGATTGTGTCTAGGGATGCCATCCCCTGCTCGCTAGACAAGCCTGCGTGTCGCTCAGTTTGTTCGTAGCATATAAAGGCGCCAATCAGTATTTCACAATACGGCGCAAAAGGGACCTCGGCAAAACAAAATCTTTTAATTAATATTTCAATAACTCGTTCACCTGCTTCTAAGTGACTTAACATTAAGAATTCTTTGATGAGAAACGTATGATTAACTTATTTTTATATATATAGTAAGTAGGTATATATTATTTTCTTTAATTATAGAGATTTTTCCCCTGGGGTGGCGTATTTGAGCTCAAGTGCGAAACATATGGCGCCCCTAAAAATATTTTTTCTTTTCTTTAGATTGCTTTGTTAACCTGACAATAGGAGTTTTGCTTTCCGGTCACCTTTATTCTAGCTTTTTTCTTTACTATGAATCGAGCAGAAAAAAATCTGGAGGGACACAGTTGGTGCCCAATGCCCATGTATACAATAGAAAGCCTTGAAATTGCACTTATTTGAAACAACGATGGAATTTTAATTTTCATAGAAAACTTTCCCAAAAATCTTAGACAATGATATGAAACTTTTGAGATTCTAATAAAAAAAAAAACACTTTTTAACCGACTTTGAAAAAAAGGAGGAGGTTATCAATCCAACGGAATGTCTGTTTTTTTGTGTTTGTTCATTTATTTACCATATGGACCGATTTGGATGATTTTTTTTGCATTTGGTTCAGTTTCGTACCCGATTGGTCCCGTATTTTTTTCATTGGTATTGGACCTTTTTTATTATGTATGTTCACGCATAACTTATTTGTTTATGGACCGATTTCGATGATTCTTTTTTTATTGGAAAGGGGATACCTTAGGTAGTCACATATTAATTTGGTCATGTTATAATAATATGATCAATGACAAAATAACGGAAATCTCCAATTCTTATGTGCAAATAATCGAAATTATATAATAAATAAAATCTTTTATAAAAAAAAACAATCTTAAAACGTTCATTTAAAACCCGCTAACGTTTCGAGATAATTTCTCTATTTATGAATTGAATTTTATTATCAATTTCTGATTCCTTCGCCCGAATCTTTCTCTTACGAGATGCATGCAAGGTATTATCATAAGTCGCTATTCTTAACATCACTAAAAAGAGAAAAATAAAAATAATTTTTAGAAAAAAAACCGACTTCAAAAAAATTAAATGCAACAAATAAAATAATAAGAACTCAAAAATAAAATAAAATGCACTAAAAGGTATAAAATAATTATCTAATTTAGTTACAACTAAAAGATGAAATTGTTACATGAAATCACTTTTTGAAGTCGGTGCCAAACAAACTATATAAACGAGCTTACGCGATGTTGTCTTCATTACACGTTAAACGTACTAAATAAGATCCGTCAAGTGGGATTCATAAAATGTATATGTTTGGCACCGACTTCAAAAAGTAATTTCATTAACAATTTCATCGTTTAGTTGTAAATAAATTAGAAAATTATTTTATACTTTTTAGTGCATTTTATTTTATTTTTGAGTTCTTATTATTTTATTTGTTGCATTTAATTTTTTTCTTTCTAAAAATTATTATTTATCTGGTTGGTGTCCATCATTTGTTCAACGAAATGCATCCGGGTTTTTAATCAATTTTTAAATAACTTTTATTTATCAATATGGAACATTTTTATAAAATGTTTATTTTTCAATCGAGGGGTGCAGAGAGCGCTCGCTCTTAAGCATATTTACAGAGGAAATTCTTTATCGATCGGAGGGGCATATACCATATAGCATTTCATACACTCCTTTTCTTATCTAATCCCTGTGCATCAATGAGAACAATTTCAAATTGAAATATACCATAATCTAGAATATGTAGGGAATGCAATGTTATATGGAGAAATTATTGGTGTTATCCTCTGCTTTTGATGCAAATATATATATATATGTAGATATAGATATAAGTACAATAATGGTTTTTATAGGTTTAATTTCATTATTACACCCTACTTGTGTTTAAGCACATCGTCTTTACAAATATAATTTAGAGGCAATATTTAATAAATAAGTAGATTAAGATACTAGGTCTTATAATTATGTTATGAGAATCACATCCTGAATTCTAATCTAGCTATATTTTATAATGTTTTTTGACTTAACATTGCAATGAAAAGATTTAGGGCCGGTTGTATGTCGCAAAGTAAATGCTTTTACCACTAACCAAGGGTAGCTGGTAAATGGAGGGGCTGGGATGGCCAATCAGATGACAGGCACTGAAAGTTCCTGTCATCTGATTGGCCATCCCAGCCCCTCCATTTACCAGCTACCCTTGGTTAGTGGTAAAAAGGATTTACTTTGCGACATACAACTCAGCCCTTAGTTTTCCGAGAGTAGCAGAATTGTTGGTTCATAGAGAGAAATCAATTAGGTTGTCCTTTGATGCAAATAAACATATAAATTTAGGTATATACATATTATTAATTTGTTAGAGAGTATAGTTTCGAAGGATTGGTCTTCATCATCAGCTTTTATAATTAGAAACATTATGTATCTATTATTTCTCATGGGTTCAAATACCCAATTGAATGTTTTCATTTTGTTCTAATAGTGAGCTGGTCACATAACAAACGAATTAATATTATTTGTTAGTTGTTAGGTAGATATCTATTA
>JALMQS010000064.1:1888390-1898444 GCA_024734495.1 Forficula auricularia
ATATTGTGAGGACTCATATTCTGGACATGCTTTTCTTTATTGCCTGGTGTAAAACTTTGAGAAACGGATATGTGCCCTTTTACCTTTAAAAGATTCAATTTTTGGTTCTATAAAGAATAAATCAAAGGGCGTGTGTCTTTTGCTTGATGCAAATAACTAGGTATATACTACATAAATATAAATATTGAAGGAGACAATAAAAGAGTGTGTCTTCTGCTGGAATTGTAAATTTTATTTATTTATAACGAGACTATAGTTTCGAGGGCTTTGCCCTCTTCATCAGTCTATTACAATGTATTCACGGGAATTAATTGAATACATTGTAATAGACTGATGAAGAGGACTACTTAGTCTCGTTATAAATAAATAAAATTTATAATTCCAGCAGAAAGACTATACTCTTTATTGTCTCCTTCAATATATAAAAATTCTGCTACTCTCGGCAAAAACTTTCAATTTAAATATAAATAAATAAAAATATGTAGTATATATTTTCAGGAAAATTGTATCAGATTGTAGGTGATATGTAGAATGGTATATGGAATAAAAATTAGTTGAAAAATCATTGGCTAGATTTCTTTATGTTTGTTGTACTATATATAAAAATATAGAATATTATACATTTTCTACTCCTAAAATAAATATACATAGTATTAAATTAGATATAATACAAATACAATACAATATAATACAAAAACAATCAATAAATTATTTCAATATATTCATATACAGGGTGAGGCAAAAAAAATGTTTACATTAAATAGGTGTTTAATCACATTGATACATACATACATACATACAAGTGAAGCTAACATAAAGCATGTAAAAATAAAAACCTTTCATTCTGTTAAATTCCGCAAACTTTTCTCTATAAAATAATTAAGACTAAAAAGTAAAAAAATAAATTATAGTTTAAAAAACTAAAAAAACTAAATGCACCAAAAAATACATAATAATTAGAGACCGGATTTTTATGCAGTAAAAACTACCAAAATATGCAGATAAAATTGCTGAAATATGCAACTAATATGCAGAATAGGTTGAAATATGCAAATATATGCAGTAAAAGATGGCAAAATAAATATTTTTATGCACTAAAAAATTAAAATTGAAGACAAAAAGACTATATAATTGAAGGACTGCTATGAAACAAATAAAACCATGTGTCAAATATGTACTTTTATTGCGTAAAAAATTGCACAAAATTCTCATTAGGTATACATATATTATATTTTTTATTTTTATTTATTGTCACCGGGTACACAGCCCATTTAGACAGCACATCAGTAAAGTGTTAGTAGTGTTAGTGAGGAGCCGAGATTTAGCCGGTCGAAATTTTATATGCTAGCAAGGCTCGAACCCGGGCCTCCCGCTTGAACATCGTCATAAATCAACATAATAAATATAATAATGTTTCAAAAAATGTGAACGAAAAAATACGGGGGGGGGGGTAGTTTTATTTAACAGACACGATTGTATTATACTCCTTTTATTTATTTATTTTATATTAACAAGCTTTTCATATTGACGTACCTACAAATAATATCCTAATAAAATAATGCAAATATTTAACCGGCTCTTATTCCTACACTAATTTACACACACTTGCACACAAACTTAATTGCCAAAATTGGCTATAGTTATCGAAGGCCTTAAAAAAAAAAATGTTTTATTTTTTCATTTTTTTCATTCTTTCTCCGAAAATTTACTTTTAAAAAAATCAGTATTTTGCCCAAAATATCCTTCAAATATGCAATTTTATGTAATATTCTTCAAATATGCAATTTTATGCAATATTACTCAAATATGCAGTATAAAATTTAACCAACAGTATCCTAGATGCATGATTCGGATAGATAATTGATACCCTGGATCGTATGTGGCGGCAAACAAAATATGCAATTGCATAGGAATCTGTTCTCTAATAATAATGTAGGGGCACTTTGTCGAAATTAATTAAAAGTACATGCTTCTGCGCCCCTCACTTTTTGATTATTACATTATTATATACTTTTTAGTGCATTAGCGTGTTTTTCAGTTTTTTAAACTATTAACTTAAAACCTTGATTACATTCATATAACCATACAACCTATTAACCCTGTCGCGTTTAACCCTACCCCCCAAAGCAGCTGAATGACCCCTCCTAAAATAATGAACCTTTTCCAATATAGGGGTCTCGTTGATGCATTGAGAGAGATGGGTGCCAAATTGAAATTATTGGATAAAAATACTTAGTAGGTTTCACATTAATGTGAAACCTACCAAGTATTTTTATCAATAATTTTAAAAAATGTTTCACCAAGTACCAACACCAAATTCCTTAAAAACTATTGCCAAATTGAAACCCTGTAACCAAATCCCCTGCCTTGTAATTTAAAGTGATTAAACACCCATTTAATGTTAACATCTTTTTGCCTCACCCTGTATATTTATTAATATATATCCGTGGCGGGCGGTGTCTTTTCAACCAAAGGATGCTGTCTAAAAAAGTACTTACTCTTCATTTTTTTAAAATTTTATTTTATTCTTCGCTTTTTTTTCAAATTTTATCGAATATGGCTTCATATAATTTTTCAAATTTAACATTAGATTTTTTTTATGACACGTTATGAAAATACTCTAAATTTTTTAATTAATAAAGTAAAGGGTGTGTAGTTTCACAGTGAATGAAATAAAACACAAAGAGGTTTATACAAACTCAATATATTTACAGTTTTTAACCTGTAAACTCCTGATGATGGACTAATAATCCGAAATATATTGAGTTTGTATAAACCTCTTTGATTATATTTCATTCACTGTGAAACTATACACCCTTTATTTTATTAATTAATATCATGTTTCACCTGAAACCTACACCACTTTTCCCGAGGGGTGATCCGCGATTGGAAGTAGGTGTACACCTCTTTGGAAGTATTTTGGAAGTACTTGGAAATAGTTGGAAGTACTTGGAAATAGTTGGAAGTACTTGGAAATACTTAGAAGTACTTGGAAATATTTGAAAGTGCTTGGGAATGTTTGGAAGTACTTGGAAATATTCGGAAGTACTTAGAAATATTTTGAAGTACTTGGAAATATTTGGAAGTACTTGCAAATATTTGGCATTACTTGGAAATATTTGGAATTACAAGTGGAAGTAGGTGTACAGCATATTAGGTCGCGGTTCACCCTTCGACTTTCCCTAAATAAAATCCAAATTTTTTGAAATTTTATAGATGCGCAGCATCTATGAACAACAGCACGCCACTGATATACATATATATATATGAATGTATATTTATTTACATCAAGCGGAGGGCACCCTTTTTGATTTGCTCATCAATTTAAAAAAAAAAATTATTAAATAATCGTTGTGTTCGACCTTAAAAATAACATATTTTCGAATAAATTTTCACAAATTCCTGATTGTAATGGCGTTAAAATAGTATTATTTTTACAAAATATTTTTTGTACATTTCTCGATGTCGCTAAACATGTATTATATTTTATAAAAACTTTCTTTATTATATTATAATTATCTAACATATCTAATAATTTTCTTTTATCTTCAAAATAACTAAGCGCTTGAGAATAATTAAAATTTAATAGATTATCTTTTGGATGATTATTTTCTGAATTATTTCCTGATTGTTTTTTTTCATTATTCATATCAGAAAGAATACGAAAAAACTCATCATCAGCTACAGATGAATTCTGTTCATCTTCTACTTTAATCAAATTTTGCTCTTGTAGATACATCTCTTTACATTCTTGAATAAACAATTTTTGACAATATTCTTGATTTTCAACCGGAATCCACCATAATTTAAATTTCGGATATGAAATGGATGCGAGAATAAATTTTTTACTTGATTCTAGTCTCAAATTCAAATAGGGAAATTTTCTATTCATATTCATTTGTATTAAATTGATTAATGGCTGACAATATTTCGTTTTATGAGATTTTAATTTATATTCTAAAATAACAAAAGTGGGTAAAATTACACCGAGAAAATTATTCTTATCATTATGTAAAACATCATTGGCTGGATTGAAAATTTCATAAATTTGAATGTATTCTTTTAAAAATTCAATTTCAGGAAATTTCAATTCTAGTAAATTTAATTGTTCAAATAATTCGGATAATTTAGTTTCTTCAATACTTAGCAAAAATTTTATAGCATTGTATAAATTTACACCTGTATTTTCTTTCGGTAAAATAATATTCATTTTTATTATTTCATTTGTGATATTAAAAATGTTTTTCATTTCCATTTCGGATTTTTTTTTTAATAAATCCCAGAAATTGGTTAATTTTTTAAAACATTTCTCAGGTACTTTGTAAAGTTCATTCTGGGTTATTGCTTGTGTATAAGCGTCAAGTATAATCACTAATGGAATGTTTAAAATTTCATATAAAATATGCGATGCACTTTCGAAAATGTTCTCAAAATTAATAAATGGATGATTTTGAAATTCAAATTCATTATTTTTAGGTAAATCAGTGAAATTGTTTGTAATAACTGATGTTAGTTTATCTGTTTGAAGTCCAAAATCGTCACATATTGTGTTAATTGGATTGGTTTCGTTGAATTTGCGATAAACAAGCATATAGGAGAGCCGTTCATAAGCGGAGGGCTCGATTGCGTGGACACTAAGCCCGAGATATTTAGCACCCTTAAAGACCCAAGTATCCACCGTTAAACAGTAATATTTCAGTTTCGCGAGCATATTTATTAGCCGCTGTTTGACTTGGATGAAATCTTGCTCTAGCTGCTGCTGTAGCCGTTGGCTATTGATCAACGTGGAGTGGTTAACCAGCCCCCGTGTAAGAGTCATCAGCATTGTTATAAAATGCGGCGAGTCGATTGTTTCGGTCGGGATCATCTCGTTGATAATATAATCTTTAACGACCGCATTTGCGTCGATTGCTTTGAAATGTAAATTTGTGGGCGCGTGGGTATTAATCACTTTGACAACAGGTGTCCCACCCGGGGACGGCAAATTTGGTGTTTTTCTATTAATACTCTTCAAATTGACCCTCTCGATTAATTCCGGGTGCAATCGATTGATATGACTGCGCCAGTTGCCTGTTGATCTGCCACTACCGTTGATAATTTTATGGCAGGTTTGACACCGGGCGGTCACGCGGTCCGCGATTTCGTCCACGGATAAGGGCTCGAAAAATTCGCCATCGAGTATATATGGCAGGGAATATTTCGACGGGGATGGCTGAGGCGAGGAGCTTGATGTCGATGTGCCTTCTAATGGATCATCGGCGTTTCGCTTCGAGGATCGCGTGTAGCGATGCATTCCTGCAAAAATAAAAAAATTAATTAATATTTATTAGAAGTATTATAAAAATAGATTTAAAAATATAAATAAATACAAATATTACAAGGTTTATTTGAAATCCAAACGTTTCGGGAGAATTCTCCCTTTATCAATGGAATTTTAGAAATTTGAAAAAAATATATTAAGTAGTTGCTTTAAAAATTAGTATAAAAAGCAACTATTATATAAACAAACCAGCTGAGAAGCCCGCCTTCGATGGACGTATATTTTTAAAATGTGGCCCGGGTAAGCTAAAAGGTTGGACACCCCTGATCTAGATGGTAAGTACATCCCCTATATATATAATCCAAATACATACTCCTAAAAGTGTAAACTGCTTTATTAATATCCTCGCAAATTTGCACCCTTCGTTCGAAATTCGGGTCCATATCCAGAATTCTTTGTTTCACATCTTCAACCATTTGTAAAATATCTTCAAATTCTTCAACATTAAAGTCATCTTCCTCTGACATTTGCTCAGTATTATTATTATTATTAGTTCTTTCATCACATTGTTGTTCCAAATCATGCTCATTTTTGTCTTGAAAATTGAACTTTTCAGTTATATGAGAATTATTTTGTCCGATGTTTGAAATATCTTCACTTCGCGAGGAGGAATTATCTTCTTCTGTTGATGAATTATTGATGCTTTCGTTAAGAAAAAATATTTTTTCTTTTTTTGTATAAACCTCTTCTTCTAGGGTGGTTGTTTTTAATGTTTCGGTGGGATATTCAGATTCATTTTCACTCGGCGTTTCGGTGTTAGTAATTCGATCATTGTGTTTGTTAATCCGATTGCGAAAACGACTGTACCATCCGCCACTTGCCGAGAATGTTTCCGCACAATCCAACTCTTTGCGGTTCTCTTTCACTAATTGGAATAAATCGCGGGCTTTTTTCTGCACGTCTTGTCTGCGTAGGGTCTGTCCCCTCTGGTTGCAATCCTGCACCCATACGGCCAACAGACCTTCCATTTCGACCATCGCAGCGCTTCGGTTCCGCGTCGACGTCTGCAGGTCCCCATACGCGGACGTAATTTCGCCTTTTTGTTTAATCTGATCCGCATGCCGGATAATATTGCGTACAGTCGATTCCGGAATGCCAAGATCACGGAATATTTTCGTAATCCGGTGCCCGCTCTCGTATCGCTCAATCACTTCCAATTTCTGGGCCATTGTAAGGGCCACTCGAGGTTTTCTATCATTGTTTAGCGAAATATTCGACCAATTATCCATTTTGTCTTAAATAATAATAAATAAAAGGCTAATAATAACAAAAACTGAATAACATTGTCTACGTGACAAGAACTGGGACATCAAAAGTCAGCTGATATTTTTATTATTTACAGTTATAACTGTTGTTTTTTATTTATTTTTTAATCCAAGTGCGCTTTCAATCCAGTCAGTCCCTCCGCAGGTGTTTTTGTTGTTTTCAGATTCATAGGTTGGTCAAACTGAGTTGAGCGCGCGTTTTGTCTTTGTTGAATTTTCACCAACAATAAAAATTGAACTATAAAGGAAAAAGTGAAACTTCTTTGTCTTTGTTGAATTTTCACCAACAATAAAAATTGAATTAGAGGAAAAAGTGAAACTTTTCAGTACGGTTTGCAGTTTCGATGAATTGATACAATTTTAAATGATAAATCGAATATTAATTTAATATTTTCTTACCTAGAGTCAAAAGACCGTTCATAGAATAATAGAAATTAAACAGAATTAATCTCTAATTAGTGTGAAAAAGTTCTGGACTTCTATCTTGCATCCTTTCATTGCCTTAGCTCTAAAGCCATTCTATATCTGCCTCCGTTTTAGTAATTTTTCTAGATCAGATTCTAATGAAAGAATCAAAAATCTAGAAATTCATGTGACGTAATTTATGAACGGCCCCTATAATCAGAGAGTATACCTATAATGATAAATTAAAAAAGAAAGAATATAGAAAAGTTTTTATTTTGCCGAGAGTAGCAGAGTTGTTGATTCATAAAGAGAAACAAAAGAGGTTGTCCTCTCTGCTTGATGCGATACTGACCCCATGAAAAATAATATTTATAATTTAAAAAGACTGATGATGAAGGCCAAGCCTTCGAAACTATAGTCTCAAACAAATAAATAATATATATACAGATATATATGTGTGTATGTTTATTTGCATCAAGCAGAGGACAACCTCTTTGTTTCTCTTAAGAAAAGAATATACATATTGAAAAGATTTTGTTTTTCAAGACCAGCAGAGATTTGTTAATTCATAAAAAGAAAATTGTCTTCTGCTTGATGGAAATTTATATATTTGATGTATATACACCGTATATAATTTATTTGCTAGAGACTATATAGTTTCCAAGGTTTAACCTCCTTCTCATCAGTTAATTAGAAATATTTTATCTGTTATTATATCTCATTGGTTCGCATACCTGATGATTGGATATATGTTTTCATTTTGTCACATAACAAACTAATTACTAGTTATGTAACTAATACTATAAACGTAAACACCGAATCGGGTATTTGAATCCATGAGAAATAACAGATACAATATTTTTAATTAACTGATGAAGGAGGTTAAACCTGAGAAACTATATAGTCTCTGATAAATTATATATTTACATATTTATATTCATGTATGTTTATTTACATCAAGCAGAGAACAACCTCAATGATTTATTTTTATGAAAAGAATATAACTAATATTAGATAATGTATAATAAATTATAAAACTTACCAAATTCTATTCCTGAGTTTTTTCAATAATTTTCCCGTAAATGTTCATTTTATATTCGTTTGTAATAGAATAAATATAATGGGTGTTTATTTTTTAATATTAAATCAAACAAATAATTAGAAATTATTAAAAGAAAGTGTAATATGACAAAATTTACGATAAAAGATACACTTGACGTATGGCGTCAATGCACAAGATAACATTGACGTTGTTTGTGAGATATTTTATCTGGATAAGCCGGGGGATAAACGAACGATAGAAATCAATAGACAGCGCATTTATGCGCAAGTCCAAGATAATTATTTATCTGACAGATTGAAAAATAAATTATTATTAATTAAATATATAAAGATATTATAATTATTAGAGATACATATTTATATACCTTTAACAATTTGGTTAGGATTTTAAAATATTTACAAGCTTAATAAAAAAAGAGAGAACTAAAATTAATATAAATCACTTTCTGAACTATGAACTGTCAATATTAAGAAAACGAAAACATCGAATCGGGTATTTGAACTCATGAGAAATATCAGATAAAATCTTATCTTATATTAAATGAGCAATTCTTGTATATGTTACGGCTAATATGCAAATTTGGATAGTTTATAAACTAGCTAGTTTATAATTAGCTAATCAAATCATTGGCTATTTTGATAGAAAACGCAATTTCCACTAAAATAGCATCTAGTTTGCAAACTAACCAAGAGTCTTGACTAATTTACTTGAAATTATTGAGAAAACCAAAATAGCGGGTTAGTTTATAAAGTATCCAATGCAACCTGGCTAATATGAAAACCATACTTAATTTCTATAACACAAAATAGCCAAACCTTTGCCTATAGTTTATAAACTAACTAGGCTTGATGTTCATGGCATTTCTTATTTGATGAATTAGAGATGAATAAAATGCAAACTTTTGATTAAAATTTTTTATTATTAAAAAAAATAAAATATTTTCAAATAAGTACAATATACTTTTAATAGTAAGAAATGTTTTTGGGTGTATGGCGGGTGCACCACCGATAGCAATTAAAATGATAGGAGACCCGGCCCTAACCAACTCACTCGACTCCCTGGCTCACCGAAGAACCGTTTCTGCCCTTTCCCTGTACTACAGATACTATCACGGTGTCTGTTCAGTCGAGCTGAAATCAATTATCCCCCCTCTTTACGAGAAACACGCGGTTTTCAAACGCTCAGCACCCCTTCGCTGTCAAATTGGATAAAAGTCGAACAAGATCTTTCGCCAACTTTTTTATTCCGCCTATGACCTCTAGAGACTGGAACTCGCTCCCTGCCACCATCTTTCCCGCGACTTATAACCTTCAGCTGTTTAAGACCCCTATCCTCACATAACTTCGACCCCCGCCCAGCCCATAAAATTCTTTTTTCTTCTTTTCACGATGGAGGGGCCAACCCAGGCCTTTAGAGGATGCACATTTTTGGTGTAACTCCTTTCAGCATTATCATTAAAAAAAGGACCGTCTTCCCTAAAGGAGGACGATTGGTCACCTTGATATTAATATATCGTTTTTAACTAAAGCATTAATTGTTCGGCCCGCCAATAGTACTTCATTAAAGGATAGAACAGAATATAAATTCAATGAAATTGCAATCATATGTACATATGCCTTATTCTAATCAGGTTCAAGCCCGTCGCGCTGCAATCCGACTTTAATCTAGTCCCTACATAGTTGAAAAATTAAACTTATACACTGTAATCGGTTGTGGCGGAGGAAATAAGGACAATATAGCTTATGCAAATATTTTTATTTTATGTCAACGTTTCGTCAACTTTGTTGACTTCCTCAGGGCTCAAACAAATTAATCTCTTTGCATATACACATATAGGCACAGATTGAAAATATTTTCAATCTGTGCCTATATGTGTTTGCTAAGAATGATTATTTATAAATTGACAAATATGCAAAGAGATTAATTTGTTTGAGCACTGAGGAAGTCAACAAAAATGACGAAACGTTGGCATAAAATAAAAAATATTTGCATAAGCTATTG
>JALMQS010000064.1:1898544-1921862 GCA_024734495.1 Forficula auricularia
TTATTCATTTATCCCTATATAATAAATCTCCAACAAAAACACTTGTGTAAAAAAAGCCAAGTTCGATTAATAAAGTCCGTTTGCCAAAAAAAGTAGTGAGATCTAATGTGCTGCCAAGTTCAACATCATCAATTTATTAAATGAGTCGAGAATATATTAGTAACTTCAATTAAAACGCATGTTTTTCATTTCACATGTCCCTCTATATTTTTTATTGATTTCACATTTTTAGTTGAAATTATTTTCATAAAACTTGGCTTTTACGCATTAAATTATTATTATTATTGTTTGATAGGGCCTCCACCACTCCCCTCTTATTAAGATCCCATGATATGGTAACTAGTAATTCGTGACATACATAATAATGCGTAAAAGCCAAGTTTTATGAAAATAATTTCAACTAAAAATGTGAAATCAATAAAAAATATAGAGGGACATGTGAAATGAAAAACATGCGTTTTAATTGAAGTTACTAATATATTCTCGACTCATTTAATAAATTGATGATGTTGAACTTGGCAGCACATTAGATCTCACTACTTTTTTGGCAAACGGATTTTATTAATCGAACTTGGCCTTTTTTTACACAAGTGTTTTTGTTGAGATTTCACTTCTTTTGTAAGTTGGATGGGAATTTAGCCTACAAGATTCACGCATTTATTTTAAAGGCTGAATTTTCACTCCTTCATTTTATGTCCTGAAGAAGGGAAAGTTTCGCTTTTTCGATTTTTACCTTTAAATATACCCCAAACTCTATCAGTAGGCCAAATTTCAGCATGTTGTATGTTAATTTATCCTATAAATTTAACCCCTTCATTTCGGGCCCTGAAGAAGGAAAAGTTTCAATTTTTCAATTTCGTCTTTTATTAATGTGTCAAGCTTTACCAGTATGCCAAATTTCAGCATTCTAGGTTCATTGAATTTTTAGTTTTGGTTAATTAAGCCTATAACTTTCACCCCTTCATTTCGGGCCTTGAAGAAGGAAAAGTTTCGATTTTTTCAATTTCCTCCTTTATTAATGTGTCAAGCTATACCAGTATGCCAAATTTCAGCATTCTAGGTTCATTGAATTTTTAGTATATGTTAATTAAGTCTATAAATTTCACCTCTTCATTTTAGGTCCTGAAGAAGGGAAAGTTTCGATTTTTGGATTTTTCTCATTAATTGTACCCCAAACTCTACCTGCCTGCCAAATTTCAGCATTCTAGGGTTAGCGGAAGTACTCTAGAATTTTGATGAGTGAGTGTGTCAGTGAGTGAGTGAGTGAGCGAAAAAGCCTATCTTTGGCTTCTTGTAACTTGGATGGTATAAACAGTAGAAATATGAAATTTTGTAATTTAGTTAAGCTTATGGACCAGTATTCTGGAAAAAATTTCAGCCATTTAGAGGTTTCATTACGAAGTTACAGAGGCGTCAAAATGGCCTGAGTTGTTTCCTGTAAAGGGTAGACTGGCAGTGCTCGAATCGAACTTGGCTGGGGCACTGCCGTGCCTCCAGATACATCGCTTTAAAATCTGAATAAAATAATTCAAAGAATGATATTATCTACATTTTTGAACCAGAATTTTTAATGCTATAAATCCCAAAACCCAATCACTTCTCCTCATAGCAAATACAAACATTTTAGGACAAGAACGAACTTTCTACGACTTTTTGTTCTTAAGTTATCGTGGGTATCTGACTCCAGAAACACAGACAGAAAAAAAATCATAATTTCTCCACGTTCCAGTCATTTTTCAACACAATGAGGTGAATTTTTTTTTTTTGAAAATTTTTGAGCGAATTTAATCCTCGGCTGCCTCCCGGACTTATCGAGTAACTTGAATTTGATTTCGAGGAATGAAGATCTCGGCTACACACCATTACCTGAAGATCGTCCTGGAGGTTTCAATTGGGGTGAACGCGCCCCTCCTCCACAAGAACAAGACCAACACCAACAGCAACAATAATAATAAAATAAGCGATGCTCGGTAATTTTTTGCCCCTAAATAGTTTAAGTTTCAAATTTCAAGGCTCTGCGACTTACCGAGGACGAGATATAAAATATTTATTTTACAACACTCCTAATTTACACCCCCATTGCTTTATTTCAATCGAATTAAAATCTATACACGACTAATAACTAATGACACTTGATAAAAATACCTATTAAAAAAAAAATTGTTTGTGCCTTTTTTGAGAAAATAAAAAAAAAAACGAAAAATCTTTCATGTAAATTTCAACTTCCGGTTTTCCGATTTCAAGCAAAAGATTTCTGTACTCCTTCAGTCTATATCGAGCTTACGTTTGAAATTTCAAGGCTCTGCGACTTACCGAACACGGGATATGAACGATTAAAATATTTATTTTGCGACATGACTAATTTACACCCCTTCCTTTATTTCAATCGGATTAAAATTTAAACACGACTAATAACTCATGAAACTTGATAAGTACACCCATTTTTAGCTAAATCGTTAGGGCCGTTTTCGAGATCCCGATTGTATATATATATATATACAAGAATTGCTCATTTTAATAATATAATAAGATTAGTCAATATCTGTGTGAACAAATTAGTATTAGTTCTCCTTTTTTTATTTCTCAAGAAAAATCAAACAAAATACGCAAGTTTTGAAACATTATTTTCAGTACTAATTCAGATATAAATTTTAGATTTGTTAATATTTTAAAATTAAAATCTAATTTTATTTTTTATTCACTATAAATCAAATGTGATTTATAAATCGATTATTTTGTATTTATACTCTCTCTAATTACAAAAAAAAAACTATGAATTGAAATGAAAAAAAAATGACTTTAACATTATCGTGGTATTGTACAGTATTTGAGTGCTTGGGAGGATGTAGATAAAAACGTGGTTTACCTGTTCGGGTGCGCCAGTCCTGAGCACGAGGATGAGCACGAGCAAAACGCCTGGCACCGAGCACGGCATGCTGCTCCTCTGGGACAGGGCCTGTTGAACTGTTTAACTGTCCACTGGTTCAACTTTCGAGGCCCTCAACACCTGAGATGTGACCTGAAGAAAGTTCGAGCAACCCTCGACAGGATTTCTCTCCGGGCGGCGACCGCCGGCTCTCTGACGTATGCCACGTCTGGCGCTTTTTTGCTTGCTCGGGAGGGGACAGGGCTCAAATCATTTTCTAATCACATCTTCGAAATCGATAACGATGTTTACTTTTATGTTGAAGTTTCCATTGACCTGGTCTGTCTCTATAGGAAAATTCGTCTTCGCCTACTCAGGTAAACGCAGTACCAATCGCTCATTAATCTCCCTTCCATATTAAGAAAGCGCCTAATCGATTAGGAGATCTCATGAATTAAATATTTTTCAAAATATGGAAACATATATATATAGATACAAAGAACTAAGAAAGAAGAAAAAGAAAAAAATATTATTACCGGAAACACTCCGCGGGCGATACCTAGCCTGGCCATAGAAATATTGAACTCATTGAAAATTTTTCAAATTTTGTTGTTTATCTACTCTTATTAAACGAGCAAAAATTGTTTATATATATATGTTCAATGAGGCTTCCGCGGATAGGTTCTGTCATTAGAGAGTTTTTCGGGTTTCTCCACGTTGCAGGAACATTGCAGCAACGTTGCAGGAATATTGCGAATGTTGCAGGAATATTGCAGGAAAAATGAATAAGAAATAATATTTTATGATGAAATAAGTTTCGTTTATTAATATAAAATGCCAAGTACAGATACAATACAATAATATTTCGAGATCCATAGGGGCTGCATCTTTACTGGTGCTCCCCTTCTTGCATTCGATTGCATTAAAAAAAATGTGAGATCAGTCTTATGATGATAGTTTATTTATTTTTATTTATTTATCTATTTAATTGTATCTATAGGGCCGTTAGGCCTCCTTTATCGTACAATATATACATCGAAATATTACAAAAATTAAATAATACATTATTTTTATTAGCGTAACATGAAACATTCCAATAAAGTAACTTAGAATAATAGCAAACAATATTACACTGCTAGGCTAAGTGCCGGGGGAGTTCTGCCTCACAAGGTTCAGGGCGCACTATACTCCTCAATTCAACCGGCAACGCGTTCCATATTTTCGTCGCCGCCACTTTGAAGGAATCCGCCACTATCTTGATCCTGTGGGGGCAGGACCAGTGCACGCGCCCGCGACAAGCTTCTTTGTTTTTCGAAACAACTGATTTGAAAAATACTTGCAATACCAGCATGTAAACCTGAAAATAAAATTACCAAAAACAATTAAAATAATGTATTTCTTACTTCAAATAATATTTTAATACATTTCGCTTACTAACCTTTATTTAAGTGAATGGATAATTGTGAAAGTGGTCTGTCGCCTTGCGTCCATCTGCCCAGCTGGGCTGCAGCCTGCAGCATTTTCCGAATGTCGACAGGACCAGGACAAGAGGACAGGACTGAGCCTGTGTCTGGCTGGCGAGCAAAGCTCAAGGCAGATGGCGCTTTCGATAATTATAGCCAAATGTCATTTGAAAAGAGATTTTAATATATATATATATATATTATAATATACATATTATAATTATAACATATTTTCCAGTAAAATTAGAAATAAAAATAAAAAATTAAAAAAAAAATTATAAAAATATAAACTTAAAAATTTTATAAGTTTTCTAATTTTTTAAAAAATTTTTAAGTTTTTATTTTTCTAATTTTTTTAAAAAAATTTTTAAGTTTTTATTTTTCTAATTTTTTTAATTCAATGTTGCAACTGCAATGTTGCTGCAATATTACATTTCAATGTTGCCACTGCAATGTTGCTGCAATATTACATTTCAATGTTGCCACTGCAATGTTGCAGCAATGTTGCTGCAATGTTGCTGCAACGTTCCCTTCTGTCTGGGGTACTCCTACTCTTATTAAACGAGCAAAAATTGTTTATATATTTATATATTTGTATCATTGTTCCATTTTGAAAACGGCTCTACCGATTTTGATGAAACTAACTCAAGTTTTGAGGATGAGAAAACGACCTGGCTAGGTCCTGGACTTCGATAAATTTCATCTTAATTAATCTTTTCTTAATTAAAGTAATTATTTATAAATGAAAATCTCAATAAAAAAGTTTGTTTACATTTTTTTCAATTATCTTTTATTTATTAATTGATTTTTTTAATTTTAAAACCACACGAATACTTTATACCAAATATTGTTATATATTGAATTTGCCAATTTAATTGATTAAAATTCCTCTTTTTAAAAAACACGGACTAAAAATATTATCGCAAGCTAGCAGATCAAGTACAGTCGATGGTGGGGAAGTAATCTCCGAAATCGAAGCATATTTCATGTAGAAAATTGCTTCAATAAAATTATTATTTATTTAATTGAATAAAAAATTCTATAAATTGTTATTTAATTAAAAAAATAATTATACTGAATTTATTTATATACCTATATACAGATATACACTTAATCTGTGGACCACTAGAAATCTAGAAATGCAAAAACTGGGCGCGGGGTGGGAATGGATGTGGGGGTACAGTTGTAGGTGATCCGGGGGTGGGGGGCGAGGTGCGTGGTTTGGGGTGGGTCAGGGAGCGTTTACTATATATTTGTATATTTTTTAATTTATCGTGCATCGCTCGGTGGCACCAGGTACTTACTAGTTACCCCCCGGGACGCAATAAAAATGAATCATATGGTTTAATCAAAACAGGTGCAGGAGGTGGGGTGCAGTGGTGGGGGATCCGGGGGTTGGGCGGGGTTTCGGGGGTGGGATCAAGCGGGGTGAGGGGGGGGGGTACAGTGGGTGAATACTATATATATTTGTATTTTTTAATTTGAAAACGGCTCTCAAATAAAAATCGACCTTTTTATCAGAATTTTAAATTAAAAATAATATTAAAAAAAGGTTTTAACTGAAGGAACAAGTTACCGAGCATCGCTCGGTGCCTCCAGGTAATAATATATATATAAACAATTTTTGCTCGTTAAATAAGAGTAGATAGTTTATTTGCATCAAGCAGAGCACAACCTCAATGACTTCATTTGATAAAGAAATTGAATTATTCCAACTTTATTAGAAAGGTATATATTTCGATTGTTATTAATAGGGTTTTCCGAAAGCATGCTTTGCAGTTGAGAACTCGTTTTGTTTATTCATATATCCATACATCCATGTTCTATTTCGATCTTTCTTGTGCTAGCCCAATTTCTTTTCAGATCCGAGCCAGAGGGAGAAGAGAGTGTGACACTTTCTCCCGATTGGCCTCTGGGCTTCTTCGACTTTGGTGACTGCCCCGATTCCAAAGTCGGGAAATCGGGAACACTGCTAGGATCAAGGTTATTCGGCCAAATGTAGGAGGCGAGGGGAAACACCTAATTGCTCGGTTTATTAAAAATTCAACAAATATCAACATCCAACCATCCTGTTTTCTTGATATTTTCTAATTAATATTTTTATCAGTCAGTAAATTGTAATTTGATCAATGTTAAGCATTCATGAAAAGTGAAAGCAAAGAATTATTCAAGTTCATTCGTGAGGATCAGCTTAGTTAACATTCAAAGTGTGTGTTTGTGTGTGAGGGTAGGCCGATTCGCAGGATCGTTCCTGGGCTAGTTATCGGCATGGTCAAGCTGAAATTCCCATCCCCTATAAGTTATAAACAGGAATACTGTGAAGAAAATTTATTTAACAAAAATACTACATTGAAGGAGACAATAAAAGAGTGAGTTTTCTTCTGGAATTATAAATTTTTAGAAAATCATAAGATGATGTCATCTATTAAATCCGATGGAATGGAATATTTTTAATTATATGCCAGAGGGGTTGTTTTTTCACCCCCTCGGGAATCGAACCCGAGTGCCAGTAACAGCAAACCGGGCCATGGCATGGCTATATGTTTAAATTTAGAATCACTATATCGCGAAATTTTAGAAATTAAGATAACAATCTTTGAGTAAAATATTTTGCGCGTTTACATATGTCAGACAGGTTAGCATCCCGCAGGTGAGCCAGATGGCCCGGATTGCTGTTACTGGCACTCGGGTTCGATTTCCGAGGGGGTGAAAACAACCCCTCTGACATATAATTAAAAATATTCCATTCCATCGGATTTAATAGATGACATCATCTTATGATTTTCTAGTTAATTTGAATCTATTACCATTTAAAAAAATAATAAAAAAAGGGGGTCGCGAAAAAACTGGGATATATCTAAATTAAAAAATAAGGAAACCCAAAAACTCTTCGTAAACGTAATGAATAAGAAACTGGAAGAAAAAACACGCACAAATAATAAAGAAGAAGAAATCGAACAAGAATGGAATGATATGAAATCAAGCCTGGCCGATACAGGCAACGAAGTCCTTCAATCAAAGAAAAACGAAATTAAAAAGCCATGGGTAACAGACGAAATACTGCAACTGTTTGACGAACGAAGAAAATTTAAGAACAGAAAAGACGAAGAAGGGAAAGAAGAGAATGTAGAAAAGCAAAAGAAAAAATGATTCAAGAAAAATGTAAAGAAGTCAACGAAAATCTAGTATTGGGAAAAGTTGATGTAGCCTATAGGTATAGGGCAATAAAAAGAAATTTTCAAGAAGACAAGCCAAAAAGCAAGAAAATAAGAGATGAAGGAGGCCACATTATTCTAAACGAAAACGAACAGGCAAATAGATGGAAATACATAGAAAGGAATACATAGAAGAACTCTATGGAGAAGAAAAAACAATGAACCCAATAGAAGAAGAAGAATCTGTGAACGAAAACGAATTAGGGGACCCCATACTCAGGTCAGAATTCGAGACAGCTTTGAAGGAACTAAAAAATAATAGAGCACCCGGAATAGACAATATACAAGCTGAAATCCTAAAGAGCTCTGGAGAAAAGGCACGTGATAAACTTTTTGATCTAATTAGCAAAATCTATAAATTGGGAATCATCCCAAAAGATTTCCAAAAAACAAAATAGTCACACTTCCCAAAAAGACAGGCGCGGATAAATGTGAAAATTTCAGGACCATTAGGCTAACCTCACATGCCTCCAAAATCCTAACCAAAATAATCCAAAGAAGAATAGAACAAAGAGTTGAAGAAAATCTGGGAGAAGACCAGTTCGGCTTTAGAAGAAACAGAGGCACCCGAGAAGCAATTCTCTCTCTTAGACTAATAATAGAAAGGGCTTTTATCAGGGAAGAATCTGTCTACATCGGATTCATAGACCTAGAAAAAGCATTCGATAACGTCGATTGGGAAATTATGTTTAAAATCTTAAAACAGGCGGGAATAAAATTCAGGGAGAGAAGAGTAATCTACAATCTATACCAAAACCAGACGGCAATAATAAATATTGGAGATGAGCAAAGAGAAGCCAAAATAAAAAAAGGTGTAAGACAAGGATGTGTGCTGTCACCCATGATTTTCAACTTATACATAGAAGAAGCGATTAAAGGATTCAAAGACAAAATTGATACAGGTATCGAAATCCAAGGTCAAAAGATCGCTATGTTAAGATTTGCCGATGACATTGCCCTTCTAGGAAGCAACAAAAAAGAATTAGAGGACGCCCTGAATGGAATTAACCAAATCCTAATAGAAGAAATCAAAATGAAAATAAACAAGAATAAAACCAAGGTCCTAGTATGTACAAAAAAAGAACAAACGAGACAGGAATGCATCAAAATTAACCAAGAAAACCTAGAAGGAGTTAAGGATTTCCGCTACCTAGGAAGTAAAATAACATGGGATGGGAGGAGCGAAAACGAAATTAAATCAAGAATTGCCCAAGCAAAAATGGGGTTTAATTCAAAACAAAAACTACTATGCTCCTCCTCAATCAGCTTAGAAAACAGGAAGTTGCTATTGAAGACATATGTATGGAGCATAGCCATGTATGGGTGTGAAACCTGGACAATTAGAGAAGAGGAGAGAAAGAGATTAGAGGCTTTCGAAATGTGGTGCTACAGAATAATGATGAATATCAAATGGATGGATAAAATTACAAATGAAGAAGTTCTTGGAAGAATCGGAGAAAGAAGAACCTTGTGGAAGAGTCTGAAGAAGAGAAGAGGTCAGATGATGGGGCACACACTGAGACATGGGGGACTGCTTAGGGATATCTTGGAGTGGGAGGTGGGAAAGAAAAGGGGAAGGGGAAGACCCAGATTAGAATATTTCAACCAAATAATTGGGGATATGGGATGCCAGACATTTAGAGAGGTCAAACAGCTGGCGGGGGACAGAGTCGAGTGGAGACGGATTGTTGCATCAAACCAGTCTTAGGACTGTATACTCGATGATGATGATGATTTTACATGGGCAACTGAAATCTCTTATATCAGTTTGTCAATAATTGGCTGATGAAGGGTCAGAGTTCTGCGAGGCAACAGTCTGATTACAGATAAATTGGGAGTGTAGGGTTCCAGCCGAATGCACACTGTGCTATCGTCGGCGTAACATTGAGTAGGGGTTTGCTACGTCTCGATCGATAAGCTGTCAGTTTATATAAATTGAGCAAGAGGTAGGTTTCGCAAAAAAGGAGATAAATACAGAGCCTTGGGTTTTGAATTCGATAGCGTTTGCGGACGTTTTAACTGACTTCTGATGATGATGGGCTCACCCCCGAAATATATCGAACTTCAAATTATATTTTGTTTTATTACTTTATGTGAAACCTCTTCTATCTTGCATTTTCTATTTGTTGGTGTGAATCTAAAGGCAATCGGAGTTTGGCAAGAAGATTTTGTGCCAAACCTGGTCAAAAGCTTTGGAGATATCAAGGGCTACAGCAAGGGTTCTTTTCCGGTCTCTAGAGTTTTGTTTAGGTGTGGGTGACCTAGGTTAAGATGTCGCCTGTGGAACGATTTTTTCTAAATCCATATTGCCTATCGTGAATTATTTTATTATTTTCTAAGTGATGAAGGACGTGTTAGTTTATTACCAATTCCATTATTTTGGAAAGAATGGAGGTGATGGAGATAGGTCTGTAATTAGAGATTTGTGAAGAGTCTCCTTTTTTAGGAATAGGTGTGACTCTGGCTATTTTCCAGCTTTTGGGGAATATGCTCGATTCGTAAGAGAGTTGGAATAGCTTGGATAAAATAGGGGCAAGTTCAAGGGCGCATTTTTTTAATGAGAATTGGTGGGATGTCATCCGTGCCAGCGGCGGAGTTGGAATTTAATTTATTAATGACTTTTATGATTATTTGGGGGCTGAAAATTATTTTGCCCATGAGGTTGGTTTGGCGGCTATAAGTGGGCGGGTTAAGCCCTTTGTTATCTAAAGTGGAGTTAGTTGCGAAATAGGAGGCTAGTGATTCAGCTTTTTCAGTGGGGGTCGTGGCCAGTGAACCATTTGGGTGAAAGAAGGGCGGAAGTGGGGAGACGCGAAATTCCTATTTATTTCCTTGTATAAAGAGAAAAAGGCCCTTTTTCCATTGGGGCAAAGATGCGAGACGGTCAGCTATCCTCTGATCGAATGATTTTTTTGCCTCAGAGATAATTTTTTTGCATAAGCTTCGCGATTTGGTAAATGCAATTCGGTCACATTCTAGACGTGAAAGTTGCCATTTCTGAATAGATTCGTTTTTTTCACCGACGGAATCTCCACATTGTTTACCAAACAGAATCCTTGTTTACTTTAAAGGCTCAAGTTTTATTATTATATTAAAATGTTTCACCTAGAACCAACACCTAACTCCTTATAAGTTATTTTCAATTTAAAACTACTATACCATAATTACACTGGTCGACAAAAATTTGTAACCGTAAACGTAACAATGAATTCCAGTAGAGTTTTATACAGTGATTATTATTATGCAATTTCCCGATTTTTTACAACAGGTCAGAATTTTGAGATATTTTCGGTCAAAAAGACGAAAAAGGCCATTTTGACCTATTTTCGAGTCCCATTAGATATAAAACAGCAATATTTAAAATCAAAATATTTTGTTGACGTAATAGAAAACAGCTTCCTTTTGGAATTCCATATCACCACTTGTTTTTAGTTCAATTAGAACTCGAGTTATAACAAACAACTCAACCTACGTGATTATAAAGGATAATAAACATAGGTAAAACCATATGATCTTAGTTTTTTAGTTTTAACTCGAGTTCTAATTGAGCCAAAAACAAGTGGCAATTTGAAAATCAAAGAGGAAGCTGTTTTCTATTACGTCAACAAAATATTTTGATTTCAAATATTGCTGTTTAATATCTAATGGGACTCAAAAATTGGTCAAAATGGCCTTTTTCGTCGTTTTGACCGATAATATCTCAAAACTCTGACCTGTTGTAAAAAATCGAAATTTCATAATAATCAGCGTATATAAAACTACTGGAATCCATTGTTAGGTTTACGGCTACAAATTTTTGTTTATTTTTGTCGAGCAGTTGTTTTAAGTTTTAAATCGCGAGGACGTAGGTCATTGGCGCCATACAATATAATTATTTTTTATCATAATAAGTTCTTAAACAAAAATAAAATAAAAGCAATATTAATCTCATGATACCTATTAATATTACTCGACCTTAGAAATATGTAAAAATATTCTCTATTGCAACGCTTCTTTATTTTTACTTTACATACAGGGTATTATCAAGTATTAAATAATCACCATGAAAAATGTGGTTTTTATGCTTAGTTTTTTTCAGAAATATCTCAATAGTGGGTCAAACTATTTCTATAAAAAAATTAAGCAAAACTTTAATGTTTTGGTCTACAAGAAAACTTTAGAGAGAAAATGAAAAAAGCATTTTTAACGAGATTCTAATTATTTTATTATTAATTATATGTCTGTTAGTACGTGAGTATATCCCCATATTTTGTGTACGGCCTACCTCAAAAACTAGTTTGAATATCAAAATTAAATTTCACATTTAGTTTTTTGTATTGGGAATAAGAGAATAAGATCGGATTAGATTTTGGTTGAAATCGAACCCAAAATTAAGGGGGAGGGTTCTTAAAAAATTAAAATTATAAAATTTTCAAACTAGAAAACCAAGAAAAATATAATATTTAAATAGAACTTTCAATATAAGTTCTAGACCAGGTGTGTCCAGCCTTTTTGGCTTACACGGGACACATTTGAAGGAAATCTATAGATTATTTATATATTTTTATTTGTGCAGAGTAGTTGATATCTTATTATATGAGCAATTCTTCTATATATATAAATTCTATATATTATAGTATATATTTTTGTATTTATATAGAAACTTTTCTCGAAATCAGAAATTAGGTTTTGGGTCGACAAATCGATCTACCAGGGTCTTATCATCGGCAACTTTAATTTGATAGATATTTTCTTAATTATACTAATAATTTTTTTAATAATAATAATAATAATAATTTTGATCATTAAAAAATTTGTAATTGGAAATAAGCAAAACGGGCAATTCTAGAGCAATTGATTACTAATACTATCTAATTCAACCTGAATTGCACCGCGTGACGATTAAGGGCTTAAAAATTTCTGAAGGACTCATACATATAATAATAAATAAGAATAATTACAATTTTTCAATATTTTTTTTCGAAATCTGCCTTTACAACGAATTTGGTACTTATCAATTTTTATAGAAAGTTATTATCAATATTATAATTTGAATGATAGCGATACACTGAAAGTGTTCAATCAGTGTATATGTGGGAAAAAACAATACTACAACCAGATATGAAATGAAAACACCCATTGATCCAACAACAAAATATATTTGTATGGTAAAATAAACATAAAATATCAATGTATAATTAAAGTTTTGAGCATCTTTTTTTTGAAAATAGTTGGTAGTATTTTCAAAAAATCAGCTCGGGTTCAGATTAACCAAGATGTATTTTAAAAGAGAAAGAATTCCATAATAAAACTAAGATACGAGGTAGGTTTCACAAAAAGAAATAAAACAAAATTGAGTTTTGAGTTCAGATATATTTCGGGGTTAGCCCATCATCAGGAGTCTAAGAAAACTGCCTCGTATCTTAGTTTTATTATTATATTAAAATGTTTCACCTAGAACCAACACCGAACTCCTTAAAAGTTATTAAGAAAGAATTCAATCAATCTTTTTCGGACAAATTCTAAGATTTTAGTAGAAATATTATTAAATTGCGATATCAGAAGGGATTCATCCCCCCAGGAGTCGAACCTGAGAACTAACACGCTATCCGGGCAGTCAGCCCGCACCCTCGAGACAAAAACCTCTCTCTGAATCACAATATATGATATAAGCACAGACATTTTTTACTCCATTCTTCTAGAACGGAAATTAAAAAATTTAGCTTAAAATGAAAAAAAGTTTTTCATTAAGTCCTCTTATTTAAATGTATAATTAAAGTTTTGAGCATCTTTTTTTTGAAAATAGTTGGTAGTTTTTTCAAAAATCAGCTCGGGTTCAGAATTAACTAAAATCTTTAGAATTTGTCCGAAAAAGATTGATTGAATTCTTTCTCTTTTAAAATAAAATATCAAAATTATTATTTAAGTCGCATAAACCAAACAATATTTCAAATTTTATTTAAAAATAAATAAGCTGACGTGTTCTGATGTGGCCATCCACTTGACTTTACCATATAACCTGGCCTCTCACTTATATTTAATATTTAATAAAATTATTTATAATCATGTAGGGGAGGGGGGGTTAGTTTTTGTATTTTTAGACTCGTAGGACCCACTGATTATGTATACAAAATTTGGTTGAGTTGGGTAAATGGCCAAGATTTTCATTTTTTGACCCTCCGCCCCCCCCCCCCCATTTCGGGCGGTTAGTTTTTGAATTTTTTGACTTTTGGGGACCCAGTGATTATGTATACAAAATTTTGTTGAGTTTACTCAAATGGCCTAGATTTTTAATTTTTAACCCCCTTAATTTTGGGTCTATATGCACCAAAATCTAATCAGCTCTTAATCTCAATGGATCAAAACTACGTGTGAAATTTGGTTTCGATATTCACACTAGTTTTTGAGCTAGCTCGTCCACAAATGTTTGGTAACGCACAGACTAACTAACTAACAGACTAACAGACATTTTGAGAAAACAATTATTATCTCGAAAAATATAATTTTTTCAATGTTCACTTATTCGAGCTTTTTTGTAGAACGAAATGCCAGGGTTTCGCTCAATTTTTTTAATCGAAATAGTTTCAGTCATTTTCTAGATATTTTGAAAAAAAGAAGGAAAAAACCACTTTTTTTCATGCACGATTACTATGGCAGGCGAGGTTAATAAGATAAAAATGTACTTACTCTCGAATACAGATTGAATTCGCCTGCAGGTAGACTTGAAGGACCAGCCAATTTTAGAATTGGCAAAATAATGAATGTGCAGATTGTGTTTGAAATATCACTTCTTTGAGGATACGATTTAAGCAAATGATGAGATAGAAAATATGATATAAGTAAAGGTTTAGCGCTGAACAAGGGAAAAAGTGTAAAAGTGGATAGGAAAAAAGAAACTTATAAAAAAGTAAGAGCTTCAACTCCTATGAAAGCGAAACAGTAAGTGAAGAGAGAGAAAAAGAAAACACATTTTCAAATGGACAAGAGATGACTCACTCTTTAATAGTATATTATCAATGGAACTATGGAACTTATAAAAACCGCCAAGATCAAATGTGTATAAATAAATGGAGGTACGAGACAATAGTCCTCCCCCCCCCCTTTGCGAGATCATGGAAATCGGGCAAAATTAACAGTTTACTCAGAATTATCAGGAAGCAAGGGGCCTAATTTATTCACAGGACGCTGGTAAGAATTATTACCGACGCGAACTTGACAAACTCTTACGACACCATCTTTAGCAGGAAAAACCATTTCAATCCGGCCCAAAGGCCATAACAAGGGAGAATTATTAAGGTCAGTCACTAGGACTACATCTCCAATCTTAACATTTTCACTAGAGTGATACCATTTAGAGCGCTGCATTAAGCTATGGAGATAATCTTTAGACCATCGTTTCCAAAAACACTGTATAGCTTGTTTATAAGTCTCCCATCGAGATAATCTATTAGTAGGAGTTTCGGAATAATCCAATTCTAGCTGACTATTGAGAGGAGCGCCAATGAGAAAATGACCGGGGCTTAAGTAATCTACAGCTTCAGACGAATCGCTAGATAGAGCACATAGTGGCCGTGAATTTAAAATAGCTTCAATACGACAAAGAATCGTGTTCATTTCTTCTAAAGAAGGAGTATAATTACGAAGTATTCGAGTTAAATGTAGTTTACAACTCTGTATCGAAGGTTCCCAATACTCTCCGAAGGAAGGTGCCCCCGGGGGATTGAAATGAAATTCCACTTTTCTTTTGGAAATCTCATCGCTCAATTGTTGTCGGGTTTTTCTAAAAAAGCGATCAATTCCTTTTGTTTATTAGACGCGCCGATAAAATTTGTGCCACAATCAGAATACAAATTTCTAGGGAGACCTCGCCGGGCTACAAATCTATCCGAAGCGGCTATAAAGGCTTCTGAAAGCAATTCAGTAACTATTTCGAGATGAATTGCCTTCGTAGACATACAAATAAACAAGGCTAAATAAGATTTGAATATAGTCGGTTTCCGACGGAACCTTTCTTTCATTGAAAAAGGCCCAGCATAATCCATGCCTACATTAGAAAAACATCTATCCTGAGTAAATCGATAATGATGCAAATTGGCCATGATAGGTTTATAAGAACGTGCATTAAAACGATAGCAAACTAAACATTTAAAAATGCGATTCCTTATCAAATTTCTAGCACCAATGATCCAATATTTTTGACAGAGCGTACATTGTACTAATTGAGGACCACCGTGTAAAGTGACAACGATCTATCAGTAGTGTAGCTTGATGTGATCCCTTGGGTCAGGGCCATGCCAAAAAATTCCTGGATCCGCCCTTGCTCGCTCTGTTGCAGCTCTGAGAATTTTATTAACACGCCCTGTCTCTGTAGCTAGTGGGAAAATATGTTTTTTCACAAATTAAAATGAATAAAAAAACTACTTAAGAAGTTCAATAAACTAAACAAAACTTAGAAATCTGTGTTTAATTTCTATTGAATCTTTATTGACTACACATCCTAATTAGCCAATTGTTAAAGTTAAATTTAGAAGGGTTAAAATGTAGTAGATTGATATATTTGATCATTGTTATCATTATTTTAAAGAACCTAGTTTATATTTTCAAAATAAAAATAGTATTCTTACATTTTGAGCAGTTTTTTTTATTATTATTATCACAATCGAAGTTTATTTTAAAGAAAAAACATTTAAAGGGCGGCATTTCGAAGACTTGCATCATACTGAGAAAATCTACACTGCACGGCCCTGCCTTGGGTATTAAAAGAGGATGTTTAGCTGAGTCGGGTAAAGCAGAATATTTCAATCGACCACCTACTCTGAGAAAATCGTTATCATCTATAAAGGGAGATAATCTAATCAGATTAGAGGGGCGTTCCTTATCGTGTTTAATAGAGCAGAGTTCCCTTTGGAAATATTTTTGTTGAGCAATGAAAATACATTTATTTAAGGATTGATGTAATTCTGAATGAGAAAACGGACCTTGTATTTTCTTATTAGGGTGTAGACAATTGAATGTGAAACGTAACATGTAGGCGATGATTCTTTGTAATTTAATTAATGAAGATACTGAGTTGATTTGATTCAAAATTACATTTTCCGGTGTCTTAGCTAGATGAAAAGTAACTCTTTTTTTACCTTTCAGTTCTGGAAGTTTTTGCTCTAGAGGAAGTGTTTGAAAATTCCATTCATTTTCTTCATGAAGAAGGAATTCGGGCCCATTCCACCATGTAGGCTTAGACAAAATCAGCTTTCTATTCACCTATGAATGCTTGCTCAATTCTCTTTTTGGCATTAATCCTCTTACCTATTCTTCCCTCTCGGTTTCAATGCAACCGGCCAGCGGTCAATCCCTGGTTGGGCGCAGAAACCCCTTCCGCCTCCTTTAGAATCATTCCAGGCCAGGCTACAGTCCTCGTGCCTTATGCACGAGGGCTGGCCACGGTCCGCACCAACCATATAACAGCGGGCCGTAACAAATGTTTTAAGATTTTTTTTATAAAAGATTTCATTTATTATAATTTCGATTATTTGGTCATAAGAATTGAAGATTTACGTTATTTCGTCATTAATAGTATGATCAGAACTT
Organism: Forficula auricularia; assembly: GCA_024734495.1. NCBI lineage: Eukaryota > Metazoa > Arthropoda > Insecta > Dermaptera > Forficulidae > Forficula > Forficula auricularia. The sequence continues at coordinate 1,915,653 of JALMQS010000064.1, forward strand.
GACCAAATTAATATGGTACCACCCCTAAGGTACCCTCTTTCCAATAAAAAAATAATCATTAAAATCGGTTCATAAACAAAGAAGTTATGCCTGAACAAACATATCAAAAAGGTCCAATATCAATGAAAAAAACGGGACCAATCGGAAGCTAGACTGAACCCAATGCAAAAAAATCATCAAAATCGGTTGATAATTGACGGAGATATGAGGTAACATAGACAAAAAAAATTCTTTTTTTTTTTTTTTTTTTTTAATGCAATCGAATGCAAGAAGGGGTGCACCAGTAAAGATGTAGCCCCTATGGATCTCGAAAGACCCTTGCATTACCGAAGAGAAGGGAAAGTTGTTTAAGTGAGAGGGTGTAGACGTAGGTGTCTATGCACCCTGGTTTTGAAGGTTTGAAGATCATAGGTGCTCGGAAAGATAGAGGCTGGGAGAGAGTTCCAGTTCCTTGAAGTCATGGGGATATATGAATTCGCGAATGAAGTGGTCCGGCACTTTTCTAATTTGACCACGAAAGAGTGTTGGGAGTCGGCAAAACGTGTGCTGCGTGCAAAGCATGCTTTGGGGGAATTATTGATTTTATCTCATCAGAGCACCTGCCGTGATAGTATCTATAGAAAAGGGAAAGGGCGGAGACATCTCTTCGATGAGCCAGCGAGTCGAGGGAGTCGGTGAGGGTAGAATCGTCAATTAGCCTGACGGCTCGTTTCTGAATTGCATCAAGGGTAGCAAGAGAATATTTTGAGGCTCCTCTCCACAGATGAGAGCCGTATTCGAGATAGGGGCGGATTTGGGCCTTGTAGATGGTGAGAAGTTGTGGGGGTTTGTAAAATCGCTTGGACCTGAATAAGAAGCCAATCTTCCTTGCTGCAGATTTCGCCACAGAGGAGATGTGTTCATTCCAAGACAGGTCAGATGCGACAGAGACGCCCAACATGGATAGGCTGTCACACATTTTCAGGGTATTCGAATCGAAGTGAATATCAGGGAAATCTCTATTTTCGCGCCTAGAAATTAGACAACATTGAGTCTTGTTTGAATTGAAGTTAACTAAATTTTGAGAGCCCCATTTATTCAGTTTGTCTAGGTCGAGAGTAATTGAGGAGGCAATATTGATTCGATTATTCGGGAGAGAGGGTTTGCCGTGTAGAGTGCTATCGTCGGCGTAACAATGAGTGGGGTTTGCCGTTTGATCAATAAGGTCGTTTATATAAATAAGGAAGAGTGTGGAGGAGATTACAGAGCCTTGGGGAACACCAGAGTTTGTGGAGAACGATTCAGAAGATGTTCCATCCACCACAACTTTTATACTTCGGTTTGTCAGAAAGCTTTCAATCCATTTGCGAAGTGTTGGTGTGAATCCAAAGGCTGGTAGTTTGGCAAGAAGATTTTTGTGCCAAACCTGGTCAAAAGCTTTGGAGATATCAAGGGCTACAGCGAGGGTTTCTTTTCCGGCCTCTAGAGTATTGTTCAAGGTGTGGGTGACATAGGTTAAGATGTCGCCTGTGGAACGATTTTGTCTGAATCCATATTGCCTATCGTGAATTAATTTATTGTTTTCTAAGTGATGAAGGACGTGTTGGTTTATGACTAATTCCATTAATTTGGAAAGAACAGAGGTGATCGAGATAGGCCTGTAATTAGAGATTTGTGATGTGTCTCCTTTTTTAGAATAGGTGTTACTCTGGCTATTTTCCAGCTTTTGGGGAATATGCCCGACTCGTAAGAGAGTTGGAATAGCTTGGATAAGATAGGGGCAAGTTCAGGGGCGCATTTTTTAATGAGAATTGGTGGGATGTTATCGGGGCCTGCGGCGGATTTGGAATTTAATTTATTAATGGCTTTTATGATTATTTGGGGCCTGAAAATTATTTTGCCGAATTCTGTCGAATTGAGAACCTCCTCCTTTTTTGAAGTCGGTTAAAAAAGAAGGCCGGTTAGGGGCGAATTAATGGATTTCAAAAATGGCAATCTTTACACGAAATTTAAGATTGCTATTTTTAGATTCTTCTTCGATTCCGCTCCTCTGAAAAGAGATATTGGGACCAAACCATGAAATATTCTTCTTGCAACTGATCGATCACTTGCTAATATTCTAAATTTCTTTTCTTTCCAGCCTGAGTTCTGTTCATTTATCGAGCCAAGAGCCCAATACATAAGAAACATCCAGTTTTCATAAGCTTGTTATTTCTTTTTTACAAAGAAAATCAGCATAAAGGTTATATATACCTATATATTTTTTAGAAATTAATAGGAATCAATTTTCGATGTTTATGTCCCTATTTTCTACTAGCTCATATCTCTGGTTAATTAGTTGTTATTTAGTAATACTTTTGTAATACAAACTTTTATTTAACTTGCAAAGTTCGTATGATGTTTTTCTGGACCCGACCGAACTGAAATTTTGCATACTTTTTTAGTTCCCGAGACAATCTGATGCAAAAACCAACTACTCAAAATTGGGGAAGGGTCAACCCAATTTTTTACACTTCGGACGCCTAGAATTCTTAAATATAAAAACCATCCACATGAAATTGAAAAATTATAAAAATAAATAAATAAATATTTATTAAATTAAAATGAATACAATTTCAAATATTTCAAATAATTTTTATTACAAATGTTATATTAAAAACTTTCCAGCTAAACTAATTAAACATTTAATATAATATTTATAAATATAAAAAAGTGTAATGTATAGTAAAAGTTAAATAAATATAACACTTATATATTTGATAAACATAAATATCACAGATTTTCAATGAGATTTGTTTGGTAACGTCGTATTTCACTCGGTGAATTCATGCATATGTTGGTTTAATCTGATTTCTGCGCTGTCTGTTTCTTTTATCGTAGTCCAGTTACTAGTTTAGTGACTTGATCTATAATTATAACATTTGAATGAAATAGTTATGTCAAAGGCTCAAAGTTAACTAAGGCTTTTCATAAAAAGCCTAGGCAGTTCATGTAAAGCCTGAAAATAATCAAAAATCTATCCTGACCATCATTTGCCTAAGTTTTTCACGAAGAACCTGATTTATTCGTATAGTCATTTTGTGTTATGGACATGTGTTTAATTCTATCTGCTAGTTTGATAAATCTAGGAACATTGGAAAGTATTTATTTTTATTTATTTACAATGTATACAACAAACTTAGGACTTTGAGCCCTACCTAGTAAACATTAAACACGTATTCGATGGTGTATTCTTATATTATTTTGATCCGCTGCTTACAAGAGAGTGCCTTTTAAGGGTTGAGTGATAGGGCTATCTAGGTATTTATTCCGAAGGGATTTCATTTGTTCAGCAGGTCATTCAAATCCTGATGTAAATTTAAGGAAATGACTAATCAGGTACCAAATATTTTTACAACGAAAATGTTTTTTGATTATACCTTATATCTATATACTCGTATATTAGAGTGGTTTTACCGTATAATGGGGAATTTCAAATTATGAGAAAATCAACGGGACAACCCGGAAACCTGTTCGAATAGACAAATAAGCTGACGTGTTCTGATGTGGCCATCCACTTGACTTTACCATACAACCTGCCCCCTCACTTATATTTAATATTTAATAAAATTATTTATAATCATGTAGGGGAGGGGGGTTAGTTTTTGCATTTTTAGACTTCTAGGGGCCCAGTGATTATGTATACAAAATTTTGTTGAGTTTGATAAATGGTCAAGATTTTCATTTTTTGACCCTACACCCCCTCCCTCAGTTTGGGCGGTTAGTTTTTGCATTTTTAGACTTCTGGGGGTCCATTGATACATTGTATACAAAATTTTGTTGAGTTTGCTCAAATGGCCTAGATTTTTAATTTTTAACCCCCTCCCCCCCCTTTAATTTTGGATAGATATGCACCAAAATCTAATCAGCTCTTAATCTCAATGGACCAAAATTACGTGTGGAATTTGGTTTCGATATTCACACTAGTTTTCGAGCTAGCTCGTCCACAAAAATTTGGTAACTCACAGACTAACAGACAACCAGACAACCAGACAACCAGACTAACTAACAGACATTTTGACAAAACAATTATTATCTCGAAAAATTTTTTTTTCGATCTTCACTTATTATGGCTTTTTTGTAGAGCGAAATGCCATGGTTTCGCTCAATTTTTTTAATCAAAATAGTTTCAGCCGTTTTTGAGATATTTCGAAAAAAAGAAGGAAAAAGCCACTTTTTTCATGAACGATTACAATACTTGACCATTCCCTGTATGGTAAAGTAAAAACTAAGAACTGTAAATTTTGAGGAATATCGAACATCGCGTAGCCCTCGCCCTCTAAAGTTTGAAAAAGTAGATTTTTTTCATTTTGGTCCACCCTAATATCAAACGGTTTTTTTTATTAACCATTGAAGAGTATCGTAAGAAATATTCGAATTTTAATAAAATGATATCTAAAAAATGTACAAAATTTTCAAATATACAAATATGATGTAACTAAAAAAATCATAACTCCGTTAATTTTAGTCCGATTTCAATAAATAAACATGTTTTGGATTCGTATTAACATCCTGTATCGATATAATTTGGGACCATTTAATATTAGGGTGCACTAAAATGAAAAATAGGGAATAAACCGATTTTTCCAAACTTTAGAGTGCTAGGACTCGGTTACGCGATGTTCGATATGGCTCAAAATCTAGTTATTAGTTTTTCATCTATAGGAACAAGTTTCTGGGTTGTCCCGTTGATTTCCACATACTTCTAAAATAAGAACCACTCTAATATATACATAATATGAAGTCATCGTGGGTCGTTCAGAAATTGAAAAAGAATTTAATTTCTACTTTTTAGTGTAAATAATTTTATTGTATTTAATAAGTTTTTCAATATATACCTATATATATTTATATGTAGGTAACGATTTTTATTTACAAACTATCTGACGACGAAAATTTATATAGATAATAGCTGACCCGACCATGCGTTGCTGTGACTAACTCTTATGCTTCACGCCTAAACCACTGGACGTATCGAAACTATATTCGCAACATATGTCCGTTTGGTGCTCCGATTCGTATATCTAAATTTTGGGCCAGCTTTATAATTATTGTTCCCTTAACCAAAAATAATATTGACAGTTGAAAGATTTCCAAAAAGCTATTATCGGCCATCTTGTTGTTTGCTTTTACCCCCCAGAGAGGCGCTGGCGTTGTTTCCTCGAAAAAACAACATTTTTTACATTCCATAGGTGTGATATCTATAAAATCATTATATATAAAAACACTCGTGTATTTGAATGGAATGTTGTGTGAAAATTTCAAAGAAATCGGTGAAGAGCTTTCGGAGATCCTTCAACGTATCACTAAAGTGTAACATTACATTTTTATTTATACAGATATATATTTTAAGCTAAGTGTGTTATTTTACTTTAATTATGTAAGTATTACAATAGTTATCAGCGAGTAAATGACCAGTTTAAAAAACAAATACAACTAAAAGAACAAACAACTCTTTTAGGAACAACCTTATTTCATAATCTGACTAGGTCGTGTCTTTTCGAAATATGCCGATGGCTTAAAAATGACAAATCCTGTTAAGCTTCTCATTACACCAAAATACTAAAATTTCTAAGCTCTTCAATGATTAAAATCACTGTAAAAAACGATTTTATATTATTTGTCACCATTACATGAACTACCTAAGTTTTTCATAAAAAGCCTTATTTAACCATGAGCCTAGTTGAGAAAATCTTTTCTCTGTTTGAAAACGCAGACACGATTTATTCTTTTTAATTAACTTGTGATTAATAATACTGTTCTTTATATAATCAGTTAAATTTTTTTAGGATAAAAAATTTACCTACAATAATTTAAAGTGTTAAATTTTATGATAACTATCAAGAAAAACAATTTCAAATGATAAAAAAAGAGAATAAATGAGGAAATATGCGGCAACGATTGCCTGAATAATCATTAACTTTAAAACTACTTCTAATCAATGGTAAGATATATATATATATATATATATATATATATATTAGCGAAATATTCGTGATATTATTTCAATTTGAATTTAAGGACGTTCCCTAATATAGCTCAGATGCAGTTCGCTCTTTCCTCTACTCTCACAAGAAAGGCAAAAATATTTTCACTGCGTCGTTTCTCGGATCTGGCAACATTGCATTCTTACAAACGCTAAAAAGACAAAGAATAAAAAAAAACAAAAAAAAACACTTCATGAAACAGCTC
>JALMQS010000064.1:1921962-2012974 GCA_024734495.1 Forficula auricularia
TATTTATAACTGAAAATCTCAATAATAAAGTTTGTTTACATTTTTTTTTCAATTATCTTTTATTTTTAATTGGTTTTTTTAATTTTAAAACCCACTAATAGGTTATAGGCATATATTAATATATTAAAATTAGAAATTTTTTGTTTGTTTTTAATTAACAGGTGTCTAAATCATAACATTACAGGTGTGTTTACAAATAAAGTGTTTGAAGTAGCTTTTTTTATATAACTTGGAAACAAACCTTATTTAATTTTATGTTTTTATTTCAGATCCTATACTATTATTATTTTTTATAATGTTTATCAATATGAACGAATGTGGGCAAATTGGTGTACGAGTAAACAAATATGCACATAATATGTAGACCATTAGAAAGCTAGAAATGCAAAAACTGGGTGCGGGGTGGGGTGCAGGAGGTGGGTGATCCGGGGGTGGGAGGCGCGGTTAGAGTGGGGTTGGGCGGAGTGGGGGGGGGCGAGGTGTGTGGTTTCGCGAGGGGGAGGGGGTCAGGGGTTACCGTGCATCTCTCGGTGGCTCCAGGTACTATTATTAAAGAGCGATCGGTGAATATTTAACAGTTTTGATTGTATACATTTTTCATTGTTTATTTTTATATATAAACGAGGGCCCCGCTTCAACATCGTTGATGAAGATGTTTAAGCAAGAAAACCGGGTTCGAGCCTGGCTGGCATATAAAATTTCGACTGGCTAAAACTCGGCTCCCTCACTAATCCTACTAACACTTTACTGATGTGCTGTCTAAATGGGATTTGTTCCCGGTGACAATAAATAAATAAATCAAAAAAACGGTCTCCTATGGTTCGAAATAGCATAAAAAAAAAATATCCCCCAAGTTTCAAGTCCTCTATCTCAATTATAACCTGTGGCCCCATCGATTAAGTTTCTCATCTAAATAACATGGGGTTTTTGCCATTGAAAAATCAATTTTTTTATTCCGGCCAAAGTAATGGTTCAAAAAATTTGAAACTCTGTATCCTTATAATAGTAGCTATCGCTCAGCATTTTTACAGATTTTTAGCTATTATAATTTTGGTGTCAATAACTTAGTAACACTAAGATATAGCAGTATTTTATCCAGCTGTAACTCCAAAATTATAATAGCTAAAAATATGTAATAATTCTGATGGATAGCTAGTATTATAAGGATAAAGTCTAGAGAGTTTCAAATTTTTTGAAACATTACTTTGGCCGGAATAAAAAATCGATATTTTAAAGCTATTAGGTTAATGCATAAATATGGAACGTTTTTTAAAAATATTTTTATTCAGTAAAAACAATAATAAAATTTAACAAAAACATGTTTAAATGATTATTCGGGAACATATCACCATCTACTTCAATAACTGCTTCCCATTTGATTGGCAGTCAGTCGATTCCACGGGCGAAGAAGTCACGATTCTTGGAGGCAATCCACGCTTTGACATCGACTCACTCAAGTCATCCAAATCGTCGTAGATCTTTTGCCACTTTTTCAAAAAGCGGTTGATGTGATAGTCCGTCGGTGCTTCGGTCGGTGAGTACGGCAGATGTGGGAGTAGATCCCAGCCCTTATTGGCAATGAATTCGACGACCCGGCGCTCAACATGTGGACGTGCGTTATCGTGATGGAACACGGTGTGGTTCTTTTTGCGCTGTCTTTTCGCCTCAATTGCACCGTGAAGACGGTCAAGCTGTGCCAGGACCCATCCAGCCAATTTCCATACCTTGCCAAGCTTTTTGAGGCGTCGAAATATCGTTGATTGGTCGACATTGAAGTCAGCAGCCAGCATTCGTGTTGTAAGGCTTTCATCCTCTTCCACGGCTGTCAGAAGTGCCTGATCATCAAAATCCGATGGCCGACCTCTTCCTTCATCTTTATCCTCCAAACTAGTGTCACCTGATTTGAAACGGGCAAACCACGGGCAAACCACATCCGTACTGCACTGTCAGTAATTGTTTCTTCGCCAAAAGGTTCGTTGAGATCGCGAAATGACTGTGCTGCCTTCCATCCTTTCTCGTAGTGGTAGAGCATAATATGACGAATATGAATATGGTTTTCGACACGCATTTTTATTAACTATAAATACTAGAAGATTGTTTTTATGAAAAAATAAACAAAACGCCATTTTTGGCTAAAGAAAAACGCTCCAAATACAAACGTTCCATAATTATGCATCAACTAATAAAAACCCCATATTTATTATGAGAAACTTACATCGCTGGGGAACAGGTTATAATTGAGACAAGGCAACTTTGAGGTGTATTTTATTTTATGGCTAAGGCTATATGAGCTCTTTTCAGCGCTCGTAAAAATTCGAAAATACTCAAAATAAGGACCACCTAATAAATATATCTGAAGGTAGAAGAAGTAGCAAAAACCATTGAAATATCAACAATTATTAAAATATTTTTTATTATATACTACTTTGCTTGAATTATATTATATATCTTCATTTCAAATTTTTCTAATAGTATACAGGGTACATCGCTGATATATCGAATTAGACGTATTTTGACATTTTCACTTCTTTACAAAATATTTTTTTCAGAATTAATCCCGCGCCCCCTCACCCAGTTTTTGCATTTTAAGTCTTGTAGTGGCCTCCTACAGATTATGTATATATAGGTATATAAATAAATACGGTATAATTATTTTTTTTAATTAAATAACAATTTTTGAGTTCATCAATTAAATTGTCAAATTAATATTTGTGGGATTTAAAACTCGATTTTTAATCAATTAAATTTCCCAACTTTTAATATATAATAATAATTATAATGATCTTATTGTGGGATATAAAATTAAAAAACCAATTATTTATTAAAAGTAAATTGAATAAAAATGTAATTATACATTTTTATCGAGACAACCACATGTGAATAATTGTTTCAATTAACAAAAAACCCATCAAAAACAACTTAGCCGAAGATGAGACCGTGACAGATCGAATAACCAACACAAAACCCTCCTAACCCGTGAATTTAATCCAAATCGTTAGAGCCGTTTTCGAGAACCATTGACCATGTATATATATATAAACATTGCTCGTTTAATATAATAAGATATTTTATGTCGAATATAAATATCTAGATATAAATAATATGTTTATTTGTTAGAGACTATAGTTTCGAGGACCAGTCTTTTTAATTAATTTATTTTTGTATTTTTGAACCACAAGTTCTGAAGCTAAAAAATCCAAAATCCAAACATTTTACTACAATAATAAACTTTCTACTACTTTTCTTTCTTAAGCTAATGTGTGTACTATCGGAATCCAGACACACAGTCAGACAGAAAAATAATTAGGGTGAAAATGATAATTCTCCATGTTTCAGACATTTTTCAACACAATGAGAAAAAAATTGAAACTTTTTGGAGTATACATATTCAATACTAAGTTCGCCCGCCAGGCAGGCTTCGAAACTTCAACTGAAATTCGCATGGTATAAATATCATATTATTTTTCCATAAAACCTTGTTTATAAAATATTCACGAGAAGGAAATATATGTTTTCTGTCCTCTTTGATAAAAGGTAACTGGACCACAATTATAAATGAATAAGCTTCACTTTACTTTCTCTCACCTGAATAAATTTAATTTTCTTTGAATTGATATTATGTCTTTTTGGTTTCTATTTCCTGACTATCCTTTATAAAGCGTTATTGAATTAATTAGTACAATTAGTATCTAATTTAACCGCAAAAGGGGCGTTGATTAAAAGGTTTAATTACACGCTTCATCAAAATCATAAATAGAGCCAAGGATAGCCGATTATTATCATGCAGGATCATCTTTATCATATATAAATTAATTATTTATTATTCGATATTAATTTCAGTATCATTTTACATTTAATTATCGGGGGTAAATTAGAGAAAACATGAGTGAGGACGTTTTTAAATAAATCAGATGTAAAAAATTAAGCATATTTACTTCTTACGATTCAAAAATGAGATGCAAAATTGTCTCCATACCAAGAAATCTACAATGAGCTTGTAAAAACCAGCAAACAAACAAAAATTACAGATTTTTTAAAGAGCATACAAGGTGCAAAATATATAAATGAAGAAAAAGGTGCTAAAAGTGAAGGTAATATCTTCCAACCGAAAAAAACGTTCTTGTTTGATTGTACCAACTGAGCAGTGAGAAGGAAGAAATTTATTAAATTAAGGTCGTATTAAATGAAAATAATTTTTTTTCTTTCTTTTCGTTATATATAAGTACATTTATAGTTTTAATAATGTATTAGATTAAAGAGGAGGTATCAGCCAAAGTTGGATGGGGAGGTTTCAATAAAACACCCTGAATAAAACGTATCGGCTTGGGGCCTATTTTGTATCTTCTGGTAATTGATTCTGCCGAAATCTGTACATGACTCAAGAGCTGGTGACACATTTTGCTACGGATTTGACCCAACTAGAAATAGCCGCCTTCTTCATCCTGTTGTTCTTCGAAATAATGAATCCTGGCTGGTCTAAACGGGTGGACCAGGTACTGCGCATGGTCTTGAGAGCTGTAAAAATACTTATGGTTTAAAAATATTTTTTTTGACCCACAATGAAATTATAAAAATTATAATTTATAGTCAATTATAAACATAATATATTCACTTCAGACCATTTGAGTGGTGGGACGTGGAATCAGACCACCCAAAGTGTATTTTTACAACATGAAAAAAAATATTTGATACTATTTTTTTAATTATTATTTTTTAACGCGAAAAAAAATATTTGATGCTATTTTTTTAGTGTATTTTTACAACATGAAAAAATATTTGATGCTATTTTTCATGTTGCTGTAAAAATATCATGAATTGGTCTGGTTCCACGTCCCACCACTCAAATGGTCTGGGGTCGAATATATTATGTTTATAATTGACTATAAATTATAATTTTTTTATAATTTCATTGTGGGTCAAAAATATTTTTTAACACGCATTTTTACAGCACTTTCACACCATGCTCAATTTTATGAATTTTTTATTTTGAATAGATAGGTTATTTAAGAAAAATTGATAGTTTTCGAGTTATAAGCAAAAATCGGCAAAAAATGATCTTTTTTTTACCTTTTTTTGCATTTTTGACAATGTTCCGTCACGAAATTTTGTCGGCAAACTCAATTCGATTTAGCACACCCAAAACATAAAGGGTCGAAGAAATTACAACTACCTCCGGGTAAAAACACAATTTAACTAGACTATTATCACAAAGACGCAGCAATTAAAGAGCTGGTGACACATTTTTGAGTACGGATTTGGCCAACTAGAAATAATGCGTAATAGTACCGTCTATGATAGTTGCACAGGAATGACCGTCCATTTGGTCTAAGCGAATGGACCAGGTACTGCGCAATTATATAATTTTCTCATAATTTCATTGTGGGTCCAAAAATATTTTTAACACATATGTATTTTTACCGCACTCACACCATGCCCAGTACCTGGTCCACCTGCTTATGCCAGCCAGACTGGCCATTCCCTGCAACTATCATAGACGATACTATTACGCATTATTTCTAGTTGGGTCAAATCCAAGCTAGTCAAATGTGTCACCCACCAGCTCTTGGACTAACACATATGTGATCGAACCAAGCCTTGTCAAAAATAAAAATTGTAGCTTCATGTAAATTTATAACGTGATTTAAGGCACGTTATAAATTTACATGAAGTACAATTTTTATTTTTGACAAGGCTTGATTTGATCACATATGTGTACCGCATTTTGCTGTATAACTGTAGGTTTAAACAACCAACGGTCAACTTGTAGTCAACCATGATAATGAGAATAAAATATATCAATGTTACCATCTATTTGTAAATTTTGTAGCCCAATTAACTGAAGATGCTCAAATAAATTCAGGCCGATACGTTTTAATCAGGGTGTTTTATTGAACCCAGCGCATCCAACTTCGGCTGATACCTCATCCTTCATCCAATACAGTTTCATCACAGCAACGAACTCTAACAACAAAAATTAAGTTGCTTATATGGAATTAAAAAAAAAAAAATTCGGAATATAACTCCTCTTTTTTTACGAGCTTCATATAACACGGTTTCACACAACATGACAGTTTCTAGAAACCTATCTACCCTGTTATAAGAGGGTTATATTAATATATGTAGATATATCTTATCTTATTTTATTAAATGAGCAATTCATGTATAATATATAGAATCGGTTTTTCAAAAACGGCTTTAACGATTTCCCTAAAAATGGGTGTACTTATCAGGCCTCATGAGTTATTAGTTATTAGTGTATAAAGGAAGGGGGTGTAAATTACTCATGTCGCAAAATAAATATTTTAATCGTTAATATCTCGTCATCGGAAAGTCGCAGAGCCTTGAAATTTGAAACTTAAGCTATCTAGAGGCTACAAGAAGTACCAAAAGATTTTGGCTAAAATATAATTACCTGACGTTGATGTTTACGTACGTAAGAATGTACCCCCTGCGTTTCGCAACCATAAGTCTCAGAGCTACGAAATTAGAAACTTAAGCTCGGTATAGGCTAGAAGGGGTACAGCAAGCTTTTGCTTGAAATCAGAACACCGGAAGTGGACATTTACATGAAAGATTTTTTTTTTCTCAAAAATGGCAACAACGATTTTTTTTTTAAATTGGTGTACTTATCAAGTGTCTTGAGTTATTAGTCGAGTTTAGATTTTAATCCGATTGAAATAAATGAAGGAGTTGTAAATTAGGAGTGTCGTAAAATAAATAATTTAATCATTAATTTATCGTCTTCGGTAAGTCGCAGAATCTTGAAATTTGAAACTTAAGCTATTTAGTGGCAAAAATTTACCGAGCATCGCTCGGTGCTCCATGCACTATCTATATAAATAAAAATGTACTGTTACGCTTAAGTGATACGTTGAAGGATCTCCGAAAGTTCTTCACCGATTTCTTTGAAATTTTCACACAACATTCCATTCAAATACACGAGTGTTTTTATATATAGTGTTTTTATAGATATCACAGCTGTGGTATGTAAAATATATTTTTCGAGGAAACAACCAGCGCCTCTCTGGGGGTAAAAGCAAACAAACAAGATGGCCGATAATAGCTTTTGGAAATCTTTCAACTGCCAATATTATTTTTGGTTAAGGGAACAATTTTGACAAGTAATATATAATTCATTTACTGTTTTAATACCTATTCTATAATTATTTGCATTTTCAATTTATTTTCAAAACTATTATTATTTTTTAAATATATTTAAATTTTTGAAGCTATTATCTATATAAATTTTAACCATAAAACGAGAGTTTGGTAAATGGCCAAGATTTTCATTTTTTGACTCTCACCACCTCCCCCATTTCGGGCGGTTAGTTTTTGCATTTTTATACTTCTGGGGTCCCACTGATTATGTATACAAAATTTGGTTGAGTTTGCTCAAATGGCCTAGATTTTTAATTTATAACCCCCTCCACGCACCCTTCGAAGGGCACAAGGTGGTGAAAAAAGTAAACAAATCCGGAAATATTCAACAGCATTGATAGATAATTATTTTTAAAAATGGGTCATACACTCATTCTTCGTATTGTGTAGTGAATTCCAAAAATAATGACCTCGTCCTCTGCCAGGGGCTAGGTGACGCTGGGCCGAAGGCCCGGGCGTCAGCTACTAGTATATATATATTCGTAATATATGTATAGGAAATGATTAAGATGATGGATGATTTTTATTATGTTTGGCTCGATGGGTTAGTTGGAAGGAGATTTGCCGGGCTTGGATGGGAGATAATCTTCAGAGATTATAATCTCTATTGGCGGCGTTAAAGCCAGAAAAATGCTATTAGTTAAAATATGCTTTTTAAAAATACAAACTTGCCAGAGGGAATTGGAAACATGCTTTTAATGAAATAATGGCACAAGGCCCGCTTTTATTGCTTCTTCGTTACAGAACGTGTATACAAATTACTTCTTCGACACAAGCCGTTGCGTTTCCAGGTGAATTGTCTCATTCAATGAGTTTCAACAAGTGACAACTCACACATGACAACTGAATGACAACAACTGAATTCGCTTCAAGGAGCTGGCTTCTTTTATAACCCTTGCTCTAATTAGCAATTAAGCTGATTGGTTAATTATTCCCGCGTTTTAGGTGACGTATGTATAATTTTTCGCGCGCTGGCTTCTTTATAAAAGGGGCGTGTCCCTGCTGCTCGCCTGTCATTTCATCGAAGGATTCTGACCGGCAAAGAGCAAGCAACGCCTTTCTCAAGACGAAAACAAATCTTTATTTTCAAAAGCATTTTACATTGAAAGGAGTGGAGAGTAAAATCCCACATATGTATATTCGTAGGTATATGTTTATTTGTATCAAGCAGAGAACACCCTCATTTTTTAATGAATAAATTTCAGTTAAAGAAATTTCTCTTTTCATTCTGGAGAGTGAGTAGGTATAGGCCATTGTATCTAGTTGTTGCATCTTTATGCATCCATTTTATTAAAGATAGAAACAAAAATAAAGCCATGTATTTGCTATGTTTTGTATTCTGTTTGTTGTGTCGTATTGAATGTAGAGCAAGCTCATTTATTATGAGACTAAAGGGAAAACGCCGAGTCAGGGGACCATGGGGGGGGGGGGCAGAGGGGGCATTTGTCACCAGTTATCTCATTACTCTCCCTCCCCAAGCCCTGTACTTATTGCACTTGCATGTTAATAACCCTTTTACCACAAATGAAATATAAAACAGCCACTATGATTTAAAAGCACATATATTTATATAATTTATTATTTTTACTTTTATTAAACATTTAAACAAAATATGCACTCCCCTTCAAATGTATTTTTAAAAAATCTCTATAGAAAATCAAGAGAGATGGTGAATATTAAATTATTTTTAATATGTCAGAAGGATTGTTTCACCCCATAAAAACAAATTACACTTCAAGTAAAAACTATTTTTAAACAAATCTATAGATAATCAAGAAAGATGGTCAATTACAAGATCCGAGGTGTTATACAATATTTTTAACGAGCCCTGGAGGGCAGCGTCTTGGTCCAAAAATTTTATTTCTCTTAAAAAACCACATTCGAAATCTATACCCGTAAACTACCGAAAATACATCGTCTCTTAAAAGTTTCGCCTCTTTAATTTTTGAGTGGCTTGGGAGGGAGGGAGGAATAATTATCAATATATTTAATGTTTCTTAATTTAAAATGAATTGGGGTCTTTCATTTCAAAATTCGAGTCAAATTACAATTATATTACAAATTTGACTGGTTTATGAAAATCGATTGGAGCCATCAGATTAAAATACGAGCTGACAATTATATTTCAAATTTGCCTCGTTAATTAATATATATTTAATGTTTTTTAATTTAAAATCAATTGGTGTTTTTTCATTTTCATTCGAGTTCAAATGAATACAATATTATCTCGACACAAAGTCTAAATAAAAAATATATAGTTTTAGTAACAGAAATCAAGATATAAATATTAATGTTGCATTGGTGTAATGGCTAGATCTGATGCCCTTAGTTCAAGAGTTCGTCGGTTCGATTCTAGGCAAGAGGGTAATTTTTTTTAAAATAAAATTCTCTCAGCGTTGTTACAAATTAATCTAGGCTCTTATATATGGTATATATGTCAGAAGGGTTGTTTTATTCCATGAAAACAAATATTCAATTCCCTTCAAGTGAAGACTATTTAAAAAAAATATCTATAGATAATCAAGAGAGATGGGGAAAATTACTATTATTTTTACCAAAATATGTCAGAAGGGATTGTTTCACCCCATAAAAACAAATTACACTTCAAGTAAAAACTATTTTTAAAAAAATCTATAGATAATCAAGAGAGATGGTCAAATACAAGATCCAAGGTGTTATACAATATTTTTAATATGTCAGAAGGGTTGTTTCACTCCATAAAAACAAAATATCAATTCCCTTCAAGTGAAAACTATTTAAAAAAGATATCTATAGATAATCAAGAGAGATGGGGAATATTATATTATTTTTACCATATCTATAGATAATCTAGAGAGATGGTCAATTAGAAATTCCAAGGCGATATAGAATATTTTTAATATGTCAGAAGGATTGTTTCACCCCATAAATACAAAGTATACAATTCCCTTCAATTGAAAACTTTTAAAAAAATATCTATAGACATAGATAATAAAGAGAGATAGCCAATTACAAAATCCGCGATGTCAGAATATTTTTAATATGTCAGAAGGGTTGTTTCATTCAATAAAAACAAAATATACAATCCCTTCAAGTGAAAACTATTTTTAAAAAATATCTATAGATAATCAAGAGAGATGGTCAATTACAAGATCCGAAGTGTTATACAATATTTTTAACATGTCAGAAGGATTGTTTCACCCCATAAAAACAAAGTATACAATTCCCTTCAAGTGAAAACTATTTTTAAAAAATATCTATAGATAATAAAGAGAGATGGCCAATTACAAAATCCGAGGTGTCATAGAATATTTTTAATATGTCAGAAGGGTTGTTTCATTCCATAAAAACAAAAAATACGATTCCCTTCAAGTGAAAACTATTTTAAAAAATATCTATGAGATAATCAAGAGAGATGGTCAATTACAAAATCCGAGGTGTCATAGAATATTTTTAATATGTTAGAAGGGTTGTTTCATTCCATAAAAACAAAATATATAATCTCTTCAAATGTAAACTGTTTAAAAAAATCTCTTTTTAGAAAATCAAGATATATTACAAAATTAAAGGTGTTATAGATTATTTTTATTATGTCAGAAGAGTTGTTTCACCCTTGAGGATATATTCAAAAATAATCAGTAACACCTTAGATTTAGTATTTCCCTCCCTCTTTATTTTCTATAGAGAATTTATCCCATTACTATCGACATTTGTCTTTTATATTCAAATTAGGAATAATCATTCCATTGACATTCAATTTTTATAAAATATTTAAAATTTCAATTAAAAATCAAAACATATGATTTTGCTGTAGGTTAATGGCTGATTGCATTTTTTGGAATTAGGGTTCAATTTCTGAACTGACATAATAAAAATAATAATCACATATTCAAGGTTTGGCTTGAAGGTTAAAATATTTAATATAAATATTATGGTATTTAAATAATAAGAGTTAAAAGTGTAAAGTAATAAAGAATTGATAAGATTAGGAATGTCCTAGATTGAAGGATTTTAATTAGGAATGTAAATGAAAGTGATTATTTACCTTGCGAACGCACTTGAATTGCCATGGCACTCACTTGACAATAAAGACTGACACTAGATGAAGCCCTGCCGGCCAACCAGCCGCTTATCACTTTCCACGAAATATTTTTCCACTTGTTTTTAGCACATTTATTTAATCTTATCAAAAGAAATTAGAAAAAAGACACCCGTTTCTTCTTGCATCTAGAGAAGAATTTTAAAAGTTGACGAACAACCTCTCGAAGGGATAATTAACAAAATAGTATTTAAATAGAGGACAAGTAATATTTTATAGGTAGGTAATTTTAAAATAAATACAATATATAGTATATATCTATATATTTATATAAAATTAAGGTTTTGTCTGTACATTGTTCCAAATCACGCCAAATTTTGGTTGTACACGTTTCAAGCAAAGTTATGAACGAAAACACCCTCAACAAAATTTCTGTCTGTATGTATGTCTGTTTCAGTGGTTTCCGAAAAGTTGCTCACGATTCACGTAAAAACGGCTGAAGGGATTATTATGAAATTTCATATTTACATCAGATGACTTCTAACTTACGTTTTTAGCTATATAACGTTTTGATATTTTGACCCCAGAAGGGGGTTTGGGGAGGGCACGAATGAAAATTATCAAATAACTCCTAAACTATTAACCCTACGGCAAATTTTATGATAAACAAAGTTGCAGGGGATGTGATTTCTGACAACTTTTGTTTAAAAAAATTTCCCCAAAAACCACCCAAAAAGGGGGGAGGGTGAAAAAATGTAATTCTTGCCCTTGGAGCAAACTCAACCAAATTTTGTATACATAATCTCTGGGCCTCTAAAGAGCTAGAAATGCAAAAAAAACGGGTTTTGACTGCAACATATATATAAAATCGGAGTGGGTGCTCAATGCTCATACTTAAGAACGATCGCAGAATAAGTCGATCGAAACGTCGTAGTTTTATTATATTATTTATTATTAAATTAGGTTGGAGTTGGTGGTGTTTTAAACACCACCAACTCCAACCTAATTTAATTTTAACAATGTTTCACTATAAACCAACACCGCGTTCCCTAAATTTGATATATTATTTATTCTTGTTCAATAAATAATTATAATTAATTATATGTGATTTTAATAAAATTGTAACTCTTAATAAAACTAATCATAAAAATATTCTATTTATTTAACAGCTTCATTACTGATGAATATTGTCAAATAATTTTAAAATTACTTTATCACGTAAAAGCATAGAATCCAATATAGTATAGACATAAATTGAAAGAGTCGAACAAACGAACGTACAATCTATGGATTGAATGAATTTGGAAACTAAAAGGAAAAAATAAAAAAAGACACACTAGTCATAGAAAAATATTGACCAATATATTTCATTTAATAATAAATTTCCTTTATTATAAATAAACTATTTTCAAAGATTTTTCTTTCTGATTCAGCTGAAAATAATGTTGACACTTGCACTCCCCCCCTCTACCCTAAATAAAAATAAAATGAAAAAGAAAACATCCAAATAAATAAACATCACACGATCACTCGCGTTATTTATTTCAAATGCGCTTTCCAAATGATTTATGATTCAATTCCAAAAAAAGAGTTATACGATACGTTTTATTAAACTTTTTTTTTATCTAGCTTTTCTCAAATGCCCGAAAAAAGCTATTTTTTTTTTTTTAATTACTAAATAGAAAATAGATAGATATATAGTGAAAATAAATGACTTTTTTAAATATGATTCGTTCTACAATATGTAGAATGTATTTAGAATTACGTTGCTAAAAAGATTGGCAAGCATTGATAAAAGGAATATATAGGTATATACAGAATTGATGAGAAGATATTATTTAGATTTGATGGCTAAAGTTAAATTTGTTTTGTTAAACAATTCAGTCCACTGAAAATAAACTTGCTTTTCAACAACTGTTATATTGTAGTAGAAAGATTAAGTTTTATAAAGTTTTTTTAGAGTTCATTATCTATTGTCCATTTTGGAAAGTAAAATCACATAGCCCGGGTGGGGTCTTAAAGAAATTAGGTCTATAAATGATAAAGTGAAAATGGGGCTTAATTCACAATAAATTGGAGGAAAAAGGAAAATTTTTAGACAACAAAGATTTAATTAAAGAAAGATATGGACTGTTTTCCTGATATTTATAAAAAATTTTAAATGAAAATAATTAATATGTATCAATGTATATTTTCAAAATATTTATTTGCTTTCTAGTTGCTTTATCATTCATTTTTTTAAGAAAGTATTTTTCGGAATTTTTCAAATTTCAAATAATAAACGAAGAATTTCTCCCGAAACGCTTATTAAAAATCCAAACCTGTTATTATATATACTCCGAGGGGTGAACCGCGACCTAATATGCTGTACACCTACTTCCACTTGTATTTCCAAATATTTCCAAGTACTTCCAAATAAATATTTCCAAGTACTTCCAAATATTCCCAAGTACTTCCAAATATTTCCAAATACTTCCAAAATAGTTCCAAAGAGGTGAACACCTACTTCCAATCTCGGATCACCCCTCATTATATCTATCTATCTATATATATAAAATAGAAAAGTATGTGGATATATATGTATGTGGAAACGATCTGATTGGCCAGTGCATAGCCAATGCCAAAGCGTTAAATTATTAGAACGATTCTGATTGGTCAGATAGTGATCGTGCTTAGGCAATGTGTTAAATAAATCTTTCCTTATTCTTCCTTATTTTTGAATCAATTTCATTCAGCACATTCTTTCGATACTTACAGTAAGATTTTAAATTTCAATTATTAAATTGGTATGAACGAGACGCTCCCCGCCGGGGTTAGGTGACGCCGGGCGAAGGCGATGTCAACTAGTTCCATATAAAAATACTAATCTGTATAAAACAATAAAAAAAACACCTTTATTAGAAACCAAACGTTTCGGGAGAATTTCTCCGTTTTTCAATGGTAAATTTTTGTAAAAAAGAAAAAAAAGTTGCTTCCTCTAAAATTTAGAATGCAACCCTTTTTTTCTTTTTTCTTTTTTACAAAAATTTACCACTGAAAAAGGGAGAATTTCTCCCGAAATGTTTGGTTTCAAATAAATGTGTTTTTTGATTGTTTTTTAAAGATTTGTATTTTTTAATATTTGTTATACAATCAATAATTAATTTTCTCTTTGATCTATTCTATATAATATATTGAATTACATCAAGCAGAGGACACCCTCATTGAGTTCTTATAAGTCTGCTACCATCGGTAATTTGAACTCTTTTATTAATAAAGCTGCTCTTTAGAGTCTCTTGTGTATTTTTTTTTTTTTTTGAAAAATTTAAATCAACATCTATTATATAATAAAAAATAATTTATTATCTTTTTGGTAGATTTTCAAACAAAAAGGTTTAGTTAATCTTGAAATAAAATAAAATTTTCAAGTACCCCCACTAGCGACTAGCCAACTGAATCAAAAAATAGCTTTGAATGTTGGCCGTGCGTGGGTGGATTCCAGTCCCCTTCAAGTGTTTGCATAATCCATTAAAGGGATTAGCGGAGTGAAATGCTGTCCCATTGAGCCAGCCAGCCACCCCCCAGAGAGATCAAAATTCAGGGCAGCTTTTCACACGGACATAAAGCGACTAGCGACTATTCATCCACAGAAGCCCCGCCCACACTTTACCCATGGCTTTTAGAAAAAAAAAACCCGGATAAGTGCGATTCGCGCCTGCATACCGATGGTCTGTACCTAATATCTACATTAATAAATAAATAAAATAAAATAAAATAAATCTATATATAGGTAATAGGGTAAATTCGGGAGAGATGCCACACATTTAAAAAAAACATTATTATAAAGCCCATGGTGCACATAACTATAACTAAATAGTTGTTAAGTTAACACAATAAAATGTATTAAGTGTGTAATAGGTTATTATTAAATTAAAAAGATTATAATAAGTAGAAAAAATTTATTTGTAAAACGTTGCTCTGTGGCGTCTCACCCAGAAAATTTTTATGTATAAAAAAAGCTAAAAATATATATTTTGAACATAGAAAGTTCTTTAAAGATTGTAAACAAGATTTTGACAAATGAAAACAATATTTAGTCTTTTTTAGAAATTTTTCTATTTTGGCGACCACAATCGACGCAAAATTCTTCAAAATAGTGTAGTCCTCAAAAAGCCATCTCTGGCATGTTGCACAACGCAACCAATCACATTTCTTGGAAGTTGAAGAGTATTTTTCATCGCAGTGTGGCATCTCTCCCATTTAGTACGAGTGAGATGCCACTTTCTCTTTCCGCGATTAGTAGCAAACAAACCAAAAACCGACTCATAACCTCACTAAAGGTTTCGTTGTTTACTATCTATTTGACTTTATTCGAATATTTAAAATATTAGCTCTTAATAAATTCATAAGTGAAGCTTAAGAGTGTGTAATGAGAGTCTTACCTTCGATTTTAGCTTGTAGTCAGTAAAATATTCTTCACAATCAGATAAAAACAGTTTTCCTATCAATATAAACGTTCAACTGATAAGGCGGAATGGCCTGCGCTAGGATCTAGATGGTACTTTTTGAACTACAAGGGGTGCGGCATCTCTCCTGAGTGTGGCGTCTGTCCCGGATTTACCCAACTATCTATCTATCTATATATATATATAAGTTACAGTCGCAATTCCTGCAGACCTAAACACTTTTTATGACGTCAGTCATATCGCTGACGCTGCAGTATGTTGTCTATATAAGTCGTCCACTCGCTTACTCGTTGAACATTTATGCTCCATTGAAGTCAGCCGAAGGCTCTGCCCAAACGCCCCTTCTCTTAAATTCGGGATTTACTAAAATCACCGACAAGTTCATCAATTCATTTAATTAAACTCAAAACGTTCATTACACGTTACTTGCATAAATTCGGGATTTAACTAAATCAACAATAACGTTATTTAACGTTATATCTACTTAAAACTGTACTTGGCATTGACTACAAGTGTATTTGTAAACCTTCTAAAATAAAAATAAATTTTAATAAGTTTTAAATTGTTTTTAAAAACAAACACCCTCGACCACAAGACTTATTTTATATATATGTAATGGAAAAGCTACAAATGAAGAAGTTCTTAGAAGAATCGGAGAAAAAAGAACCTTGTGGAGAAGTCTGAGGAAGAGAAGAGGTCAGATGATGGGGCACACACTGAGACATGGGGGACTGCTTAGGGATATCTTGGAGGAGGTGGGAAAGAAAAGGGGAAGGGGAAGACCCAGATTATAATATTTCAACCAAATAATTGGGGATATGGGATGCCAGACATTTAGAGAGGTCAAACAGCTGGCGGGGGACAGAGTCGAGTGGAGACGGATTGTTGCATCAAACCAGTCTTAGGACTGTATACTCGATGATGATGATGAATGGAAAAGTATGTATATATGTTTGTATGATCCAAACGATCTGATTGGCTAGTGCATAGTCAATGGCAAAGAGTTAAATTATTAGAAGGATTCTGATTGGTCAGATAGCGATCGTGCTTAGCCAATGCGTTAAATAAATATAAAAAACTGTTGGCCGTCTCGAGACGCTGCCCGCCAGGGCAACCCGCCCGGAGGACTAGATGCAGCTAGTATTATTATAATTTAACATGATTAACAGATTCTTATTTTCAATTATTATACATACT
The DNA here is from genome assembly GCA_024734495.1 of Forficula auricularia. Lineage (NCBI taxonomy): Eukaryota > Metazoa > Arthropoda > Insecta > Dermaptera > Forficulidae > Forficula > Forficula auricularia. Next base: position 1,938,781 of record JALMQS010000064.1, read on the forward strand.
ATCTTATTTATATTTATTTATTCTTATTTTCAAGTATTATACATACTATCTTATTTATATTTATTTATTCTTATTTTTAAGTATTATACATACTATCTTATTTAGTTAATGAGCTATAACAGAAAGGGCAACGTTGTGGCGACACTAATAGGTTATTCCCGTACGGACGTTATAAAGAAAAAGTACTTACGGGTGCAGTACGCCGGCTCGTCGCTATTATCCCCGCAATCGTTGAGGACATCGCAGTATTTGTTAAGCGAAACGCACCGACCGTTCGAGCACGCGAATTCGCTCTGAAGACAACGAGATGATGCACCGCCTGCGAGGACCAGCCCCGCCAGCAATGGGAGCACTAAAAGACAAACAAACAACAAGAAAACAATTAAAACTAGACGAAAGAGTCAAGGGAAATGCATATCTTATTGGCGAAAATCAACAACCAAAAAGGCGCTAGTTAACGGGGAAACAAAACAAAACATCTTTACCAATAAGAATAGTTTTTATTATTATCATTTCCGTCCATAATTTAATTTATAATTTGAAAGTTTATATTGGGAAAAATTGTAAATTCATATCAAGAATGTTCTTATAATTGCAGAAGCTCTGAAGAAGAAAAAATAATTGTAAATTCATATCAAGAATGTTCTTATAATTGCAGAAGCTCTGAAGAAGAAAAAATAATTGTAAATTCATATCAAGAATGTTCTTATAATTGCAGAAGCCCTGAAGAAGAAAAAATAATTGTAAATTCATATCAAGAATGTTCTTATAATTGTAAAAGCCCTGAAGAAGTCGGCAAAGTCGACAAAACGTTGGTGGATAAATAAAAAAGTCACACATAAAAAACTTGTCCTTATTTTCCCAATATAAACTTTCAAATTAATAGTTTTTATTTTGTTGAGGGACTATAGTGTTTGTTCGAGGTGAAATATATTTAATATAATTTTTATAAAAAAAAATAATCCCGACTTCAAAAAAATTAAATGAAACAAATAAAATAATATAAGAACTCAATAATCAAATAAAATGCACTAAAAGGTATAAAATAATTATCTAATTTAGTTACAATAAACGAAGAAATATTTACATGAAATCACTTTTTGAAATCGGCGCCAAACATATACATTTTATGAATCAAACTCGACGGATTTTTAGAACACTTCAAAAAAGGAGGAGGTTCTCTATTCGACTGAATTATTTTTTTTTGTGCCTATGTTACCTCATATCTCCGCCAATTGTGAACCGATTTTGAAAAAAATTTGCATTGGGTTCAGTCTACCTTCCGATTGGTCCCATTTTTTTTTCATAGGTATTAGACCTTTGTTGTTAAGTTTGTTCACGCCTAACTTCTTTGCTTATGAACCGATTTCGATGATTCTTTTTTATTGGAAAGGGGGTGTCATCTGATTGGTCATCCCACACGGCACAAGGTGAATTTTAAGGTAGTTTTTACCCTTTGGCAACCTTTAAAAAGTGTTTACCAACCGACATACAACTGCCCCTTAAACGTTTACTTGAACCACTTTTTTGATGAAACTCTTAGATTTATAAATTCCATGACACTTTTGAGGAATCGGATTATATCCTTTGTAGGAAATTTTATGAACTTTCATTTTGAAAATGAAGGTTATTTACGAAAAGTTGATAGTTTTCGAGATATAAGCAAAAAACGCATTTTTGGCAATGTTCCGTCATGAGATTTTGTTAGCAAACCTCAGATTCGGATTTAGCACACCAAAAAACATATAGGATCAAAAAATCCAAACTACTCTCAAAACTTTCCCACGAGAGACCCTTTAGACAACAATTTAACTGGACTAAAAAGGTACTTCAAGAAATTAATCAACTGGTGTGTTCACCACACGACTTTCACATTTTCATTTATTTGAAGTCATCGCGACACTACTAATTTACACCCCTTCCTTTATTTCATTTTTTTTCTATAAAATATAAATGTGAAAGGAAAAAGAACATAATACTTGATTAAACATATGAAATATATTTAATTATAGTTAGTTTGCCATAATAAAAGTTTTGTCGTTGCCATTACTCATCTTATATGAGCCCTGCCCTTGACGAGGGGGTTCTGACCCCCCCCCCCCCGTGGTTACGCCTCTGGGTTACGCAGGTTGCACCCTATGGTCCGGCACCACAAAGGGTCTACTTTTTTATATATCGTCGGGTTACTGCCAAAACAAGCTAACTCCATAATTTGAACTTTTGAGAAATCGTCGTTTGAAAATTTAAATTGAAATGAAAAATCGTCACAGCTTCAAAATGATTTGATTGAAAAAAATCAAAGTAACTAACAAAACAAAAGAAAAATTCCTAAACATAAAAACATTTTAATTTTTTTCAGTAAAAAAAAGTTTTAAAAATGGAGTTGGATTTTTGGACCACTTGTTTTGCCTGCCTTAACAGTTTGTTTGGAGTTGTCTGGTTTTGTCAGTATGTTTTTCGAACATTTTTTAATCTAATGGAGTACTTAACTCCGATTTGAGTAAAAGTGGAGTCAGCTTGTTTTGGCAGTAACCCGACGATATATATTTTGTAGTAAAAACCCGTTTTTAGTAAGAACGGGTTCTTACTAGTTAAAACACGTACTCATTGATTTCTCTTTATTTATTATTTTTACATCATTGGGAAGTCAGGGAATTTTAGAGAATTTTTATTTTAATATAAAAAAGCCCCCGTTAAAAAAATGTCTAGTTACATAGCTAAGAGATATAAAATATAAGTCAAAATTAAATTTTAAAAGTAAATAAGGGAAACTTTTATCTTTTTGTGTATTCATCTCGTATAGCCTCTACAGTGTGTACTTTATTCGTTTGCTTGTCTTCTTTCTTCCTGACATTCCAGACGCGTTCGATATTTTTTTCTCCGTCTAACTTTTTAGAATTGTATTTATTTATTATTTTTTATTTAACTTTACTTTGAATTTACATAATGGTATCTTTAGAATATAAATTTTGGATTAGACTTGAATTTTTTTTTTAATTATTATCTAGGTATTTGCTTATAATATCTCACATCTATTTTCTATTATTTGTTTTAAACATTTTTCGGAAATTTGTTTAAGGAGATTCGGGAATGTTTATCATTTTTATAAGAAAATTCTCAAATTTTTACCATCGATGATGTATTAAATATTTATTCCCGAAATTTGATGTTGATCGTCTCTCTCATTACCGAGAAATAAATTATTGAAAATTGTTCTTTTAACATGGAAGTAAATGGATCTAGCTTTTAAAAGAGCTATAACTTCTATAAAAATTATACCGTTTTCATCAAATTTATACAAATCAATAATTTAACTTTTATGAATCGAATGATACATTTTTCAATAGATTTGACACTCTAGTTAATTAGTTATTCATACATGTAAAAATAAAAAGTTATTTGCAGCCAACAGAATATGACAAAAGCACTAGTAACTCTATTTGTTGAAATCGTTTTTATGTTAAATAAATGTTTTTATAATGAGAAGAAAATTATCTCAATATTATTTTTATTAATATTATAAAATCAAAGATTTTTATTCAAAATTAAGCTCATTAAGAACAATTTTTTTATTAAAAAATTTGGTATTCAGAAGTTGTCACTCTGGAGAAATACAAAAGATTTTTTCGAAGATCAACCAGATAGATAAGCAGTCTCGAACTCCCTTAAAAGACAGCCCAATGAAACTATAAAATAATAAAAATAATAAAAATTGATTAAGTTACATTATAGGGCACATTGAGCTTACAAGAGGAAGGAGCTGGATTACCCCTTTCCAAAAAAGAAGTTGGGGGAGTTCGTTGCGTTCAGATATGAAGACAAACTTTTTGCTGGGAAGCTGATCGCGATTCAAGAGGACGGTCCAGTAATAAGTGCAATGATACCATCAGGACGACTATGGAAGTGGCCAGTACCCGCTGATATTTTGGAGTATCTATGGGGAGATATAGTGGGGCACATTCACGATCCCATTAGGTTCAGCAAAAGTAGGGAAATCTATTCAATACCAGAGCTGGAGAATCTTTTGTAGTGAAGTAAGGCGTAGCAATTCATTTATACTGGGAAAGTTAAATTCTTTATTCTAGAGATGTAGGTTTAAGTTTTTTGTTACTGTGAAAATAAATAGTTGAAATTGAAATTTATTGTTTTATTAAAACTTCCTAAGACTAATTCTGGCTTCTTTTTTAGTAAATAGGTAAACAGCCCGTGTTTCGCAGAGGCGGATCTTTGCCCCCCGTGTGTGGATCTTTACCCCACTCGATGGGGCAAACGTCTGCATTTTCAGGTCTCACTTAAAAGACCTGTAGAATTTGTACTTGATTACCTCCTTAACTGATACTGCTATTTAAGGTACCCAAGGTGTTACAGCTGCTGCTGATACTAAAAGCTTGGTTCTATTCTTTAACTCACAACGAGAAAAAAAATCGAAACCAAAAAATGCGGATCTTTACCCCACCTTACTCTATATAGTTATTGTAATCGGCTTGCGCCACCCGGTCCCTCTCGAAAAAATAAATGAAATGGGGTGGCAGGTACTGCCTCACCCACCATAATCTGACATTGCACTATCGGATTACCATTTAATCCGATCCCTCAACAGTTTCTATGTGAAATTTTTTTTAAAAATTTGGATGATATCAAAAATGCTATCTCTAGATATTTTGCTCAAAAACCATTTGATTTTTATTGACCTGGCATTGAAAATTTACACACTAGATGGCAAAAGGATGTTGATAATGAGGGTCAGTGGCGGACTTAGCTTATACGTGGATATATAGACATACAAAATTTTGAAGACCTTTAATTCTAACAGGCAATTTTGGCTAGGGGGAGGGACGGGGGAGGAGCCTTGGCCTCGTATACCAAAACAATTGAACAGAAAAATAAGACTATAGAGCACAGACTATCTTGGAAAATTGTAAGTAAATTTATATTATCTACTCTTATTAAACGAGCAAAAATTGTTTATATATATATATATTTGTATTTTGAAAACGGCTCTACCGATTTTGATGAAACAAATTCTATTAACAAGTTTTGAGGATGAGAAAGCGATTTGGTTAGGTCTGGACCTCGAAAAATTTATTCTTAATTGATCTTTTCTTAATTAAAGTAATTATTGATAGATGAAAATCTCAATAAAAAAGTTTGTTTACATATTTTTCAATTATCTTTTATTTTTAATTGTTTTTTTAATTTCAAAACCCACTAATAGGTTATAGCAAATATTAATACATTATATTAAAATTAGGAATTTTTTGTTTGTGGAGAGAGAAGAGGAGTCAGGGAAGGATACCAATCGATTTGATTGGGGAATAATGGAATTTAAATAATTATCGGAAAAGAGGTTTTTTATCTAATTAGATTTTTCCTCTTGTTAAAAACAAGGACTCAGATGAATAAGGACACTCGATGGTGGAGAAGTAATCTCCGGAATCGAAGCAAAAATACAATGTATACATTAATTAATGTAAAATAATTGGTTTAATAAAATTTATCAAAAAACCAAAAAAAAATTTTTGTTCTTTTTAATTAACAGGTATCTAAATCATAACATTACAGGTGTGTTTACAAATAAAGTGGTTCAAGTGGCTTTTTTTTATATAACTTGGAAACAAATCTTATTTAATTTTATGTTTTTATTTCAGATCCTATACGATTATTTTTTTATTATTATTTTCTTATTTATTTTTTTATAATGTTTATTAATATGAACGAATGTGGGCAAATTGGTGTACGAGTAAACAAATATACACATAATATGTGGACCATTAGAAAGTTAGAAATTCAAAAACTGGGTGCGGGGTGGGGTGGATGTGGGAGGTGCAGGAGGTGGGGTGCAGTTGTGGGGGATCCGGGAGTGGGAGGTGCGGTTGGGGTGGGTGGGGCGGAGTGGGGGTGCAGTGGTTGGGGGAGGTGTGTGGTTTCGGGAGGCGGGTGGGTCAGGGGTTACCGTGCATCGCTCGGTGGCTCCAGGTACTTACTATTATAAGAACGAGAAACACCATTTATAATTTTAATAAACGTCTAACGTGCCATCGACCATGAATCACCCTGTATATGTTTATTTCAATCTCGGGGAGAAATTATTTCTCTTTATGAAATTTTAAACGTTTTGTTAATAAAAATATTCTCTTTATCAATGAATATTATTCAAATATATAAATATTAAGATATAGGTGAGTAAATTATATATATATATATATATATATATATCGTATATTTTGAATCAAAATGCTATTCAACTTATTGGCAAAGAAACATAATAACATCAATTGCTGCTCTTATGGGATTTTATTTTGAGCTTTTCTTTGATATTACATTAAATGCTGTGTGTGTGAGTGTGTATTTGTGATATTCTATTGAATAAATTAGATTTAAATATTCGTTTATTTTTCTCGAAACTCGAAAAAGGAAGAAATTTTCATGTAGGATATTATTCTCTTTTATAACTGAGAACGAAGACGACGAGTCTTCTTTATAATAATTCAAGTTCAAAAAGCTTCTTTTATATACATTTATATTTCCCAAGACTCTATCGTCTGGCTGAATGGAATCAATAAATCGAGCGAAATTGCAAGAGCTCGCTTAATTAGACTTTGAAAACTTGAGATTTGTATTTTAAATTGAAGGTAAAAGTGAAAACTTTTTTTTTTGTTTTCTTCAAAACTTGATACTCTATTTGCGAGTTTGGAAAAATGTTTCGTCAGCGAACGATTTGAGCTGGCGTAGTTTATTAATTCAAAAGTTTCAGTAATTACAATCAAACATCCTTTGTTTTAGAGGGTTCGAGGTGAAACATATTTTAATATAAAAAAAAAAGACCGACTTCAAAAAAATTAAATGCAGGATATAAAATAATAATAGTTTAAAAATCAAATAAAATACACTAAAAGGTATAAAATAATTATTATCTTATTTAGTTACAACTAAACGACGCAATATTAACATGAAATTACTTTTTGAAGTCGATGCCAAACAAACTATAGGTACCTATAAGAAAGCATACCCGCCAAACGTACTAAGTAAGATCCGTCGAGTGCGATTCATAAAATGTATATGTTTGACACCGACTTCAAAAAGTAATTTCATGTTAATATTTCGTCGTTTAGTAACTATAAATAAGATAATAATTATTTTATACCTTTTAGTGTATTTTATTTGATTTTTGAGTTATTATTATTTTATTTGTTGCATTTAATTTTTTTGAAGTCAGTTTTATTTTTATAAAAATTATTTTTATTTTTCCCTTTTTAGTGATGTTATTAATAGTGACTTAATATAATACCTTGCATGCATCTCGTAAGAGAAAACGTCGGGCGAATGAATCAGAAAATGATAATAAAATTCAATTCATAAATATAGAAATTCTCTCGAAACTTTTGCGGGTTTTAAATGAATGTTTTAAGATTTTTTTTATAAAAGATTTTATTTATTATAATTTCGATTATTTGGTCATAAGAATTGGAAATTTAAGTTATTTCGTCATTGATCATATCTTGAGAACTTGACCAAATTAATATGGTACCACCCCTAAGGTACCCTCTTTCCAATAAAAAAAGAATCATTAAAATCGGTTCATAAACAAAGAAGTTATGCCTGAACAAACATATCAAAAATGGTACAATACCAATGAAAAAAACGTGACCAATCGGAATCTAGACTGAACAAACTATACCTATAAGCGAGCGTACCCGCCAAACGTACTAAGTAAGATCCGTCGAGTGCGATTCATAAAAGGTATATGTTTGGCACCAACTTCAAAAAGTAATTTCATGTTAATATTTCGTCGTTTAGTTGTAAGTAAATAATATAATAATTATTTTATACCTTTTAGTGTATTTTATTTGTTGCATTTAATTTTTTTGAAGTCGGTTTTTATTTTTTTCTTAAAAATTATTTTTATTTTTCTCTTTTTAGTGATGTTATTAATAGTGATCATACCATCAGAACTTGACCAAATTAATATGACACCATCCGTAAGACACCCCCTTTCGGATAAAAAAAGAACCATCGAAATCGGTTCATAAACAAAGAGGTTAGGTCTAAACAAACCTAATAAAAAAGGTCTAATACCTATGAAAAAAAAAGAAAAAAAATGGGACCAATCGGAAGCTAGACTGCACCCAATGCAAAAAAAAATTTCAAAATCGGTTGACAATTGGCGGAGATATGAGGTAACATAGGCACAAAAAAAAAATTCAGTCGAATAGAGAACCTCCTCCTTTTTTGAAGTCGGTTAAAAACGGGACCAATCGGAAGCTAGACTGAACCCAATGCAAAAAATCATCAAAATTGGTTCACAATTGGCCGAGATATGAGGTAAAAAAATCAGTCGAATAGAGAACCTGCTCTTTTTTTGAAGTCGGTTAAAAAGAAAATATTTTTTTTGGAAAATTATTATTTTTCTATGAGTTATTCACTAGGTCTCAAGTTTTACGCGTAAAAAATACTTAAGGAGGTTCATCAATTTTTATCAAATTTACTATTATAGATCAGAAAATTATGGAAAAATCAATATAAGCTTATAAATATGAAAAAAGTCACCTCTATAATTTTTGAGTACTTTTATCAACTGACCAGATATTAATTTTTTGGTCTTTTTTTTAACAATATTCTCAAAAATTTCAAGTTCTAGCAAGGAATATTACCGCCCCTAGTCTGTCTGAATCACAGCCGCCAGCCTCCTAACCATACTTCTGATTAGGTGTACAACCTGCGTATGGACCAGATTTCCCCACTCTTCTTGGGGGAAGTCTCGGAGCTGCTGGATGTACTCTGGACCAGAATCTCTAGCACGGACTCGCCTCCTATGTTACATTGGTACATGCTCGATAGGATTTAAGTCTGGACTGCAATCTGGCCAATCCATAGTTTGAATCCCTATCTCATTTAAAAGTGTTCCACTTTTTTTGTAGCCCAGTGTATTTAAATTTATGGTACTTACCTATTAACGCCACCGCAGCTACAAATTAAATTTTAAACTAGAAATTTGAACTGAAATTGAATTTATGGACTGTGATGTCTCAAATTGTCTTAAGTGAGCGCCAGTGGGCGTTGACAATTTTCAATTTTAGAACTTTTCATAGGTTCGGTTCTATTCATCATCTCGCTTCATTTAGATAAAAAAATGAGTTCCCGAACAAACTTTGGAAGGTTCGGTTAAGATATATTCAGTTCGGCTCGTATAACTTCATTACGGGTTGGTTTTAATAGCCTAAATGCCGGCCCGAAATGAAGATATACGAGCCGAACTGAATATATCTTAACCGAACCGGCAACGACTTTTATATATTTGAATTTTTTTGGGTATTTACTAATTATTTTTTAATTAATATTCATTTTGTAAAAGAATAGCGGCGCTTAAAAAACCGCCGAATCTGTAGCTGCGGTGCGTTAATACGTAAGTATCAAATTATTATATATAGAATAGGCTAGATTAATTTGTAGCGACGCTGCCGTCGGTATTTTTGCGGTATATTTGCGGCAAATTTGAAATATAATTGTAATTTGTACTCGAATTTTGAAATGAAAGATTACAATTGATTTTATATTAAGAAACATTAAATATATTGATAATTATTCCTCCTCCCCCTCCCCCCTCTCTACTCAAAAATCAAATATTCAATTCGCTTTCCTTTGCGCACAGAAGAATAAATTAATCACATCTTATTTGATTTATATTTTATATATTATTTGTTTATTTTTTTAATAGATTGCCACTTTTTTATAATTTTTTAAAAATCTAAATTTTGTTATTCTTTTTTTTTTGATTTTTACAAAATTGAACGACTTAAGACACGCATGCCCGAGTTTCTCGTGGCAATACTGGAGCAGTCTGTCATACAAACAACACCTGATCTCTTTTAAGTAAATATTAGGAGCCTTATATCGATTATCGATCAGAAATTAAAAAAAAATGATATAATATAATTCTCCTCCTCACATGATCCCACTTATTTAAATAAATCTACATATTTCCACACAAAAAATATCACAATGCTGTAGATTATAGAAAGAAAAAAATACTTCCAGATTCATCTAGAGCCTCATTTCTGTAGCTGTGTCAGGACGAAAATGAGGCGAAACTTTTAAGAGACTATGTATTTTCGGGAGTTTACAGGTATACATTTGGAGTGTGATTTTTTAAGAGGAATAAAATTTTTGGACCGAGACGCCGCCCGCCAGGGCACCAGCCCGAGGAAGGCACGCACGAAAAGCTCGTTTATAATTAATGTACTAGGGCAGCTCTAGTCGGAGAGTGTGCCGAAAATTGAAAATGTTTCATCATTTTCCTCAGAGAATTTTAATTTAATCTATGATTAATTTTTATGATTGATAATTCGGAAAGTGGGGACCCTTCAAGAAGATAAGCCCCGGGGTTAGTGACAGGGGACAGGGTCTTGCTTGTAATAATAATATGTTACTAGAATTTTCATGATAGAACGAGCAGAACAATTTCATGATTGTTTCTTGCAACTTTGTTAATAAACTTTGTAATGTTAAAATGATAATTCAATCTCTCGGAGGCAATTGTATTATATGCTTGTATTTATCACCCGGTCGGATTTCATTATTATTCGACTGATAGCTAATGGGAAGATTTCATTATTAAATTGTTAGAAATTTCCTTCTCGGAGTTGTTTAGTGTCAGATAAAATTATTATCTCATATTCAGAAGATTGGAATTGAGCAAGTGGAGATGAAAAACTAACTAAAAGTGAAGGAGAGGGGATAAGTCTAGAAATCATCAGACAAGAATATACAGGTTGTACCTGTAACTGTATGCACGATAATGCTTTTTACTTTACCATACAGGGTATGGTCAAGTATTGTAATCATGCATGAAAAAAGTGGGTTTTTTTCCCTCTTTTTTTCAAAATATCTAAAAAACGGCTGAAACTATTTCGATTAAAAAAATTGAGCAAAACCATGGCATTTAGGTCTACAAAAAAGCTCTTATAAGGGAATATCGAAAAAATTATATTTTTCGAGATAATAATTGTTTTGTCAAAATGTTAGTTAGTTAGTTAGTTAGTCTGTGCGTTACCAAATTTGTGGACGAGCTAGCTCAAAAACTAATGTGAATATCGAAACCAAATTTCACACGTAGTTTTGGTCCATTGAGATTAAGAGCTGATTAGATTTTGGTGCATATCGACCCAAAATTAAGGGGGGTCGAGGGGGTTAAAAATTAAAAATCGAGGTCGTTTGAGCAAACTCAACCAAATTTTGTATACATAATCAGTGGACCCCCAGAAGTCTAAAAATGTACAATCTAACCCCCCCCTACATGATTATAAATAATTTTATTAAATATTAAATATAAGTGAGGGGCCAGGTTGTAGGGTAAAGTCAAGTGGATGGCCACATCAGAACACGTCAGCTTATTTTTTCTAATCAAACACACATTAAAAACCGAAAATCCTCGGGTGGCACTAATAGTGCTAAAAAAGCATTTCTGACCCTGACAGCTTTTGCAAAAAAATAATATATAAATAAATACTACGCATTTGTTTTATAATCAGGCTGGAGCACACATGTTGGGATTTTGGGTTTCACCAGTTCTACTGTTATCCTTGGTCCGATAGTTTTGACACTTATGCCTATCGATAGGAAAATAAACGTCCATAGAAAAATTACTCTTGACATTTTTTAGAAAAATTTACCATTTTTGAGCAATTTTTGTTTAAATATTTTAAATGGCCATCGTTTTGAAAATGATAATTAGTTCAAATTGAATTTTTTTCATCCAATTTAGATCTTAACATTAATGAGTTGGTTAAAAAATTTCAATTGGTCAAGCAAGCGCTTCTAGAGATATAAATTATTTAGTAAAAAAAAAAAAAGAAAAAAAACGGCCAAATGCTCACATACCGAGAGTTCTGTACTTAATATAAGTGGATTATTAATCTGAATGACCTCTCAATTCAATGCTTGAGCTCTCCCAGAGGGCAAGTAGGCAGCAAAAAAATGATTATATTTTTAAAAATATTTAAGACATAAAATTCGTTCTCAAATCTCGTTCATGAGGAAAAATTAGTGAATTCGAAGCATTTTTCAGAATTTTAATTTAAGTAGGTATTCTCGAATGAAATCGGATTGGTATAAAAATCTCCTCAAAATAACCACTCACAGGGTCATTTTATTTTAAATCGAAATAAATTTTTTAAAATTATAACCTGATTTTTCTTAAAGAGATCTTCACAGAGATATTTCACATTCCAAATAATTACTTTCACATTTATATTTTATAGAATATAATGAGAGAGTATTGCGATAGCCATTCTGGGTCCAAAATCCATTGGTCAGTGTGTATGTACCCCCTGCGTTCCGCAACCATAAGTCTCAGAGCTACAAAATTCGAAACTTAAGCTTGATATAGGCTAGAAGGAGTACAGCAATCTTTTTTAGCATTTAATGTTATTTTTTTTTTTTTTTATTTATTGTTTTATTTTATTGTAACACAATCATATTTATTTATTGTTTTTTTTCTCATAATGTGTTAATCGCATTGCACAGTTGTGGGGCACTGTTGGTGCTCCCAACACTCTGGCCGCTGTTCTGGAGATATTGATCTACCGGCGCCCATATATGTATGATTTAAATTATTAGCCACAACATCTGGCGTTTTATTTGGACGGCTGATGAGGTGTTCATGATTATTTGTAAAAAAATCTGTCTTCTTCTTTGTAAAGGGCTGCCCCCCCCTCTGCGTGGCGTATTAAATCAATCATTGAAATCAGAAAACCTGAAGTGGACATTTATATGAAAGATTTTTCGTGTTTTTTTTTTTTTTTTTTTTTTATTTTCTCAAAAACGACTGAAACGATTTTTTTAAAAATTAGTAGATTTATCGAATGTCATGAGTTATTAGTTGTGTCAAATTTTTAATCCGATTAAAAAAGAGAAAGGGTTTGTAAATTAGGAGTGTCGTAAAATAAATATTTTAATTGTTAATATCTCGTCTTCGGAAAGTCCCAGAGCCTTGAAATTTAAAACTTATGCTATCTAGAGGCTACAAGAAGTATATCAAGATTTTGGCTAAAATAGAAAAACCGGAAGTTGATGTTTACATACGTAAGAATGTACCCCCCCCCCCCCCCTTTGCGTTTCGCAATCATAAGTCTCAGAGATACGAAATTCGAAACTTAAGCTTCATATAGGGTAGAAGGAGTACATCAAGGTTTTGGTTGAAATCGGAAGACCGGAAGTGGACATTTATGGTACATGAAAGATTTTTTTTTTTATTTTCTCAAAAACCGCTCTAACGATTTTTTTAAAAATTAGTGTATTTATCAAGTGTCAAGACACAAAATAAAAAAATGATCCTCCCCAAAATATTTAACCGATTAACATTTTAATAAAATTTTTGATTTCAGGGAAAAAAATTCATATAACTTCTAAATTTCAAGCTTGAATTTTATTTAGTTTACAAGTTATAATACTATTTTCTCAGATAATGAAAGATATGAGAGAAGTGAAAGAGTTGTCACGGGATGGCTAGTTAAGTGGAGGCGGGTGGATGTCAAACCAGTCATAGGACTGTACAATTGTGTACATCGAGGGGTGAACCGCGACCTAAAATCGTGTACACCTACTTCCACATCCACTTTCCTTTCCAAGTAGAAGACAATAGATTATCTAATGAATTCCAAAGTAATTCCAAAGACGGTGTACACCTAATTCCAATCGCGGTTCACCCCTCAGAACATTATATCGAATTGTACTTTATACCCTAAAAATAAAAAATTGAGGTAAATTCAACATTCCGGTTATCAGGCTGTCTTACGGGTTGAAAAAAAAATTGAATTTTTGTCTAAATTTATTTTCGGACTATTTCTCTTTTTAAGAATTGATACAAAATTTTTTTTTATTATTTAGATAGAATTAGCATATGAATTTGTATCTAGTGAAAGTCTTGTTTTTGGCACACCAGTTTATTGTCCATTTTTAAATGATTTTTTTTTATATTTTCTCGCTTGAAGGACATTTTTTCTTAGAGTGGTAAAAATAGCAGGAAAGAGACTTGCGATAAAAGAGACATATATATAAATCATCAATATTGATTTTTGTCCTATTTTCTCAAAATAAATAAATAAATAAATAACAATTCCGTGCGAGAAAATTACAGTGAGGGTGAGATTGGAATTAAATGCAAATTGAAATTGAATATGATATAATTTTCTTGAAATCGAAAATAAATCTGCATGTGGTTTGTTCGTTTTAGGAAAAAATAAAATGTTTTTTTTTTTTTTTTTTTTGTATAGCTTGTTAATAAATAAAAAATAAATAGCCGTTCCAAAAAAAAAAAAGTTTCCTTAAATCAATATTTAGCGGATTGAATTTAAGTCATTTTTTACAGGCCATTAAATTAATTGAGCCATGGATTAGACCGGGATGACCCATGAGAGAGGTCAGAAGAAAAAATCTGTTGAAAAGCTCTTTTTATCTATATCTATATAATAAAAATTTTTAAGAAAAAATAAAAACCGACTTCAAAAAATTAAATGCAACAAATAAAATACACTAAAAGGTATAAAATAATTATTATCTTATTTAGTTACAACTAAACGACGAAATATTAACACGAAATTACTTTTTGAAGTCGGTGCCAAACATATACCTTTTATGAATCGCGCTCGACGGATCTTACTTAGTACGTTTGGAGGATATGCTCGCTTATAGTTATAGTTTGTTTGGTACCGAATTCAAAAAGTAATTTCATGTTAATATTTCGTCGTTTAGTTGTAACTAAATAAGATAATAATTATTTTATACCTTTTAGTGTATTTTATTTGTTGCATTTAATTTTTTGAAGTCGGTTTTTATTTTTTTCTTAAAAATTTTTATTTTTCTCTTTTTTAGTGATGTTATTAATAGTGATCATATCATCAGAACTTGACCAAATTAATATGACACCATCCCTAAGACACCCCATTTCGGATAAAAAAAGAACCATCGAAATCGGTTCATAAACAAAGAGGTTAGGTCAAAACAAACCTAATAAAAAAGGTCTAATCCAATCGGAAGCTAGACTGGACCCAATGCAAAAAAAATTTTCAAAATCGGTTGACAATTGGCGGAGATATGAGGTAACATAGGCACAAAAAAAAAAAAAAAAAAAAAAATTCAATCGAATAGAGAACCTCCTCCTTTTTTGAAGTCGGTTAAAAATGAATTTCTGTTTCTTTGTAAGCGCAGATCTCTCAAATGCCTGGACCGATTTGACTAATTTTTTTTAATGTTCGTAATAGTCCAATTCGGGTTAATACGTAAAAAAAAATTAGAAAAGTTGCCCTGAAAATTGGAAAATTCAGGAAAAAGTAAAAAAAAATTCAGGTTAGCCAACATAGCTTGCCAAACAATAAAAAAACTAAACTAGAAAACTAAACATGTGTTGGCGGCCCTGTTTGTCAGATTTTTGAGTGCCATTCATTCTTAATAGTTTTAACCACATTGTCGTTGAAGAAGAATTTAATAATGCAAAAAAGATTTAAAAAAACTATTTTTTTTTTTTTTAAAGTACATTTAAAAACAAAAATTTAAAAAATAAACTGCAACGGATCGTTGCTAAACTTTATCCAAATTCATTTGAAATATTAATAAGTTTATTTCTTTATTATTAATCAGATATCACTTGCAATTTGCAGTTCATGTTGACTTTAATTCAAAAATAATGATCGATTCTCATTTAACAGTCGAGGAATAACCATTCTACATTCGATTTTTGACTTTTCGCTTTTTATTGGTAGCCATTAATGAAGACATGGAGGAATCGACTTAAAATCATAAATCATCATCATCATCAATCCTTTTTCTTGTCCACTGTTGAAGATAGGCCTCCTCCAAAAAATAGCAATCGATTCTTATCTAATACTTGAGGAATAACAATTCTACATTAGATTTTTGACCCTTCGATTATTATTGGTAACCATTGCTGAAGACATGGAGGAATTGACTTAAAATCAAAAATAATGATCGATTCTTATCTAATACTAGAGGAATAACCTTATTGCATTATATTTTTGATGTTTTGACTATTAATGGCAAGCTCTACTGAAAACGTGGAAGAATCGACTTAAAATCAATAAGACTAAATTCTTTTATGATAAACAACTCAAGCTTGAGAATAAGAGAATTTTTTATAAATAGATTGTATATACTTTTGTGTCTAGCAAAATGAATAATAATTGTAATTTTCAAGTCTTCTTATCTATAATAATACCTACATATAATATAACTTTTTTTTATTTTCCCCTTAATGATAACAAGTGGATTTTTAATACATTTTAAATATTTGTTTCATCTTATTTGTTATGAGCGTATATTGCAGTTAAATAGGACCTCAAATTCTATCTATTTAAGACTTTATAATAAAACAATTATATTTATTCTCTGTAACTAATAAAACATCAATAAAGCAGCCACGTGGGGGTCCAGGGGGCGAAGCCATCTTGCTGGCAAAAGGCCCGCCGAAGGAGGGCCTTGAAGCTAGTATACTTATATTCTATATAAAGAGTTAAAGTTTGTCTTTGTGTAAGTTTTAGCTAAACATTATTACACAAATTCGAATAAATCTTTCACAATTGAAAAATATATTTTTTTCAAAAATGTGAAAGCTATAAGGTGTATTTTTTATATCTAGAAACACTTAAGTATTTAAAGTTTTGAAAACATTTATTGTAAAATTGATAGAAAGCCACCCCAAGGATAATGAAAAATAAAATTCAGAATGAAGGATTTATTAAGAACGTCATTTTAAGTATAGATGATTGTTAAGAAAGGTTCGGATTTGAATCAGTTAAAATTTGGAGAAAAAAAATTCAAAACACTACGAGACGTTGTTTTCCAGGGACCGATGGACCGGGCAGGCGATTGTAATTTGAGTTGAGATGGTGGAAGGTTTTGAATGTTGAATTAATTAAGAAAAAAATAAAACCGACTTCAAAAAAATTAAATGCAACAAATAAAATACACTAAAATGTATAAAATAATTATTATCTTATTTAGTTACAACTAAACGACGAAATTATAACATGAAATTACTTTTTGAAGTCGGTGCCAAACAAACTATACCTATAAGCGAGCATATCCTCCAAACGTACTAAATAAGATCCGTCGAGTGCGATTCATAAAATGTATATGTTTGGCACCGACTTCAAAAAGTAATTTCATGTTAATATTTCGTCGTTTAGTTGTAAGTAAATAAGATAATAATTATTTTATACATTTTAGTGTATTTTATTTGTTGTATTTAATTTTTTTGAAGTCGGTTTTATTTTTTCTTAAAATTTTTTATTTTTCTCTTTTTAGTGATGTTATTAATAGTGATCCTATCATCAGAACTTGACCAAATTAATATTGCCCCATCCGTAAGATACCTCCTTTCCAATAAAAAAAGAATCATCGAAATCGGTTCATAAACAAAGAAGTTAGTTCTGAACAAACCTAACAAAAAAGGTCTAATACCTACGAAAAAAAATGGGACCAATCGGAACGTGGACTGGACCCAATGTAAAAAAAATTTCAAAATCGGTTCACAATTGGCGGAGATATGAGGTAACATAGGCACAAAAAAAAATTCAGTCGAATAGAGAACCTCCTCCTTTTTTGAAGTCGGTTAAAAATAAAATAAAAGAGTTAAAATTGCTGATAGTAGTAGTCAAAAATTTTCTAATTAAATCACGAGAGATTGCCATTTAATAGATCCAAGATTGAATATAGATTTCAATGTGAAATTAAATCGTTATCTGAAATCCGCTATATTTTGAGTTAAACTTTTTTGGAAATTTAGGTAAAACATGCTAAGATGATTGTATTCTGTATTTTTTATCGTAAAATTATGTTGGTGTCTGAATCTAAAATTCCATGTAAAATCGTAGGTATTTTATAATACCCATATTTAGAAACAATCAATTTAATTGTGAAAAAAGATAATAATTACGCTTACTTGTCAATAGTACAATATACTACTACTATTATAATTCAAACAGATATGTGAGTGTCTTTTTTAAGATAGGTCTCTCACAAATGCAAAGTCTTTGAAACTTGGAATATAAGACATTAAACGCATAATAAACATACGGTTAAAATTTGAAGACGATTTACCACACCAAACATGAAATAATTGCAATTAAAAAGGGAATTTTTTTACATATGGTAGATTGGGAAAGGGTCTGAAAATGATCATAATTTTATTTTTTTCATTGAAGGACTTTCTTGATGAAAAACTAATTTTTGTTAGAATAATATATTCGGAGTAACTTAAAAAAAAATTAAAATTATCTACCTCGTAGCTTTGATAAAAAAAATCAAACATATTTGGGCGATTATTTTTAGTGGAGGGGATATAATATCAATAGAAACGATCCATTCATGAAGAGAATATACAAGTGTAAAAAGTACAGCCACGTTAAAAAAAGATAACCTAAAATTTCACCGCTCATATTTATAGAGTGGTTACAAGGCTAAAAATTTTTATGTGGATTGTCGCGAAAGAGCCTCCTTAAGAAAAAACGATGGAATTTTTTCACTTTCAAAGTAAATAGATTGAAATGTTTCACCTTTACTTATATGTGGCATGTTGGAGAGACGTTTGTCTCAAGGGTTAGGGTAACTGTCCGGCAAGCAGGTCAGTGCTCGGGTTCAACTCCCGGAGGGATGAAGCACTCTGACATACAATATAAACATATTTTCTACTAAAATCTTAGATATTGTGACCATAGAATTGTGATTTTACTTTACCATACAGGGTATGGTCAAGTATTGTAATCGTGCATGAAAAAAGTGGGGTTTTTCCTTCTTTTTTTTCGAAATATCTCAAAAACGGCTGAAACTATTTTGATTAAAAAAATTGATCGAAACCATGGCATTTCGGTCTACAAAAAAGCCCTAATAAGTGAATATCGAAAAAATTAAATTTTTCGAGATAATAATTATTTTGTCAAAATGTCTGTTGCTGTCTGTCTGTTAGTTAGTCTGTGCGTTAGCAAATTTTTGTGGACGAGCTAGCTCAAAATCGAAACCAAATTTCACACCTTGTTTTGGTCCATTAAGATTAAGAGCTGATTAGATTTTGGTGCATATCGACCCAGTGGAGGGGGGTTACAAAAATAAAAATCTAGGCCATTTGAGCAAACTCAACCAAATTTTGTATACATAATCAGCGGGACCCCAGGAGTCTAAAAATGCAAAAACTAACCTCCCTCCCCTACATGATTATAAATAATTTTATTAAATATTAAATATAAGTGAGGGGCCAGGTTGTATGGTAAAGTCAAGTGGATGGCCACTTCAGAACATGTCAGCTTTTTTTAACCGACTTCAAAAAAGGAGGAGGTTCTCTATTCGACTGAATTTTTTTTTTTTTTTGGCCTATGTTACTTCATATCTCCGCCAATTGTGAACCGATTTTGAAAAAAAATTTGCATTGGGTCCAGCCTAGCTTCCGATTGGTCCCATTTTTTTCGTTTTTTTTCATAGGTATTAAACCTTTTTTATTAGGTTTGTTTAGACCTAACCTCTTTGTTTATGAACCGATTTCGATGGTTCTTTTTTTATCCGAAAGGGGGTGTCTTAGGGATGGTGTCATATTAATTTGGTCAAGTTCTCACGATATGTTCACTATTAATAACATCACTAAAAAGAGAAAAATAAAAATAATTTTTAAGAAAAAAATAAAAACCGACTTCAAAAATTAAATGCAACAAATAAAATACACTAAAAGATATAAAATAATTATTATCTTATTTAGTTACAACTAAACGACGAAATATTAACATGAAATTACTTTTTGAAGTCGGTGCCAAACATATACCTTTTATGAATCGCACTCGACGGATCTTACTTAGTACGTTTGGCGGGTACGCTCGCTTATAGGTATAGTTTGTTTGGTACCGACTTCAAAAAGTAATTTCATGTTAATATTTCGTCATTTAGTTGTAACTAAATAAGATAATAATTATTTTATATCTTTTAGTGTATTTTATTTGTTGCATTTAATTTTTTGAAGTCGGTTTTTATTTTTTCTTAAAAATTATTTTTTTATAATACTGTATAATATTACTAGACTACCAAAACAGAGTCAAAGAAGAGTCGGACTCTCATTGAATAAGAACTGAATAATAGAAATTAGAAATTGACTTAGACATAGATCATTCAAACAAATGAAATATTTTCAAGGTATTAATTAACATTGAATATTTTTGTAAAAATCACTTTACACTATAGATTTTTTTAAGGGTCTTAATTTAAGTTGAAGTTTTGAGAATCTCGAGATGCAGACCACTAGGGCTTGCTTGTCAGCAGCTGGTTATTAATATATCCATCTTTATACGAAAACCACCACGAGATTTCAATTTCCTCGAGCCTCTAGGGGAAATGTCATCATTTGCTTTCCTTTTCCAATATATATTACAAATATAATTTATTTCAATATTCGATTCAATAGATTTTCTTCGAATAGGATTTAATTTTAAATAAAAAAAATCATTTATCTCGGACCTTCTATAGTGTTATATTTAAATATAAATTGGAGGAAAAAGTGTAAAACTTTTCAAGGTCTGGATACAGAGTTCTTAAATTTTTTTTGATAAAAATTTTTGATAGGTTTTTTAATAAAACTAATTATTAATAGGTAGTTGAAAAAAATAATTCAAATAGTTGAATCAAAACAAAAAAGTGGTTGATTAAATAAAAATAAAAATTAAAAACAAACAATTACCGAGCGACCACTTATATTATAGAGGGGGGCATTCCACGCCAAATCGGACAGTTTGAAAAATTTTAATTTTTGATTTCCTTCATTTTTTGACATTTTTTAGAAACGGTCAAAAAACTCTTCGTGGTAAATTTTGAAATTTTTTTCATGACCGGTCTAAAAGATATCGAATTTCGGTTTTTCTCTCATAAAAATGCTCCAAATTCAAAATTTGTGTTTTTTTTACATACTTTTTAGAAAGAAATACAAAAAAACTTATTCAAAGTGTTTTTATAGGGTTTTTTGAGTTTGAAAATTTTAATCTTGCTTTTGAAACTTCTTCGATTTTTTGATAATTTTTTATTTTAACCTTCTATTCATTTTTAAGGCTCGGTTGATTGTGGTCCTATGATAATTCGTTTTTTCCGATTTTTTGATTTTGATTTTCTTTTAACAAACTAAAATACTAATTATTTATTTTAAATACCTGTAACTAAAAAAAGAGAATTCAATACCAAAAAGTGGTTTTAATAATGGTTAATAGTGAATAAAATTTTTTCGAAATATTCAAAAATGGAAATAAATAGTAATTATCATAGGACCACAATCAACTCGGTCTTAAATTAAAAATTATCAAAAAAATCGAAGAATACATACTTACAGTTTCAAAAACAAGATTAAGATTTTAAGTTGTTTTTGATTGGGTTTTTGTTAAGTAAAATAATTATTCACAGGTGGTTGTCTCGATAAAAATGTATAATTACATTTTTATTCAATTTCCTTTTAATAAATAATTGGTTTTTTAATTTTAAATCCCACAAAAAGATCATTATAATTATTATTATATATTAAAAGTTAAGCATTTTATTTGATTAAAGGAGAGATTGGAATTGAAGAATAATGGAATTGAAATAATTATCGGAAAATAGGTTTTTTTATTTAATTAGTTTTTCCTCTTATTAAAAACAAGGAGTAAAAAGATGATCAAGGACACTCGATGGTGAAGAAGTAATCTCCGGAGTCGAAGCTAAAATACAATGTATCATTTATTCATGTAAAATAATTGGTTTAATAAATTTATTTATTTGATTAAAAATCGAGTTTTAAATCCCACAAATATTAAATATTAGAATTTGACAATTTAATTAATTATAAAACTGAACAAATTGTTATTTATATAAAAAAATATTATACAGTATTTATTTATATTGATTATATACACATAATCTGAGGGTCACTAAAAGGCTAAAAATGAAAAACTGGGTGCGGGGTCGGGAGGCGGTGGCAGGAGACGGGGTGGTGGGTGGCGAGAGGTGTGGGGTTCCGGGGGAGGTCCAAGGGGCTTGTACTATATATATAGCTCTTAACTTGAAGCAAAAAGTTACCGAGCATCGCTCGGTGGCCGGGTACTTATGTTTATTTGCATAAAGGAGAAGACAGCCTCATTGATTTCTCCTTAAGAATTATCAACACTGCTATTCTAGGGAAACTTGATTTTTTTACGGGCGAATCGGGAATTGCGTAGGAGAGACAAGGCGAATTTCAATTTGAGTTTAAAAAGTAAAATAAATCAAGAAAAAGGCGGAAGGAAAGAGCGAGCCATTGAAGCTTGTCGAATCGAAGACCTGAGAGCAGCGTCTACAGGAACAGGAAGATCGCGTTGTAGTGAGGGAAAGACATCGATCCAGCTGCCCCTGTCCCCTGTACCCTCTAAGACTACCGGCCTTCATCTCGCACACCCGATAAGTCTTCAATCTTGTAAATAGTCTAAAGAAACACTCTGTCTCTGTCCTGGTTAGCTTTCTTTACTTGTCTACGATAATTTATTAGAGCTTTTAATTAATAAGCTCCATTAATTATACACCTACATACACAAGTATAGTTGACTGTTTTTGTGGTCGTAATATTTGTGTCATCCGGGGGTGGGGGGGTGGCCACCGTGTGATAAACGGCTCATCCTTTGAATTGTTTTTGATGATGTTCTCTAGCAAGATAAAAAGATTAGCTTTTGAATAAATAGAACAGCGACCCTTAAGGATCTATTATTGTACCGGGTACTTAGGCAGGGTTCAGAAATTTAAATATTATATTTTATAAAGGGTTTAAAATATATAATTTCGTTTGAATATCTTGAAAAAAATAGTTTTTTAACCCTCTCTTGGAAGGGTACTTGATACAGAGGGGGGACCATTATCAACTTTTTTTTTTTTTTTTTTGCTTTTCGGCCTTTCTAACCATAAGCCAATTTACGATACTATATATTTTTAAAATGTTGTCTCTACCCCGGGGGTCAGATTTTAGCCGAATGCCTCGAGTCGGATTCGAACCCGGGTCCACTTGGTTAGCAGGATGATACGCTACCGCCTAGCATATCTGACCCCCCCCCCATTATCAACTTGATTGAGAATTTATAGAAAAAATAAAATATTAATTTTCAAAAAACTAAACTCATTTTAAATAGTAGATTTCATAAAGAGTTAAATGAGCCTCCAGGTACTTAATATTAAGATCACAACACTTTCCATGTACCATCCTATTTCCATCTGTCGAAAATAATAAATCTCAGTAAGTATTTTCCTCCCCCGAACTTTCACTCAGCATACCTATTTTCAAGAAATTATTATTTGTAAAAATGTTTCCAATTTATATTCAGTTTCCTCTGACTCCTGAAGATGGGCTGACAACCCGAAATATATCGAATTCAAAACTCATTTTTGTTTTATTTCTTTTTTTGTGAAATCTATCTCGCAATTTTACCCAATTTTTATTATTATATAAAAATGTTTCACCTAGAACCAACACCTATCTCCTTGAGGACGTTCCCTAATTTAGCTTAGATGCAGTTCGCTCTTTCCCCTACTCTCACATGCGCAGAAAGGGAAAAATATTTTCACTGCGTCGTTTCTTGGATCTGGCAACATTTATTTCTTACTGAAACTAAAAGATAAAGAATAAAAAAAAACACTTCATGAAACAGCTCAATGCGAAATTCCAGATGATAACAGTTTAGTTAGGTTGAAAGAATTAGCTAAAAATCTTAAATCCACAAGCTGCAGATGTTTTTTAGATAGGAAAAATTGAATGGTTTTAGTGCGACGTTGCCAAGTCGCCGACTCTCACTTGCTATGACGTGAGAGATAAAATGAAAACCATCAAAAGTATTCAACTTTTAACATTTTTCATACAAAACAAATACCGCTTGATAGAATTATTTTAACAGAAAAATATTTGTTATATCTTCAGTTAATGATTCTCAGTTTTTCAAAATAATTTCAAGAAAATTACGATTGTTATTTATTGAAACAGTCGCTTTAACATCAATCGAGATAGGGTTCGCGTGTTAAATATGTAAATTTCAATGGTCTATATTTACAAATTTAGTGCCGCAAACACTATTGAAAAAAATTTACGTATAAAGGACATTTATAAATATGTGTATTCAAAGTTTTAAAAGGATTGCAAGAAAATCGAATTATTAGCGAACGTCCTTAAAAGTTATAATTATTCCCTTCAGGTATATAAGTTTTTTTCTATGTTAAATACACCGCTTCAATTATTTAAATTTACTATCTGAAAGAGACACTTCTTGTATTTGATTTCTTCTATTTGTCCCCAGCATGTTTCTCTTTCTGCATTTTCCCGTTCAATCAACCCTCAAGAGTGAGGGAGTGAACAAAGTCTTGTCTTTTTGTTCCCTCCTCCATTTCATACATATTCATTAGAATTTGTTTATTCAAAATTAAAAATTTAGATGAAATAATTTGAAATTCTTTCTCATTAATTTTATGTAGAAAGCTGTTGTCGACATTGACTCCGACGACGTCGCCAATATTATTATTCGTTTGAAATAAAAACTAAACAAAAACATTGGTCTATAAATTAGGCATTCACTTTTCAAGAATTCTATATCAATTTTCTTTGAGAAATAAATTACACCTTTTCCAATTTTATTTTGGAAAATATTCAGTTAATTTCAAAAAACTCCAATTGTATTTCATAATTCTCAATTGAATTATAGATAAAAATAATTTTTAAGAAAAAAACAAAAACCGACCTCAAAAAATTAAATGCAACAAATAAAATACACTAAAAGGTATAAAATAATTATTATCTTATTTAGTTACAACTAAACGACGAAATATTAAGATGAAATTACTTTTTGAAGTCGGTACCAAACAAACTATACCTATAAGCGAGCGTACCCGCCAAAAGTACTAAGTAAGATCCGTCAAGTGCGATTCATAGAAGGTATATGTTTGGCACCAACTTAAAAAGTAATTTCATGTTAATATTTCGTCGTTTAGTTGTAACTAAATAAGATAATAATTATTTTATACCTTTTAGTGTATTTTATTTGTTGCATTTAATTTTTTGAAGTCGGTTTTTATTTTTTCTTAAAAATTATTTTTATTTTTCTCTTTTTAGTGATGTCATTAATAGTGATCATATAATCAGAACTTGACCAAATTAATATGACACCATCCCTAAGACACCCCCTTTCGGATAAAAAAAGAACCATCGAAATCGGTTCATAAACAAAGAGGTTAGGTCTAAACAAACCTAATAAAAAAGACTAATATACGAAAAAAAAATGGGACCAATCGGAAGCTAGACTGGACCCAATGCAAAAAAAATTTCGAAAATCGGTTGACAATTGGCGGAGATATGAGGTAACATAGGCACAAAAAAAAAATCCAGTCGAATAGAGAACCTCCTCCTTTTTTGAAGTCGGTTAAAAAAGGTTTAATACCAATGAAAAAAAAACGAAAAAAAAATGGGACCAATCGGAAGCTAGACTGGACCCAATGCAAATTTTTTTTTCAAAATCGTTTGACAATTGGCGGAGATATGAGGTAACATAGGCACAAAAAAAAAAAAAAAAAATTCAGTCGAATAGAGAACCTCCTCCTTTTTTGAAGTCTGTTAAAATAAAATTCAGTTGAATTGAGAACCTCGGTTAAAAAATATAGATAGAGTGATAAATTATCTACAAATTATTTATGAAATAAATGAATATAAAAAATTTATATTTATTAAATTTTTTGAAAAAAAAAATCATATGAGAAATGTTCTAAAGATGAAGATTAAATCTTTGAATAAGCGTTTTTACAAGAGTTATATATTTCACCCCGAGGACAAGCCAAAGAACTGGGTCGCTTTTTGGTGAATACAACTCTACTGAAGCATAATAAAAAATTTTTAAGAAAAAAATAAAAACCGACTTCAAAAAATTAAATGCAACAAATATAAAAATACACTAAAAGGTATAAAATAATTATTATCTTATTTAGTTACAACTAAACGACGAAATATTAACACGAAATTACTTTTTAAAGTCGGTGCCAAACAAACTATACTTATAAGCGAGCGTACCCACCAAACGTACTAAGTAAGATCCGTCGAGTGCGATTCATAAAAGGTATATGTTTGGCACCAACTTCAAAAATTAATTTTGTGTTAATATTTCGTCGTTTAGTTGTAACTAAATAAGATAATAATTATTTTATACCTTTTAGTGTATTTTTATATTTGTTGCATTTAATTTTTTGAAGTCGGTTTTTATTTTTTAACCGACTTCAAAAAAGGAGGAGGTTCTCTATTCGATTGAAATTTTTTTTTTTTTTTTTTTTTTTTTTTTTTTTTTTTTTTTTTTTGTGCCTATGTTACCTCATATCTCCGCCAATTGTCAACCGATTTTGAAAATTTTTTTTGCATTGGGTCCAGTCTAGCTTCCGATTGGTTCCATTTTTTTTTCGATTTTTTTCCATAGGTATTAGACCTTTTTTATTAGGTTTGTCTAGGTTTGTTTAGACCTAACCTCTCTGTTTATGAACCGATTTCGATGGTTCTTTTTTTATCCGAAAGGGGTGTCTTAGGGATGGTGTCATATCATTTTTTGAAGTCGGTTAAAAATTACAATTGAATTTCACAAAACCACAATTGTATTTCAGAAAATATCAATTGTATTATAGAAATAAAAGAAAATAAACAAATATAATGAAGGGGGAACTGTATAGCGGATATCTCATGACTTTCTTTTACGAATATACTGCTATTATAAAGCGCTTATGCTGTTCGTCACGAGCCACTCATTTAAAACCCACAAATAGTTTAAGTCAAATTTATTAAAATTAGAAAATTTATATTATTATTTTAAAACCCACAAATGTTCAGTGTCAAAAAATCAAAAAACCTTCTGGACAGCAAGAAGGCGGGCTTCGTAGCTGGTTAAATAATATTACAGTGGGTTGATGGAGTTATCAGCCAAGGTGGGATGAACTGGGCTCAATAAAACTTCCAGAATAAGACATTTCGGAATAAATTTTATTGGGCTATCCTCAGTTATTGGAAATCACACACATATTGTAATACAGTCGACTCTTGATAATTAATTCGAACCTTGATAATTCGAACTCTTCAGCTGTTAACTTCGGTAAATCGAAAAAATGCTGTGTATTTTGATACGCTCGATAACTCGAAATTCTTTTCGTAACAAGAGGGCGAGAGAACATTCTATAATTCGAACCAGCCCACTTTCCCTCTTTATAATTCGAATTTTTTCCTAGCAATGTTTACTCCTCATTTTTAGAGTAACGTTTACCTCCTTTCTATTGCAATATTAATACATACATCGTCGCCTTAGGTTCAGTTGTATGTCGGTTGGTAAAGCCTTTGTAAAAGTTGACAAAGGGTAAAACCTTAGAATTCACCTCGTGCCCGGCTGGATGGCCAATCAGATGACATGCACTTTCATCTGATTGGTCATCCTGCCGGGCACAAGGTGAATTCTAAGGTTTTACCCTTTGTCAACTTTTACAAAGACTCTACTAACCGACATATAACTGGCCATTAGAGAGTAAACTTGCCAACTCACAACAAAGAAATTTTACAGGGGAGAGAAAAAACAAACAAAATTTAATATTGTTGTTATGGAAAGAAACAATTTTATACATTTTTTTTCTACAACTTAGATCGTAATTTTAAGTAGCAGTTTTACTTGGACGATGCTGCATTTCTTTTTCTTTCGAACGGTATTAATATGTCATATACCTATGATAAAAAGTGGAGTTAGCAGCTTTACACTCTAAGCCGACGACATATGTAATTTTTTGTTCTTTTTTCTCGTTTTCATTATTTTTACTTTTTTACTTAAGACTATATATAAAATCTATGTAAGCTCATACATATTTTCAAAAATATAATAAAAACTCTTAATAATTCGAATTTTTTCTTTCCTCTTGATAATTCAAACTTCTTGATAATTCGAAGTCTCGATAATTCGAATTTTTCTTGTAGTCCTTTGGATTTGGAATTATCGAGAGTCGACTGTATGGTTTTATCAACAATAAGAATTTTTTGCCTCATGTAGTGCTTGCGCCCAAGGCTCACAGATGATTCATCATGTGTTTAATAAAAAATTTTAAGAAAAAATAAAACCGACTTCAAAAAAACTAAATTTAACAAATAAAATACACTAAAAGGTATAAAATAATTATTATCTTATTTAGTTACAACTAAACGACGAAATATTAACATGAAACTACTTTTTGAAGTCGGTGCCAAACAAACTATACCTATAAGCGAGCGTACCCGCCAAACGTACTATAATTAAGATCCGCCGAGTGCGATTCATAAAAGGTATATGTTTGGCACCGACTTAAAAAAGTAATTTCATGTTAATATTTCGTCCTTTAGTTGTAACTAAATAAGATAATAATTATTTTATATCTTTTAGCGTATTTTATTTGTTGCATTTAATTTTTTTGAAGTCGGTTTTATTTTTTCTTAAAGTTTTTTATTTTTCTCTTTTTAGTGATGTTATTAATAGTGATCCTATCATCAGAACTTGACCAAATTAATATTGCACCATCCCTAAGATACCCCCTTTCCAATAAAAAAAGAAACATCGAAATCGGTTAATAAACAAAGAAGTTAGTTCTGAACAAACCTAACAAAAAAGGTCTAATACCTACGAAAAAAACGAAAAAAAATGGGACCAATCGGAACGCTAGACTGGACCGAATGCAAAAAAAATTTCAAAATCGGTTCACAATTGGCGGAGATATGAGGTAACATAGGCACAAAAAAAATTCAGTCGAATAGAGAACCTCCTCCTTTTTATGAAGTCGGTTAAAAATGTCTGAAATAGGGAGATTTTTTTGTCTGTGTATCTGAATTCTAAAAACTGCAATAACTTAAAAAAACAAAAAAAAAACAAACGGAAAGTCGTAGAAAGTTCGTTATGGTGCCAAAATGTTTATATTTCTAATGCAGTGAACTGATTAGACAGTCCAGCATCAGAGCAGCCACGGCTTAAAAAGGCAGAATGTGATTTTATTGCGATTTTAAGATGTTGTCTTGATAAAATCATAAATAACAACAGATTTTTGTTTCAATATCAATTTATTAAACAATCACGATAAATTGTATTCTACCAAATCCGAGCTGTTTTGGAAAACTTTTATCACATTTTACGCTTGGCGGGTGCAAGGCTTTGGAATGAACTTCCATCCAAATTTTTTGCAAACCCGACTCTTGGTGCTCTCAGGTCTTCGTTCTTTATGGATCCCAATAACTGATACCCCTGACTTTTATTTCCTACTAGCTTCAAGGCCCGCCGAAGGCTATTTTTGATTTTAAGTCGATTCCTCCATGTCTTCACCAATGGCTACCAATAAAAACCTAAACGTCAAAAATCGAATGTAGAATGGTTATTCCTCGACTGTTAAATGAGAATCGATCATTATTTTTGAATTAAAGTCAACATGAACTGCAAATTGCAAGTGACATCTGATTAATAATAAAGAAATAAACATATTAATATTTCAAATGAATTTGGATAAAGTTTAGCAACGATCCGTTGCAGTTTATTTTTTAATTTTTGTTTTTAAATGTACTTTAAAAAAATAGATAGTTTTTTTAAATCTTTGTTAAATTCTTCTTCAACGATAATGTGGTTAGAACTATTGAGAATAAATGACACTCAAAAATCTTAGAAACAGGGCCGCCAACACTTTTTTTGCTCGTTTAGTTCTTTTATTGTCTGGCAAACTATGTTGGCTAACCTGATTTTTTTTTTAGTTTTTCCTGATTTTTCCAATTTTCCGGGCAACTTTTCAATTTTTTTTACGTATTAACCTAAAGTGGACTATTACGAACATTAAAAAAAAAAATTTTTTAAGGTATTTGAGAGATTTGCGCTTACAAAGAAACAGAAATTCATTTTTATTATATAGATATGTCTTCTAATCTTTCTTTACTTTGTTCGCCTTCTAAATTTTTGTATAGGTATAAACTCTTTTGCCAATTTTGCAAATTATTCTAACTAAAGTGTTGTATGAACACTAGGTGGGACCCAAGGTCCTATGTTTGTATGCATTGAAAAATAAATAAAATAAAATAATTAAAAAAAAAAATTAAACATAGAAGGTTTTGTGTTCATTTTGAGAACATGGCGGAATGATCTTAGGCCAGGGGGGTCAAAAATTGGAAAGTGATGTAGGCCTACCGGGAGTTTTGAAGCAAATTGGTACAATTTAACCCAATTTTAAGTAGTTTGTAGCTGTGGTTTTATTAAAAACTGAAAGAAAAAAAATTCAGTCGAATTGAGAACCTCCTTCTTTTTTGAAGTCGGTTAAAAAAAAGAGTTCACATTTTTCTTTGTAGTTATAATGCTTGAGTTTAGGTTCAACAAAGTTGATTTTGGGTAAAGTAACAGTAAAATTTATTTCTTTAGGAGGTCCGCTGACTATACCTTGACCCCGTATACGGTAGACAAATTCCCAGGAGGTCAGCTGACCCCATGGTTCCGCCGTCCCTGTTCACTATTATCAATTTGCATGATAGCTTGGATTTAATAGAAGACGATCTTACGTAATTTCTTAAGAAATTTTTTCTCTATTACCTCCACGGCAATTTTAACTTTTATATTAAATTTTAAATCCCACTAGTAGTTTAGAGAAATTTCTCTTATTTTATAAAATTTTGTATCTGCATTTATAATTAGAAAAATTGGCATCTTATTCTTATATGACCTCCATTTATAATTAGGAAAATTTGTATTTTATAATTGATCAATCCAAGCAATAGACATTTTAATATTTACAAAAGAAATAATAAAATAAAAATACATTATTTAACACCCGATTATAATATTATAACCCAATTATGAATTATTTTAGAAATATTTAAATAAGAAATAAATTTTCGATACTTTATTATTTTCAACTTGTATTAGTTTCTAAAAAAAATTTCAAATGTTTTCTTTACTTAATTTAATATGTTTCACTAAGAACCTACACCATTCTCCTTTAGCAAAATTTATTAGTACCTACGAGCTTTTAAGCTTAGATGGCCGCATAATCTCAATTCTCCGATCATGTGCAGAATTTTCAGAGAGTGTACCGAGTGAAGAAAAAATTTTCACTTCTTCTAATTTGTTTATTAAAAATTCAGAAATCCAACAATCTACAGCAGGAGTGTGGAATGGGCGGCGGCCTGCGTAGCGTATTTGTGCGGCCCGAAAGCTACTTATAAATTTTTTTTATAATTTTCTACAATCCCATATGTTAAAATTTTTTTATTTACTTTAAATAAATATTCAATATTCGATGTGAATACAACATTTATTTTACTGATTTTTTACTTTTTCTGAAAATTTGTTTTTACATTAAAAATAACAAATAAATAATAAAAAAAATTTAAACTAATATATAATATTGGTATGTGCGGCCATCTATAAATATTATTTTTAAAAGTGGTCCACTGTCCAAAAAGGTTACCAAACCATGATCTACAGTAATTCGAGACCCGCTGTCCGATTTAAATGCCTCGATTTACAGAGATTATATTATTTACTAGCTGCAAGGCACGCCCTCTGGACCCCCAGCCCACCAACCCCACCCTCACCCCGCACTCCCACCCACCACACACCCCGAAACCCACCCAGCAACCCCACCCCCACCCCCGAAACCCCTCCAGCACCCCCAACTCCCACCCCCCGCACCATGCACCTGTGTCCAACCCGCGCCCCCACACCACCACCCGCACCTCACCCGCACCCCACCCACCTCGGACCCCGCACCCCATCCACCCCGTGCCCTCCAACCCTGCGCACCACACCTCCGCCTAGCCCCCTGGACTCCATCCCGCACCTCCCTCTGCACCCCATGCCCTAATCCATCCCCACTCCAGTGCCCCCCGCAGCCACCCTCCGCGCCCAGTTTTTGCATTTCTAGTCTTCTAGTGACCCACAGATTATGTATACAAAATTTGGTTGAGTTTGGTCCAAGAGAAAGAATTTTCATTTTTTGACCCCCCCCCATTTTGGATGGTTAATTTTTGCATTTCTAGCTCTCTAGATGCCCAGAGATTATGTATACAAAATTTGGTTGAGTTTGGTTCAAGAAAAAGAATTTTCATTTTTTGACCCTCCCCCCATTTTGGATGGTTAGTTTTTGCATTTCTAGCTCTCTAGAGGCCCAGAGATTATGTATACAAAATTTGGTTGAGTTTGCACCAAGGGCAAGAATTTACATTTTTTCACCCTCCCCCCTTTTTGGGTGGTTTTTGGGGGAAATTTTTTTAAACAAAAGTTGTCGAAAATCACATCCCCTACAACTTTCTTTATTATAAAATTTGCCGTAGGGTTAATAGTTTAGGAGTTATTTGATAATTTTCATTCGATCGCACCCCCCCCCCAACCCCCTTCTGTGGTCAAAATATCAAAACGTTATATAGCTAAAAACGTAAGTTAGAAGACATTTGATGTAAATATGAAATTTTATAATAATCCCTTCAGCCGTTTTTACGTGAATCGTGAGCAACTTTTCGGAAACCACTGAAACAGACAGACAGACAGGAATTTTGTTGAGGGTGTTTTCGTTCATAACTTAGCTTGAAACGTGTGCAACCAAAATTTGGCGTGATTTGGAGCAATGTATAGACAAAACCTTAATTTTATATATATAGATTAATTAATATAAATTTCCTATTTTTTTAAAGAATTTCTCACTAACTCATTGTTTTATTTTTAATTTAATTTAAAAAACAACTAGGTCTTTTTTGTTTATTTAGTAGTTTAATGTAAATAAATAAATAAATCTCTTTTCAGAGAAGCGTTCTGTTTCTGACAGTTGTTTGTTATATGTATAAATAAATAGGCTATAACATAACCTAGATGAAGTTGAGCCAACCAACATTTATGATCCCAAATGATCTCTATCTTAATTTAACAAAGTTTTTTTTACAGAAAAAAAGTTTTCTCTTCGTTTTATTATAAGTAATTATACCAAGAAGAAGAAGAATTTTTATTATTATATATTTTTATAAGTCAATTTTTTGGATGTCATGGAAATGAAAAGTCTTGTTAAGGGGATGATTACTCTAGAAAAATAAAGAAAATTGTTCTAATTTACTGAACCGTGGAAACGAGATGTCAGCCAAAAGTTGACATTCGAATTAGTCGAATAAAAAAACCACCGAAAGACTTTTCGAGTCATTATATATACCTATATATGGAACGTTTTTTGCCAATCAGCGAACTAAATCATTTGCATTTTTGATTAGGTTGAAATTTACTTGTATTAGTGATTAAAAATATGTCTCAGTTCGCAGCTAGGATGGGGTGTAAATCGAGAAAATCATTAGTTGTGCAACCTAACGCATTGAGCGCTAGTGTAGTATTTTTTTTTGCTAGTGTAGTATTTTTTAATTCCGTGTATATGTTACCCGAGAGGTGAACCGCGACCTAATATGCTGTACACCTACTTCCACTTGTACTTCCAAATATTTTCAAGTAATTCGAAATATTTCCAAGTACTTCCAAATTTTCCAAATAATTCCAAATTTTTTCAAGTAATTCCAAATATTTCCAAGTACTTCCAAATATTTCCAGTACAATTCCAAGTACTTCCAAATATTCCCAAGCACTTCCAAATATTTCCAAGTACTTCCAAATATTTCCAGGTACTTCCAAATATTTCCAGGTACTTCCAAACATTTCCAAGTACTTCCAAATATTCCCAAGCACTTCCAAATATTTCCAAGTACTTCCAAATATTTCCAAGCACTTCCAAATATTTCCAAGTACTTTCAAATATTTCCAAGCACTTCCAAATATTTCCAAGCACTTCCAAATATTTCCAAGTACTTCCAAATATTCCCAAGCACTTCCAAATATTTCCAAGTACCTCCAAATATTCCCAAGCACTTCCAAATATTTCCAAGTACTTCCAAATATTTCCAAGTACTTCCAAATATTTCCAAGTACTTCCAAATATTTCCAAGTACTTCCAAATATTTCCAAATAATTCCAAATATTTTCAAGTAATTCCAAATATTTCCAAGTACTTCCAAATATTTCCAGTTACAATTCCAAGTACTTCCAAATATTCCCAAGCACTTCCAAATATTTCCAAGTACTTCCAAATATTTCCAGGTACTTCCAAACATTTCCAAGTACTTCCAAATATTCCCAAGCACTTCCAAATATTTCCAAGTACTTCCAAATATTTCCAAGCACTTCCAAATATTTCCAAGTATTTTCAAATATTTCCAAGCACTTCCAAATATTTCCAAGCACTTCCAAATATTTCCAAGTACTTCCAAATATTCCCAAGCACTTCCAAATATTTCCAAGTACCTCCAAATATTCCCAAGCACTTCCAAATATTTCCAAGTACTTCCAAATATTTCCAAGTACTTCCAAATATTTCCAAGCACTTCCAAAAATTTCCAAGGACTTCTAAAATACTTCCAAAGAGGTGTATACCTACTTCCGATCTCGGATCACCCCTCGATGTTACCTATAAGTCCCTGAACACGAGCGATGCTCGGTAATGCATGTTTTTGTTTTTGATTTAATCAACCATTTGTTTTATTTTGATTCAACCACCTGTTAATAATTAGTTTCATTAAAAAACTTATCGAGATATTGTTTCCCCAAAAGTTAGACCTGATATTAAATCGATTCTTCCATATCTTCATCAATTGTTAACCTATAATAGATGTAACGTCAAAAATTCAATACCAATTCAATTCAAAGTAATCGGAATTAGTAGTTTTCTTTATCTTTTGGCAGCCTTTCTATCAATTCAGTATTAAATTCTACCTCTCCATCTTCAATATAGTATCTCTAATTATTTATTTTTTTATTTACATGGCAATTTTTTGAACCAAATATCTAATTAGTAAACCAATTATTTTACATTAATTAATCTATACCTTGTATTTTAGCTTCGATTTCGGAGATTGCTTCTCCACCATCGAGTGTCCTTATTCATATTTAGTCCTTGTTTTTAATAAGAGGAAAAATCTAATTAGATAAAAAAACCTCTTTTCCGATAATTATTTCAATTCCATCATTCCCCCTTCTCTCCATCCAAATATCTAATTAATTAATAATAATAATAATAAATTTTTTTTATTGAACCAATTATTTTACATGCATCAGCGTATACATTTTATTTGAGCTTCGACTTCGGAGATTACATCCCCACCATCGACTGTTCTTGATCTTCTCGTGCTTGCGATAATGTTTTTAGTCGGTCCTAATTAATTAAATTGGTTAATTTTAATACATAATAATATTTGTAATAATTTATTATTGGGATTTAATATTTAAAAACCAATTAATTATTAAAAGGAAATTGAATAAAAATGTAATTATATTTAGTTTTATCCAGACAACCACCTGTGAATATTTATTTCAATTAACAAAAAACCCATCAAAATTAACTTAGCCGAAGATGAGACCATGACAGATCGAAATGTCAACCCAAAAACCCCCTGAACCCTGAATTTCATCAAAATCATTAGAGCCTTTTTCGAGAACCCGATTCTATATATATCAATACAAGAATTGCTCGTTTAATATAATAAGATAAGATATCGATTATTTTAAATTATATGTCAGAAGAGTTGTTTTTACCCCATAGAGAATCGAACTCGAGTGCTAAAATTAGCAATGGCTACCGTGTAGGATGAATCTAATGAACGACAACCTCTTGTGTTTTTAAAGTCTATTTTTATCAGCAATTTGAAATATTATATTATTTATTGGTGCAATTTTTTATTTTTTTATCTAATCTCGATAATTAATTTTTTACATTCATTAAATGAGACTAGGTTGCAACGTGAAAATAGCAATCTACTGTAGCCCATACCAGTTAATGTTGTGCATTGTAAACACAACACCAGAAATAGCAATGGGCGGCTATAAATTTTCATTAAGAATAAAAAATATACGATGTATATGATTTAATTTTTCCTTCTTTATCGTGATCTTTAAGAGGGTCTATACTAGAGTGGAGCCAAATATGATGTTTTCATTTTTGGATTTGCAATCTGTAATAACGAAAGAAAATTGTGTATCAGGCGGCTATTTAATATAGTGTTTTTATTTTTTCATAAAAGTTACGTCTTCAGGGTTCTACCGTCAATTATCATTTAGAAAAATTACTTTGATTTTATCCGTATACTTAATGGAAAAATTTACTGATTTAAACATTATTTTCATTGAGTGGATATTCATAAGGCAGTCCAGAAAAAGAAGATAATTTAAACTATCTTTTTATTCATAAACCGACGTTTCGGAGGCTTATTCCCTCTTTCTTCAGGGTTTTGAAAAGTCAATGAAGGATATCTTTATTCTCAAAAGCAACATTAAGCTCTATAAGAAAAAATTTAACGGTTAAAATAATCATTTTCCCCCTATCCAAATCAAATTCATGCCCATAAAATTATCGAAAAGTGATAAACATAGGGGTGGGGGGAGGCGTTCCAAGAAAATCGTGAATGTTAGGAGAAAACGAAAGTCATATTCGGATTCAGGAGGAATGGTCTCAGTTTTTTTTTTTTTGTAGAGCAGTGTAATTTTTGTAACTTAAAATAAAAGGTTGATAGAGTCCTAAAGATGCTGACTAAAATGGTTCAAATTTTACGCAACAGCAACCAGATATAAGTTACAATTTTTGATAACTATTACATACAAAATATAAAATTCTAATTTTTTCGCACCACCCTACTGTATATTTGATAAATTCGTTTTGTTTTAGAATTAAAAATCATGCCACCTTCTAAATGAAATGTTCTATTATTCATATAAATACGGCACTCCTGTGGGCCTCATTTACGATGATATTAACACATTAAGGTCCAGAAAACTTAAGCGTTGGAATTTATTGGTGAAATTTTCAGGAAGGACTTATTTTATGCTAAAAATCATCCATGCAAAAAAACCTGTTACCTGAGTTGCCGGCAAACATTACTTAAATTATATTTGGACTTTTGTCAATACACGTAATAAAAAAATATTTTATTTTTATTTATTTATAAGAATTTTGCTGTATTGGTGTGTACTGGATATATTAATTTTTTATTGTTATGATAAATAAACTGAATTTGCTTTTTTCCAGTAATTTATTTTGATTTTGAAATGGTTATTCCAAATATTTCGAGAGCGTTCTCAGCATCTCTTCCTCAGTGGAAACCACTCCCCACCAATGTGCCGACTCCATCAGTTTGTACAGAACATTGATAAAAAGCTCGATCACACAACACACACATACATATATATACAAATTTAAAATGAGACAACATACGAATATACAATTATTTACATCTCCTTATAATAAAGTCCAATGAAATTTAAAAAATCGAAAAATGGTAAACACCAGCTCTGGACTTTCATTGCACTTTATTATAAGGAGATGTAAATAATTGTATATTCGTATGTTGTCTCATTTTAAATTTGTATATATATGTATGTGTGTGTTGTGTGATCGAGCTTTTTATCAATGTTCTGTACAAACTGATGGAGTCGGCAACAATAAAATTTTTTTTATTTATATATATATGTTTTTATAATTTAAAAAAAGGCTTTTTTTGGAGACTTTTTACTACATGTCCAGATAAAACTGTGCTCAGGTTAGAGTAACCCAAAACATATTTTTGAATTTCCAAGATACTGAACCCAACAATAATTTAAATAACTTTTTTTAAATACATTTAATGTTGAGTCAAAGTTAGCCGTGTGGTATACCACACGCTGGGCGTTGATGGGTTAAATTAAGATAGCCGGAAGAAACAATCCGAAATAAATAAATAAAAGAATTACTATTTTAAAAATTATTAAATCAAATTATTTACTTTAAAGCACATTAATAGTATAGGAAATTATTAAGATGATGGATGAATTTTAGTTTTGGCTCGAAGGGTTAGTTAGAAGGATATTCGCCGGGCTTGAATGGGAGATCTTCAGAGATTAAAATCTCTTTTGGCGGCGTAAAGCCATAAAATGCTATTTTAAAATAAGAATTTGCACAGAGGCGGTAGAAAATTGCTTTAAATAAAATATTGGCACAAAGCCCGCATTTATTGCCGTTTCGTTACAATTTCTTGGCAAACTTTAAACACAACGTGTATAAGATTACTTCTTCGCTTCAGAGAGCATAGACACCTCCGAGAGTTGACCCCTTGGTTGAGGTTCAGCAATTGACTTTGCGTCGAGGGCATGCTGCCTTTATAAGCCTGGCGGCTCTAATTAGCAATTAAACTGATTGGTTAATTGGTCCTGGCTTGCGGGTGACGTGTGCGTAAATATTCGCGCCGCGGCCCGCGATTATAAAAGGGGCGTGTCTCCGCTGTTCACCTATCAGTTGATCGGAAGACTCTGACCCGCGAATGCCGGGCGCCCCCCCCCTCTCAAGGCGAAAATGAATCCTCACTTCCAAAAAGCATTCTATATTGAAAGGAGTAGAGAATAAAATCCTACAATAGTTAATTTCAAAGAGTCAAAAAAAAAAATATTTTATTGATATTCAACATGGAGTGAGATTACGTAACAACTTTAATATGTCAAAAAGTGAGCTCATAATACGTTTACATTTTCTTACTAATGATCCTCAGGTGCGCTTTTCGAATTGGCTAATATCTTTCTCCGGTTAATGTTTAAAGTAATTATTTTTTTAAACAAAGTAATTCCCTTATAAATTGAGCTTTATAAATCTAATTAAATTTCATCGAAACGTTAGATTTAGATGGATAGGTTGTTTATTGTACAATCATATAAATCATTATTATCTTATCCATCACTCGGTATTTATTTATTATTAATAATTTAAAACCAATTGGATTACATTTAAAAGAAAAAATAACAAATTGACTATTTCATGAGTTTAGGCATAATTATTAGACAACGAGCTTTTCGAGCGTGCCTTCGGCACGCCCTCGAAGCTCGGCCCTCTGGACTAGTGCCCTGGCGGGCAGCGTCTCGGTCCAAAAATTTTATTCATCTTAAAAAACCACACCCCAAATGTATACCTGTAAACGCCCGAAAAGACAGTCTCTTAAAAGTTTCGGCGCATTTTGTCCTGACACATCTACAGAAATGAGGCTCTAGATATGAATCTGGAAGTATTTTTTTTTTCTATATAATCTACAGCATTGTGATATTTTTTGTGTGTAAATAGATTTATTTAAATAAGTGGTATCGTGTGAGTAGGAGAATTATATTATATCATTTTTTTAAAATATGGGATCGATAATCGATATATGGCTCCAAATATTTAAAAGAGATCAGGTGTTGTTTGTATGACAGGCTGCTCCAGTATTGCCATGAGAAACTCATATGGGCACGTGTCTCTTAAGTCGTCCAATTTTGTAAAAATCAAAAAATAAGAAAAACAAAATTTAGATTTTTAAAAAATTATAAAAAAGTGGCAAATTATTAAAAAATAAACAAATAATATATAAAATATAAATCAAATAAGATGTGATTAATTTATTTTTCTGTGCGCAAAGAAAAGCGAATTGAATATTTAATTTTTGAGTGGTGAGGAGGGGGGGGGGGAGGAATAATTATCAATATATTTAATGTTTCTTAAAAAGTAAACTTTTTTTCAAAATTCTGTACGCTTTTCGGTTAGAGTCGCCCGATAAAAATTTATTTATATAGGGTCCGTCATTTAACGTTTTTTTTCAACTAGTGCTTATTTCGTGAATGGTAACACTTAGCTCATGTTTGATTTGACAGATAATTAGTTTTATCCTTCCGCTGAACGAATATGGTGACCATCCAATGCGTTTTCGCTTCGCTAATTGGGCCTGCGATCGACTTACAGAAGATGCCGATTTTGCCTTTTTTGGCAAAAAATCATCTTTTCAGATGAAGCTCATTTTGATCTTGGCGGGTATGTAAACAAGCAAAATTGTCGCATTTGGGGCACAGAAAACCCGCACGCATACATTGAAAAGCCGACACACCCAAAACGAGTCACTGTTTGGTGCGGATTTTGGTCCAGAGGCATAATTGGGCCATTTTTCTTCGAAAATGAGCAAAGAGTGGCCGTTACAGTCAATTGCGATCGTTATCGGGCCATGTTGAACGAATTTTTGTTCACAAAGGATATTGGCAACATTTGGTTTCAACAGGACGGCGCTAGATGCCACACAGCCGAAGCTACACGCGATGTTTTGCGCCCTGTTTTTGAAGCTCGCATTATCAGCCGCAGAGCTGATGTCCTTTGGCCACCTCGGAGCTGCGATTTGACACCGTTGGACTATTATTTGTGGGGTGCCGTCAAAGATAAGTGTTACGCCGACAATCCAGAGACTATTGACGCTTTAAAGGACAATATTCGTGAAGCCATTGGTGAAATACAGCTGCACATAATCGATAATGTGCTTAAAAATTGGACTGATCGTGTAGGCTACTGCATGAGCCAGCCGAGGCAGCCATTTGAATGAAATTATTTTCCATTATTAACCGGAACGATTGTACTTTCAAATAAAAAAGAAATTTGAGAAAATATTCAGTAGTTTTTTTATAGCATTTAAAAAAATAAACTGCAACGGATCGTTGCTAAACTTTATCCAAATTCATTTGAAATATTAATATGTTTGTTCCTTTATTATTAATCAGATATCACTTGCAATTTGTAGTTCATATTGAAATTAATTCAAAAATAATTCTCATTTAAGAGTCGAGGAATAACCATTCTACATTGGATTTTTTGACGTTTCGGTTTTTATTGGTAACCATTGCTGAAGACATAGAGGAATCGACTTAAAATCAAAAATAGCCATCGATTCTCATCTAATACTTGAGGAATAACAATTCTACATTAGGTTTTTGACGTTTCGATTATTATTGGTAACCATTGCTGAAGACATGGAGGAAACGACTTAAAATCAAAAATAACGATCGATTCTTATCTAATACTAGAGGAATAACCTTATTGAATTCCATTTTTGATGTTTTGACTATTAATGAAACCTCTACTGAAAATGTAGAAGAATCGACTTAAAATCAAAAAGACTAAATTCTTTTATGGCAAACAACTCAAGCTTGAGTTGTTTACCAAAAAAATTTAGTCTTTTTGATTTTAAGTCGATTCTTCTACATTTTCAGTAGAGGTTTCCATTAATAGTCAAAACATCAAAAATGGAATGCAATAAGGTTATTCCTCTAGTATTAGATAAGAATCGATCGTTATTTTTGATTTTAAGTCGATTCCTCCATGTCTTCAGCAATGGTTACCAATAATAATCGAAACGTCAAAAACTAATGTAGAATTGTTATTCCTCAAGTATTAGATGAGAATCAATCGCTATTTTTGATTTTAAGTCGATTCCTCTATGTCTTCAGCAATGGTTACCAATAAAAACCGAAACGTCAAAAATCCAATATAGAATGATTATTCCTCAAGTACTAGATGAGAATCAATCGCTATTTTTGGTTTAAAGTTGATTTCTCTATGTCTTCAGGAATGGTTACTAATAAAAACCGAAACGTCAAAAATCCAATATAGAATGGATATTTCTCAAGTATTGGATGAGAATCAATCGCTATTTTTATTTTAAGTCGATTCCTCCATGTCTTCAGCAATGGTTACTAATAAAAACCGAAACGTCAAAAAATCCAATATAGAATGATTATTCCTCAAGTACTAGATGAGAATCAATCGCTATTTTTGGTTTAAAGTCGATTTCTCTATGTCTTCAGCAATGGTTACTAATAAAAACCGAAACGTCAAAAATCCAATATAGAATGATTATTCCTCAAGAACTAGATGAGAATCAATCGCTATTTTTGGTTTAAAATCGATTTCTCTGTCTTCAGCAAAGGTAACGGATAAGAAAACAACGCAGTTGCTATGGTTACTCATAAAAATTCCTCCCAAATTTTTAGCATTTCACAGAGAGAAGCCTATCCATTCTTACTTAAGCAAGGCTAAATGAGCTATATTAAAACTTTCAAATGAATAAATTTTAAAGAATTTAAAAAATTAAAAAAGTACCATCTTACTCTAGAGTAAAGTACTTTAAAATATAATTTTACTAAAAACTTTATTTAACCTTTTTTGTGGTCCCCAAGGTACTTAATTAGGATATTAAATTTCATCAACATTGGTTAAGTCATTTTCAAGATATTTAGAAAAAACTAAAAAAGTACTGAAATAAAGTACTAATGTTTGTGAGCCGATATGTACCAAAAACTAATCAGCGCTTCATTTTGTTAAACTAATGGTAGGTTTTCAATTTCATTTCAATCGGTGCAACGGTGTGGAAAAAATCGTGGGCCAAAAAAGCGATAACATACATACATACATACATCCATACATCCATCCATACGCACGCACTAAATGAAAAAATCGCACTTTTTGGCCTCTCGACAAGACCCCATGTAATTTTTGGCAAAACCGTCACGTGCTAATATTCAACCTAATTGAATACTACAATTTGTGACTTTAATTGAGTCCATGGGTTCCGTAGTCTTTACCTGAGGACCCTTTGAAGCCACGCTTGCCCCGAGAGCGATTACAATACTTTACCCATGCTTTGCATTGGATAAAGTAAAAAGTTATTTGGCGGACCCTATATATGTATCAGTGGCGGTTGGTGACTTTTCAACCAGGAGGTGCTGTCCATAAAAGAATCCTTCATTTTTTGAGATTTTATTTTAATCTTCGAATTTTTTTGCAAATTTAATCGAATACGGCACCATTTTCAAATTTAACATTAGATTTTTTAAAAATATATTTTGGGACCTTCACTCCAAATGGATACTGCTTTGTGTGAGTGAGGGTAGGAGTGAGAAATTGAATCATATAACTTCAACTCCACCACCCCTGAGATGGAAATCGACCATCTTCCACAATGAATCAGCCTGTCCTATAAGAAAATCTTAAATTTCTCCTAATTCTATTGCTATAAGCAAGCTATGACTTGTCTATAGCCCCTTTTAATTATTTCCGATCCTATATATTGAGAGTTCTTAAAAATGGATTAGTCCAGAAATTCTCGAATCATCTTTATTTATTCCTTTTACTTTACCATACAGGGTATGGTCAAGTATTGTAATCGTGCATGAAAAAAGTGTTTTTTTTCCTTCTTTTTTTCGAAATATCTCAAAAACGGCTGAAACTATTTTGATTAAAAAAATTGAGCAAAACCATGGCATTTCGCTCTACAAACAAGCCCTAATAAATGAACATCGATAAAATAATATTTTTCGAGATAATAATTGTTTTGTCAAAATGTCTGTTAGTTAGTTAGTTAGTCTGTGCGTTACCAAATATTTTGGACTAGCTAGCTCAAAAATTAGTGGGAATATCGAAACCAAATTTCACACCTAGTTTTGGTTTATTGAGATTAAGAGCTGATTAGATTTTGGTGCATATTGATACAAAATGTGCCAGACTAGAGTCAAGCTCAACAGGGTCTTCTTTCCCCGCTAATTTTTCCAAGCCCGTTCCTTGGCAGTGGTTTCGCTAGATAGTGGAGGGGTGTTAAAAATTAAAAATCTAGGCCATTTGAGCAAACTCAACCAAATTTTATATACATAATCAGTGGGACCCCAGAAGTCTAAAAATTCAAAAATTAACCGCCCGAAAGGGGGGGTGTAGGGTCAAAAAATGAAAATATAGGCCCTTGTACCAAACTCAACCAAATTTTGTATACATAATCAGTGGATCCCCAGAAGTCTAAAAATGGAAAAACTAACCGTCCAAAATGTTGGGGAGGGGAGGATCAGAAAATGAAAATATAGGTTCTTGTACCAAACTCAACCAAATTTTGTATACACAATCATTGGGACCTCAGATTGTATGGTAAAGTCAAGTGGATGGCCACATCAGAACACGTCAGATTATTTTGTATTTTAACTATTTTAATAGTTTCTCAGCGAGAACAATATTTATTCGACTAAAACTCGTCTGAACTTGTCTTTGACATGCTTGAACTGGAAAATATACCAGGTAAGGACAAACCTTCTATCCGCACTCTTTTAGGAAAATCATTCATTTTAATTGCCCCTTGAAACTATGCAACCATATTATTTCATTTCGAGAACCAATATACTTTTCAAAACAAAATTTTTTTTTATAGAAATAATTGGAAAATTTAAAAATTCTCCTGAAATTTTGAAGTTGACCTTATATATATTTATGAAAATACTCCAAATGTTTGACATTTTAGGTATGCCCCCCCCATCCATGGACTGCATGCCACAGATATGTATGTACAG
This sequence comes from Forficula auricularia, assembly GCA_024734495.1. Lineage (NCBI taxonomy): Eukaryota > Metazoa > Arthropoda > Insecta > Dermaptera > Forficulidae > Forficula > Forficula auricularia. The sequence continues at coordinate 1,983,009 of JALMQS010000064.1, forward strand.
GGTGGGGGATAAAGATCTACCACATTTTGAAGAGGTATAAAAAAATGAAAAAATTTAATTAGAAAAAAACTGAATATATTTTAGAAAAGAACATAAAATAATTTTTTTTAATGTGTTTTAAACATTATCAGACAAAAAAAAAGGGGGGGGGAATTAAAATTCTAGCCCTTTCGACCAAGCTCAACCAAATTTTGTATACATATTCTGTGGACCCCAAAAAGGCTACAAATGCAAAAACTAACCACCCAAAATGAAAATTCTAGCCCTTTCGAGCAAACTGAACCAAATTTTTTATACATATTTTGGTCGGAAAGGCTAGAATTTTCATTTTTGACCCCCCCCATTTCGGGTAGGTAGTTTTTGCATTTCAGCCTTCTGGGGGTCCACAGAATATGTATACAAAATTTGGTTGAGTTTGGTCGAAAGGGCTAGAATTTTCATTTTTGACTCCCCCCATACACTTTTTTTCGTCCGATATAATGTTAAACCTTAAGTAGAATTAGGCTTAATTAAAAAAAAAATACTTAACAGTGACGATCTGAAAGGCTCCAAAGTAGTCATTTTTAAGTAATTACTAGTAGGTATCTGTAAGCGTTCAAAAATAGCTTCACTGACTTTGTATTCCAATAGAAGTGATAAGTCAAAGTCGTATATAACTCTCATTCTGGTGTAAAATTGTTTCTATTTCCTGTAAATGACAGTAACTCAAAGTTGCCAAATTTAGATGATTTTTGTTCCTGTCAGCGTTTAGAAAAAATTGTTTGTGAGAAAGTTTTATTAGAGGGTTTTTTAATTTTCTCACAAACTTGTTTGTTTGTTTTTTTTATTTTTTAATTATTTGTCGAAATTACCATAAGAGTTAGGAGCATATGAGAAAAGTTATATAAATTGATTAAAGCTTTGTTGAATAGTTAAATGAAACTTTTTGAAATAAACCACATTATATAGATATTGTTTAATATATTTATTAAAACAGTACATGATGATGTTCATTTCAAAAAGTTAGAATCAGGTTATTTAAAATTGTTGAAAAATGTTTAGTAATAACCAAAATATGTGTAAATATGTAGAATGAGTTCACATTCAGGGCATTAATTTTTTTTTTCAATTGGTCAATTTCATTATCCAAATGCAAATATTTATATCTAATAAATTTAAAAACAAATTACTAGAATAAAACTTGAGTAAGATACGAGGTAGGTTTCACGGTAGGTTTCACGCAGGTTTTTTTTGTAAAACCCTACCTCGTATCTTACTCAAGTTTTTATTATTATATTAAAAAGTTTCACCTAGAACCAACACCGAACTCCTTAAAAGTTATAAATTACTAGGTAGGTTACACAAAATAATGATTCCGCGACATTTCAGCCCCCGTCAAAATAGTCCCGACAAAATATCCTTCAGACAAAATATCTCTTGACAAAATAACCCTTCCACTCGTGAATCTTATGAGTAATAATGCAAATCGACTCCGGTTTCCCAACCGAGCCGAACTGAATATATATTAACCGAACATCAGAAAGTTTAGTCCGGGCAGGGTGTGTTTCGGGCTCCCATTTATTTTCTAATCAAACACACATTGAAAACCGAACCAGCCAATCGTCGGGCAGGTGTGTTTGGTGCTCCCATTTTTCCTAATCAAACACACATTGAAAACCGAACAGCCAATCGTCGGGCGGTGTGGTTCGGGTGTGTTTGGGGCGCTATATTTTCGCCCAATATTATAATAATAATTAATAACGATAATGATTAATAACACTTTTAACAAACAATCAATAATTGTGTAATGTAAACATAGACGATAAATAAGTAAATATAGATGATAAATACTATATTATAGATAATAAAAATAATAAATTGTTAGCTAGAAAATCCAACGACACACAGCAACACTTTCAAACGGTTAATTAGCCGCCAAAATATTTTGTCAGAAGATATTATGTCGGGGGATATTTTGTCCTTAGGATATTTGTCGGGGGATGTTTTGTCGGGGGATGTTTTGTCGGGGATATTTTGTCGGGGGCTGAAATGTCGGGGTACCTAAAATAATAATTATATACTTAGTAATTTGTTTTGAATTTTATTAAATATGTTTCAATTTTTAATTTGATTAGGTTTTAAAATTACTAAAGAAAAGAGAATGAATGCATTTAACTTGATACTTATAACTAATCTCCAATTATTTCTGTGAAAAAAATCTATAAAAGAATAGCCAATATTGGGCGTCTCAATCGCATCTTAACTGCAGATTTGCTCTGTGGTGAAATCCGCAGCAAGGAAAATTGGCTTCATATTCAGGTCCAGGCGATTTTTCACACCCTCGCAGCTTCTCACCCTCTACAAGCTCCAATCTCGAATAGGACTTGCGTCTGTGGTGAGGGGACACCCTGGACGCAATTCAGAAACGAACTACCAGGCTAATTGACGATAGGTAATGCCTTCCTCGACTCGCTATCTCATCGAAGAAGTGTTTCGGTGCTTTCCTTATTTTATAGATATACTATCATGGCATGTGCTCTGATGAGTTAAAGTCGGTAATCCTGGCCAAGAGGTGCTTTGCCGATTCCTAACACACTTTAGCGGTTAAATTGGAAAAGTGCCGGACCACTTCACTTCGCCAATACGTTTGTCCCAATGACTTCAAGAAACTGGAACTCTCTCACGGCCTATGTCTTTCCCGTCACTTATAACCTTCAAAACTCAAAGCCCGGGTGCACAAACGCCTACTCGCCCACCTACTTACGTACTTACTTGCTGTGGCCGAACAACATTTCCAATGTTTTAGCCTCCTCTATAATGCCTCGCCAATTTGTCCTATCCCGTGCTATAGAGTTCCAATTTCCTTGAGCACCCAACTCTTCAAGATCTCTGGCTATATTGTCAGTCCATCTTTGCCGTGGTCTACCTGGTGGTCTTCTTCCTATCGGTTTTGCTTCGTAGATCCTGCTGATAGCTCGATATCTTCATCAGCACGCACCACATGTCCCACCCAAGCCATCCTCCGTGATCTTATACAGCTCGTGGTGTAAGGCTGCCCTGTTAATCCTCTCACTTCCCTTGCACTTCTAAACCTCCATTCGCCAGAAACACTATCTCTAATCATTCCACTTATTCACTTCAAGATCTTGTTTTCGATGGACATTAGATTTTTCTGATCAGATAGGGTCATGGTCCATGACTCACACCCATAGAGCACCACCAGTCGAATATTTATTTTAAGTTTTCTAGAGAGATTTTTATTTTTGAGCAGGCTATTTAAGGCTGCCGCACAACGGTTTCCTTTCATTATTCGAGTCTGAATTTCCTTGCCTACTTCATTCATTGTTGTTATAAGAGTCCCTAAATAAGCAAAATTATCATCATACTCGTATCTGGCATCCTCACATCTCAAGCTATTGTTGTTATTGTTGCTACTCGTCCACCATTTCTCTTAATTTATTCCTCCTTTTCTTCGGTAATTCAGGGATCTTGCGAGATTCATAGGGACCGCATCTTCCTGGTTCGGCCCTTCACTCATTCGATTTAAAAAAAATTCTGCTACTCTCGACAAAACAAAATATTTAAAAGTATATTATTAGATGTCTATCTAATTATTGTAAAATTGTATAGATTATGAACTATTCTAAATGAAATTTCATCTACACAAGATATATTTAACAAGAATGTAATACACCCAACTCTTTTTTTTTACACGAATGTGAGTTACATTACAAAGTCATTGTCTTATAATTATGTACGTGACTATGAGGGGTCAAGTACAAATTGCAGACTTTGGTACCAACACACAACACCCAGTAGAGAGACTGTCTGTCTGCTTCTATGATCTTGATATTCCAAATTCAGAGCTTTTTTTTACCCGTTTTTCCCCCAATACAAACTTCTAAGGAATGTATCTACCGTGTAAAAAAAGAGTTGGATGTATTATAATTGGAATAATTCCCGTATATTAACGTAATCTCTCTTCAAGATGGATTACATAATTATATGTGTATAATTTCAGCTTTTTATCTCAATTGGGTTCCGAGTTGGAGGGGGGTCGAAAATGGCTCGAAATGGTTCTTGTAAATAACGTATAGCATGTACGGCCAAGTCAATGCTCGCTGTGCGCTTTGAAAAAAATAAAATAAAGATAGATAGACATTGTATGGACATTATAATAGAGTTTAGGGTTTTGTTTTATTCATGTGTGCAACTCTAAAAATATATATATATATATATATTTTAACAAATTGATTTTTCCAAATCGTGTTTGCTCGATTGATAGATTGAGGGAATGTATATTTTGTTGTATCTTGTATAAGAAATTTTTCAAAATATCAAATATTCGTTTGTCAGTTTGAAGGGGAATCGGACAGCAGTTGACACAGGGCTCTTTAATACGTCGCGAGTCTATTGACAGGAAGGTGAGAACTATAAACAGAGTTTAATGGCGGCTGCTGTCCTTTATCAACAAACAGACAGACAGACCCATGGCGGCTGTTTGTATGTGCAAATCGAAAACCATCTGCAAACGCTCTCTCTCTTTCAATAGACAAGAAGATATTTCCATATTTCAACCCAGACTTTATGATGTTTTTTTTTTCTGTATAATTCTAAAAATAACGTTCTCTACCTTTTATCCCATAGAGATAAGCAGCTTATCAAAGAGACAAACGGCTACAGAGGGTGGAATAAAGAAAAACTTAATTGAATTAGGAAATATTTCAAGCCAAAGGCATTTTAGAAAGATAACCGAAACATGGATTTCCATTTAGAAAACACTCACGACCGTCGACACAGGTTAATTTAATTTTTGTGTCGAGAGCTTACATTGCTATTATTATTGTTGTTGTTGTTGTATTTTATAAAAAAATTTAATTTAACCATGAAAGTTATTGTTTCTACTCAGAAAGAGAAATTGTTTTCTACTTAAACTGAATTGGATAACGCGTGACACGACACACTTTAAAAAGTGAAAGGATAAAACAGAGTGTGGATAATATACATAATAATATAAATTGAAATAAAGTAAAAAAAGGGGTGAGGCAGGGGGATTCGCTGAGTCCTATACTTTTCAACCTGATCATGGACAAAATAATATCAAGTTTACCCAGGCAACTTAGATATAACATGGGAAGAACTTCGATACAAGCAGTATGTTATGCTGACGACGCAGTTTTAATAGCGGATTGTGAGGAAAAACTGCAAAAGATTTTAATCAAATTCGACCAGACGGCTAAAAAACTAAATATGGAAATCTCTTCAAAGAAGACAAAATGTCTATCAATCTCTAAAACAAACGAAAGTTGTGAAATAAAACTAGGGGATCCCATAGAACAAGTCTCCAAATTCAACTATTTAGGAGGAGAAATATCGAGCAATAGGAATTTGAGAGAAGAATTCAAAACTCCAGTCACTAAATGATCCAGAATATCAGGCTGTTTGAACAATTTAATATGGCGAAACAGATATATGTCAGCGGATACCAAAGTTCGCATTTATAAGACCAGCGTGTGCCCAGTGTTGACTTATGCTGCGGAGACAAGGGCAGGTACAATTTCCACCCAACAACTTCTCAGAACAACCGAGATGAGGATAATTAGAACCATACAGTGGAAAACACTAAGAGATAGAGTCCGCAGTGAACATTTAAGGGAGAAAAGCGGCATGCTAGATATAGTCGATTGGATCGGTATTAGAAAAAGAGAATGGGGAGCCCATGTAGATCGTATGGGAAAGGGCCGATTGGCAAAAGTAGCAAAAGAATGTCGTCCCCAGGGTGTAAAAAGCCGAGGAAGGCCATAAAAAAGATGGAAAGCGGGCCTAAATGTACACCCTGACTAAAAATTGAATGGAACAACGTCCTTCATTTGGAGAAACAGGCGCAGGCCTATTGAGAAGATTAAGAAGAAGTAAGAAAGAAAAAGTGAAAACTTTTTAAAGACAAGGTAAATTTCGTAGATAGTCGTGGAAGGATTGAACTAATAGGTGCGTGCAAAAGTTCGTGCGGAGTTTCAATAGATGGAGTTATGAGCGTCGTAACGTGTTGTCATTAATGCCTACTCCTACATATTATATATCTTTGGAAAGGTGACGTCTTCAGCTTTCATTAAAAAAAAATCATTTGTTTTCATACAAACTGCTTCGATAAATATCACTTTAAAAATGAATATCGATAAAGTGCATTTACGGCATGTTATGCTTTACGAGTTTCGGAAGGGAATAAACGTTGCCGCAGTCGTGAAAAAAATTCAAGATGTTTATCAGGATCAAGCACCAGCTAAACGAACTGTGGAAAAATGGTTTGCTAAATTTCGGCGCGGAGAATTTAACCTTGAAGACGATGAAGGTGATGCTCTCAGTTTGGTGGGATTGCAAGGGCATAATCTATTTTGAGCTTCTCCCTGCTCGCAGCTACTACTAACAAGTTTTAATATAATAAACCAGTGGCTACCATACAAAATTTCAAGTTTCAATCCCCACTAATTACCAACAAACTGTGATGAAACTAGATGATAACGTGATTTTAGTGGTTTTTACTTGTTTCAATCCTCTATAATTTGAGCTTTTTGAAACCCGTTCTTAACAGCCATTTAAATTCTAAGAGTAGTTACTGAACATTTTAAGTTTCTATCCCCAGTAGGTAGTTCCGGAGAAATCGTGATTTTAGTGGTTTTTATTTGTTAATTTAACTATGAAAATTATTGTTTCTACATAGAACGAGAGATTGTTTTTTAATTAAACTGAATTGGATAACGCGCGACACACGACACACTTTAATAAATGGAATGATGACAAGGGTCATTTGAAACATTGTGGAAAATAATAATATAAATTGAAGGAAAAAGTGAAAACTTTTTAAAGACACTGTAAATTTCGCAGATAAAATCATAGGAGGATTGAACTATAACACCCAGCTACTACTAACAAGCTTTAATATAATAAACCAGTGCTTCTTTGCAGCAATGGCGGATCTAGGGGGGGGGCGGAGGGGGCGACCGCCCCCCCATACAGGCCCGTGCCTGGCGGGAGTGCAACACGTGCGTCGCACGCAGAGGCCAAAAAACGGCGGCCAAATCGACAGGGAATTTATAACAATTTTTTTATTTTTATTTTTATTTTAATGAACTTAAAATATGAGATATGAAATTTGTAAAAAAATAAAAAAAAACATTTATTTTTTAAAAATTTTAAAATTGAAAATAAAGTTCTATGTGTGTGGGTGGGGGGGGGCGTCTCTGCCCCCCCCCCCCCCCCGCTTGGACAATTCGATCGAGGCACACACTTTCGAGATAAAAAGCAGATCTTATATACATCGGGCACCTTATATACATTCTCCCCCCCCCCCCCATAAAAAATTCCTGGATCCGCCCTTGTTTTGCAGGGACCAAAAATTATTTCAAGAAAATTAAAGCGTACTAAATTCAAGTATTATATCTATAAGTGATTGAATTTTGGCTTGGGATTAGGGCAGGATTAACAATAATTTCTGAAATAGCCCTAAATATACTTTTGTCATTTCGTATAGGCTGGGGCATGCACCTTGCTTATTTAGAAATTCAATTAAGAAAAAATAATGCAGATATATAATTAATTCTTTGTACAGCATTAAGGACCTATAATAAAAAGTAAAATTTAAATTTTGTATTTTATGCTTTTCAAAGGATTAAACATATATCTGCGTTAATTTTTTCTTAATTGAATTTCTAAATAAGCAATGTGCTCTGCCCCACCCTATACAACATATTTACCCCAAGTTTAATTCTACCCCAGTGACTGGAGGGGAGGATTAATTACATACATTTCATAAAATGTTAATAAACTAGTAAATAATACTTAAAATTATTTCAGATAAAGCAGGATATTGTTCTGTGTAATTTGTAAGTAAGAATTTACATTTTTTTTACTACTTATATAAAAAATTTATAATTAAGCTCATTTGTGGTCCCCGAATGCAAAATCACCTTTAATGAAAGTTTTCCTCGCTTTGATGCCTTTTATCCTTAATTTCGGATGTCACTTTGTCTTTGAACTCCACCCCCCCCCCCTTTCCTCTCTCTCTCCTTTAACTTTTACTTTGTGTTTTATTTCTCTAATTCGACTTTTAATTGTGTTTGACAGCCTATGACATTTTTTTTTCTAACCAACCAAATACCTACCCTTAAAAATACCTCTCTTTCATTTTAAATAAGTCGATTTGTTTATAAATCCTCTTAAGAGGAACTCGAAAGTGTCAATAGGGTAGGGGGCTTAAGGGCTGGCTGGCTATTTTAAATGAAAAGCTCCGACATTTTAGCAAGAAATTTAATTAAACTTATCGTGCGAGTGGAAGTGTTGTGGCAATTATTGGAATATCGATTCTTAAGGTTAAGGGTGTCGGCGAGGGGGTGGGTTACCCGCCTCCTCAATCGCGCTCATCTATCTACCCCAAAGAAGAAGGGCTGGCGGCTTCAAAGCCCGCCAACTGGATGATAAAGCAGGCTGACATTGGCTTCAAGTGGCCCCTGGTCCTCCCCGACCCTACCTGCTCAGCTTGCAGTTCAAACATTCGATAAGCCCACCAAGAGGAATTCCCTTTAAGTCAGAATATTGTCATTTCAAAGCCATTCATATTAGAAAATCGGTTCTCGCTAATCGATTCTATTAAAGCATATCTCTTATCATTTTATCAATATTTTATTATTAGTATTATTAAATTAAACATAAAGAGAAATCAATGGGGTTGTAAATTAGCTTGAGGCAAATAAACATATACCTATACCGGGTGAGTTTTTTTTTTTATCTTGAGACAGTCTTATAACTCAAAAACAGTGCCTTATATAAAAGAGTTTCAAATAAAAGTTCATTTATATCGAGGGGGAAACCGAGGGGTGAACCTCGACCTAATATGCTGTACACCTACTTCCACTTGTACTTCCAAATATTTCCAAGTACTTCCAAATATTTCCAAGCACTTCCAAATATTTCCAAGCACTTCCAAATATTTCCAAGTACTTTCAAATATTTCAAAGTACTTCCAAATATTTCCAAGTACTTTCAAAATACTTCCAAAGAGGTGTACACCTACTCGTACAATCGCGGATCACCCCTCGGGGGAAACTAAACTACACTATTGTTTGTCGACCTAGAACAAGCTTCCAAGGGTATTTCGAGGTCAAGTTCTGTTTTTTAAATAGAAACCTTTATGTTTCTATACATATTATTAATCTTGGAAGGAGACAATAAAAGAGTGTAACTTCTGCTGGAATTATAAATTTTATTTATTGTATAACGAGACTATAATTTCGAAAGCTTTGCCTTCTTCATCAGTCTATTACAATTGTAATAGAATTGTACACTCTTTTATTGTCTCCTTCAATATATAAAAATTCTGCTACACTCGGCACAAAAACTTTCAATTTAATATTCATAATCTAGAAAAAAATCTGAACAACTATCATTAGAACAATTTTTTATAGGACATTAAATAAAAAAAATATTAAATAAATTAGATCTCAAAAAAATCCAAATAATAATTATTTTTAACAATTATTCAACTTGATTATCAAATAATAATGATAAAATATTTAATTATTAAATAAATAATTTAATAATAATCAATAATTTAATAATTTTTCCACAATGTTCTGTGACATTCCAGAGTGTATTGCAAGTCTTCTGAATGAAACATCTTTCCTCAACAAAAAGATGCCTTATTTTTATTATGGTAATACAATATAACTAACTAACTACTTAATTGACACGAGAGATAAACTTTTTTAGGCTCAAGAATTTCAAATTGATCTATTAATTAGAAAAATAATCTCTTAAATCTGGGTATAATGAAGTTTTAAGATCATTATAAACACTTATTTTCATTGTTGTGATTTTTCAATTTAATAATTATTTATTTAATAATTAAATATTTGACTTTTTTGAGATCTAATTGATTTAATATTTTGTTTATTCGATGTCGTATAAAAAAATAGTTCTTATGAAAGTTGTTCAGTTTTTTTTTCTCTACTTCTGGTTTTCCGATTTCAACCAAAAGCTTGCTGTACTCTTAAGTTTCAAATTTAATTCAAATTCAAATAAGATAAAAAAAAAACAATAAAAGCTTACTGTACTCCTTCTAGCCTATATCGAGCTTAAGTTTCGAATTTCGTAGCTCTGAGACTTATGGTTGCGAAACGCAGAGGGGGTACATACGTACATACGTACGCACTGACCAATGGATTTTTGGCCCCTTTTTGACCTCTGGAGACCACAATTTCAGGTTTTATGTCCTAAACCCGATTTGCAACTATTAAGGGCATCGATTCCTTCCACCTAGAAGTTACAAAATTAAATTAACTTTTTTCATCTGTGAGATACAAGCTCTCAAAGAGTCAGGACCCAGAAAGGCCATCGCAATACTTCACCATTATATTCTATGAATATAAATGTGAAAGTAAAAAAAAAAACATTTTGACAACGTTTATTTGAAATCCAAAATTTTGGGAGGAATTATCCCTTTATCAATGGAATTTTTTAACAAATTTGAAAAAATAGTTGCTTTAAAGCAGTGGGTCCTCAAAGTGTGTGCCGAGGCATACTGGTGTACCGTGGTCATTAGATGGTGTCCCGCGGAAAAATGTCAAGTTTTGTTAAGGTAATGCACCTACACATAGCTGATAGCTATGCGAGCAGCCTTATCAACGATTCCTCCAAATTTTGATAGCCCGTGCTCAGTTAAGCAAGCTCACATTTCTCATTAAACATCTTTTCCTATTATATTGATTATAATCTATATAATAAAAATGAATTTCTGTTTCTTTGTAAGCGCAGATCTCTCAAATGCCTGGACCGATTTGACTAATTTTTTTTTAATGTTCGTAATAGTCCAATTCAGGTTTATACGTAAAAAAAAATGGAAAAGTTGCCCGGAAAATTCAGGAAAAACTAAAAAAAATTTCAGGTTAGCCAACATAGCTTGCCAAACAATAAAATAACTAAACTAGCAAACTAAACATGTGTTGGCGGCCCTGTTTTTAAGATTTTTGAGAGTCATTCATTCTTAATAGTTCTAACCACATTATCGTTGAAGAAGAATTTAATACTGAACTTTTACAAAATTAAGTACATTTTTATTGTATAGATTATTTTATTTTATTTGATTTTCTCAAATTCTAAATATTTATTTTTTCCAAACTGATAAACACAATATGATAATTATTTTTCTAATTCATGGAGCAAATTTCAGCTGTTTAGCTAAAACTTTTCAAATTCCCTCAATATGACGATTTTTATCTGATTTATTGAATTTTTACAAGCCAAAAACTTTATTTTAATTTAAATTAAAAAAATAGAAAACAAAAACACCACCCTGAAAAAATTTGAGGATTCAGAAAAACAACATTGTTTTTTTCTTTGGTGTACCTCTAAAATTGATTGATTTAGTAGGTGTACCTTGAACATAAAAAGTTTGCGGAACACTGTTTTAAAGATAGGAATATAAACCAACTTATAAACAAATAAATATTTTGAAAATAGACAATTAAATGCAGATTGTTTTTACCTTGAATAAAAATAAAAAATATAAATTTTTAATAAAAATAAATATTTTTTATAAATATTAGAAAAACAGTCTATATATACCTGTTGTTAATTTAATTTTTATTGTCTAAAATTTGGACCATTTCAAAAATGATTTTTTTTTCTAAAAAATCACACATAAATAAAACATCTAAGTTTAATGAATACGATTTTTGACATTTTCATCACCATCTTTAAAAATAATTACTTTTAAGCTTTATTTTTGCTCAACTTTCTTTCGAAAAAAAAATATAATTATTTAAACTTATAAGTATTGTTATATTTACAAATTCATATTCGGTACTATTATGTATATGTATATTTGCATCAAGCAGAAGACAATCTGATTGATTTCTCTTTATGAATCAACAACTTTGCTACTCTTAGTTAAATAAAAGCTTTTCAAATAAACTGCACCAATGAGAAAAGTTTTAATTTTCTAAATCAAACCTTATGGTGACAAAACAATCGTCAATTACTCAAATTTGAGGACAGGATTACGAGTATTGTAAAAAGTTTCCATTATCAATTATTTTATGAATCCTAACCTTGAATCCTTCCCCTTAAAATTCTCTATTTTCATCATTCAGAATTAAATATTTTTGATATGAATTTATGAATATAGAATATTTGAGATTCTTCTCTCTTTATTACATAATATAGAATTCCTGATTCAATATACGATACTATCCAAAGGCTTCTGGTTTAATTAATTCACTCAACTAATCTAACAGCTGCGCACAAGGGGGTTGAAAAGAGGGGGCGGGGATGGAAACCAACCATGTGTGTCAATTTATTTAATAAATCTAACATGAGTGGGTGGAATAGAAAAATATTGCAGAGAAGATACAATTTAAAAAAAAAAAACTGGGTTTATGATATCCCCGATGAAAAATTAAAATAAATTATTATCGATTCAACGGTCTAGTCAGAAAACTAGTAACAGATATACACAAAGATGGAAACATCCATACAAACATATTTTTTAGTAAAATAATAAAAATTCAAAAATCAAATAAAATGAACTAAAAGGTATAAAAAATTATCTAATTTATCTAATTTAGTTACAAATAAACGACAAAATTTTTATATGAAATCACTTTTTGAAGTCGGTGCCAAAAATATACATTTTATCAATTGAACTCGAATTTATTTAGTAGGTTTGGTAAGTACGCTCGCTTATATAGTTTGTTTAGCACCGACTTCAAAAAGTGATGTCATGTAATAATTTCGTCGTTTAGTTATAACTAAATTAGATAATTATTTTATACCTTTTAGCTCATTTTATTTGATTTTTGAGTTTTTATTATTTTATTTGTTGCATTTAATTTTTTAGTCGTTTTATTTATTTTTTATAAAAATTATTTTTATTTTTCTCTTTTTAGTGATGTTATTAATAGTGACTTAATATAATACCTTGCATGCATCTCGTAAGAGAAAGTGTCGGGCGAATGAATCAGAAAATAATAAAAAATTCAATTCATAAATATGGAACTTCTCTCGAAACGTTTTAAATGAATGTTTTAAGATTTTTTTTTCATAAAAGATTTTATTTATTATAATTTCGATTATTTGCGCATAAGAATTTATAAGAGATTTACGTTATTTCGTCATTGATCATATCATCAGAACTTGAAAAAATTAATATGGGACCACCCCTAAGGTACCCCCTTTCGAATAAAAAATAATCATCGATATCGGTCCACGTGGCAAAAAGTTCTCGCTGAACATACATAAAATAAATGAATAGGTATCTTACCATCTTAGAGCTATACTGATCTCTCATTAAAATCGGTTCATAAACAAAGAAGTTATGCCTGAACAAACATAACAAAAAAGGTCCAATACCAATGAAAAAAAACGGGACCAATCGGAAACTAGACTGAACCCATTGCAAAAAAAATCATCAAAATCAGTTCACAATTGGCGAAGATATCAGGTAACATAGATACAAAAAAAAAATTCAGTCGAATTGAGAACCACCTCCTTTTTTGAAGTCGGTTAAAAAGGAACAAAAACACAAAGTCATTATTGGATCTGTTATAATTTCTCATAAATTTCTATTCTTATAATCTTTTTCTAAAATTTAACTTAATTATGCCCTTTTGTATTATTAAAGTCAATAAGCTCGTAATATTATATTCACGGATAATCTGAATGTATAAAATATTTTTTAAAACAAAGCAGTTGAAAGTGGAATTTATCTTTGAAAAATATGAATTGTCATTGGAATCAAAAGAATTAATCGTAAAAATTATTTTATTATTATCATTTTATTTTTATTAAGATTAACGTAAATTCACTATTCTATTTCAATTTAGGACAAAGAGATTCACCACTAAGCTTACACCACCCGCGAGCACAAAAAGTAAGTATTAAGGCCGGTTCACACGGGGCTTTTTCTGCCACTTGCTCCTAACTTGTTTGCCCTACTTGTAATTTGAAGCTAGTTCAGTCAGGCTGATTTTTCGTCTGTTGGGTTCACACGGAGCTTTTTCAGAAAATTTTCAAGTTAGGCGACTAGGTTGCGCGCGAATGCTTTTAGCCTAACACTTGGTCTATCATCATTCAGTTTCAGCTCAGATCCAAACAAAAATGACTGGCAATAATATTATTATTGCAGAAATTATCAATCTTAGACGAATTTGGAAGGCATATTCTCTTTATTCATTTAAGTAAAAAGTTGAACAGTGAGAAACAAAATATCAGCTGTTCTGTGATATCAGCTGATGTATTTAGCCAATTTCCATATCACCCACGTGATAAAATAATGTTTTCCGATTGGCTGGCCACTGCCCGGTCCAAGTAGCTAAACTTTTTTTTAGAACATGCCCTATCTTTTGAATCAAGCAAGCATGCTATTAAGACAGTCAGGAGTGACGTCATTTCGACCCCCTCCATGCCTCCAAATTGACAATTAGGCGAGCAAGTTAGGAGCAAGTAGGAGAAAAGGCTCCATGTGAACCGGCCTTTAGATACACTGAGTTTACACTAACCCATAATAATTAAATTTATTAAAAGAAGTAAAAGCTTTTAAATATATTGTTACTGTGTTGAAACTATAGATGATAACATGATTTTAGTAGTTTTTACTTGTTCCAACCCTTTATAATTTGAGCCTTTTGAAAACCGTTCTTAACAACCATTTAATTTTTAAAAGTGGTTACCGTACAAAATTTCAAGTTTCTAACCCCAGTAGTACCGAAGAAATCGTGATGATAGCTAGTGAACCCCTGATTTCAGTCGTTTTTACTAGTATCAATCCTTTATGCAGGGCCGTCGCGCGCGCGGGCGACCAGGGCGGCGATCGCGCGCTGCTTGAAAAAAAAATTAGAGTTGTAAATTTTGAATCTTATAAAATTTTTGTATTTGTTTGATTCCGAAGTACCTAATTTCAAATAGTAATAATTAGAAGGTAGAACATCGTGATGCAAAATATATTGTTTTATGTAGTCGATATTAATTTACTGACTTTTCATGACCATGGAAGTTAGTCAGCATACCACGGCCGTCTGACAAGAATGACATTATAAAAAACGTACTGTATGAGATAAAATGGTAAAATCTCACCCCGGGCATCTACAACCCACGCGACAGCCCTGCCTCTATGTATACCGGGTGAGTTTTTACTTTATTTATCTTGAGGCAGTCTTATAACTCAAAAAACAGTTCATTATGTGAAAAAAAGTTTCAAATAAAAGTTGATTTATATCAGGGGGGAAACTAAACTACGCCATTGTTTGTCCACCTAGAACAAGCTTTCATGGGTATTTTGATGTCAAGTTCTGTTTTTTAAATGGAAACCTATATGTTTCTGTACATATTCTGAATCTACAAAAAAAACTGAACAACTTTGATTAAAACTATTTTTTTATACGACATCAAATAATAAAAAATATTTAATCAATTAGATCTCAAAAAATTATAATAATTATTTTTAACAATCATTCAGCTTAATTATCAAATAATAATGATCAAATATTTAATTATTAAATAAATTATTTAATAATAATTAATAATTTAATAATTTTTCGACACTGTTCTGAGACATTCCAGAGTGGATCGCAAGTCTTCTGGATGAATTCCAGTTCCAATTTCGTTATTTTGGCCTGTTGTAGTTTCTTCGTAGCGTTTACACTTCCTGTTTTTTTAAACAGATTTACAACACGATAAAATGAAGCTTAGGAGGGTGTATACCTACGAGGAAAATGCTCGGCAGCCCCCTAACACTTCTTCCACATTCACCATAAATTAAGACCATTTCAATTCTGTCTTCATCAAAAAATGCTCCATTTTTACTATGGTAAATAATAACTATCTACTGGATTGGCACGAGAAATAGACATTTTTAAACTCAAGAACTTTTAAACAGATCTATTAATTAGAAAATAATCTCTTAAATCTAGTGTATAATGAAGTTTTAAGATCATTATAAACATTTATTTTCATTCTTGTGACTTTTCAATTTAATAAATATTTATTTAATAATTAAATATATTTGATCATTATTATTTGATAATTAAGTTGAATAATTGTTAAAAATAATTATTAAGTTTTTTTAGAGATCTAATTGATTTAATATTTTTTATTATTTGATGTCGTATCAAAAAATAGTTCTAATAAAAGTTGTTCAGTTTTTTTTTCTAGATTCAGAATATGTACAGAAACATATAGGTTTCCATTTAAAAAACAGAAGTTGACCTCAAAAAACCTTGAAAGCTTGTTCTAGGTCGACAAACAATTCGAGTAATTTAGTTTCCCCCTGATATAAATAAACTTTTATTTGAAACTCATTTTCATATAATGCACTGTTTTTGATTTATAAGACTGTCTCAAGATAAAAAATTCACCCGGTATATATCCATTTATTTATAGGTATATGTATATTCATATCAAGCAGAGGACAACATTTTTGATTACCGCTTAAGAATCTAAAACTCTGCAATTCTCGACAAAGTAAATATTTTCAATTTAAACTACAAGTTAATAACAGATGTGTAAATCAAAACAAAATAAGCAATTGAATAAATATACAATTATTATTATAAGTAATAGTACCTGGAGACACCGAGCGATGCTCGGTAACTTCTTCCTTCAGTTAAAACCTTTATTTTAATATTATTTTTAATTTAAAATTCTGATAAAAAGATCGATTTTTATTTGAGACCCGTTTTCAAATTAAAAAAAAATACAAATATATATAGTATTGCACCCACTGTACCCCCCCCCACACTACCCACCCCCGAATCACCCACCACTGCACCCCACCTCCTGCACCTGTTTTGATTCAACCATATGATTCATTTTTATTCATCCAATTGTTAATAAATAAAACCTATCAAAATGTGTTGTTTTTTCAGAAAATTGAGACCTGCTCTTGATTATTTTTTATTCTATTAAATAAATAAAGTTCTTTATAAAAACAATTATAAATCGTTTATTAATATTGTAAATTTGTAAATTTTTATGCCCTTAACAGTCCCTTAATGATCGTATAGGGAAGGGGTGGGTCAGGTAAAGTCAGCTCTTAAATAAATTAAATTAAATAATAAAAAAAATATATATATTTAATAATAAAAAAAAAGAGTTATAAAAGATTTATAAATTGATAAACAAATTTGTAAGTTATTAATTATAATATTAATTGATTATTATGATAGACAAATTTGTTATGTTATTAATTATAATATTAATTGTTTTTAAATAAAAAAATATATATATATTTAATAATAAAAAAAAGAGTTATAAAAAGATTTATAAATTGATAAACAAATTCTTAGGTTATAATGTTAATTATAATATGACTGTCACTCACAGAAATGGATGGCCATCCTTACACGTTCTCACCCTCGACACTACCCTTATTTCTCCCCTTATCTCTCAATTACCCCCTCGCTCTGTTCTCTGCCCTTTTCACCCTTCAATCTCAATAAGCATTCACCCTCGTTCTCGTCACCTTCGGGGTTCGGCTCGCTCTGTCCCCCTGAGTTCCACGCGCCGACCGCTTCTAGCCCCTCTCCTCTCTCGTGTCCTCGCTAGCTCACTTATACGCCCTTTTCGGCTTCTCCGTCGATTCGCTCTTCGGGAACACCTTCCCCGGACCCTCATTGTTGCGCTCATCGGGCTCTTTCCCGGCACACACACTCTCACTCGTCGGGGACACCTTCCCCGGACCCTCATTGTCGCGCTCATCGGGCTCTTTCCCGGCACACACACTCTCACTAGTCGGGGACACCTTCCCCGGACCCTCGTGATTGCTCTTCAGCTGGCTAGCGGGCGACTTCCCAATAATAACACAGACATCGCCCGCAGGGGCGGCCTGTGGGCCGCCAAGCCGCTCACTCTCACTCACTTCTCGCACCTTCCCCGGACCCTCATGATTGCACTTCAGCTGGCTAGCGGGCGACTTCCCAATAATAACACAGACATCGCCCGCAGGGGCGGCCTGTGGGCCGCCAAGCCGCTCACTCTCGCTCACTTCTCGCAACCCCCAAAAAACACGGATATCAGCCCGCAGGGGCGGCCTGTGGGCCGCCCCAGCCACTCGTTCCCGCTTCCGCCTCGCGACTCCCACGCTAGACGCCGTCAGGCTCGCTTCCCTCACACACACATCCCTCCTCTCTCTTCCACACGGACAGCCGCCTCTCCCCCCCGTCCGCCTAAGGGTCTCTCTCTCCTTTTCGCACTCCCTGGCTCATTCGCTCTTATTTTCTATCTTAAAAGTGTACAGGCGCCCGTTTGTCTGGTTGCAGACTCAGCGATTCACTCAGCCTACTACCCAACCAGACAAACTTCGCCTTAATACACTAACTAAATAATAATGACAAAATTAATAATACTAATACTAAATTAATCTGAAGGGTGGTAACCCTTACGTCTGTCTCTAGTGCACCGCCACCATTTACAATATTTCTAACGTTTAGGGAGAACAAAATATGTTAAAATCCACAATCACAATACTTCTTCAAGGCCTTTTAGAACAATGAATTAAGGCAACCCATTGTCTGCCTGGGTACAAAAGGAAAAGAGTAACCTTTTTTAAAACCTTAAGAATGGGATTTGTCTACCCGAGAATAATTAATTGGATTACGAAAAAACCCATCAAAAACAATTTTGTCGAAGATGAGACACGTGACAGTTCGAATTGTCACCCCAAAAACCCCCTAACCCGTGAATTTCATCAAAATCGGTAGAGTCGTTTTCAAAATATAACCAAGATACAAATATATAAACAAACAAATATATATACAAATAAATATACAATTTTTGCTCGTTTAATAAGAGTAGATAATAACGCTTATTTATAAAATGAGATTGAGAAGTGCTTAGGGAAAATATCCAGATTCTTAAAAGCTTCAATTTAGGTAAAAAAGAAGAGATTGAATGATAATCTAACAATATCGCCTGCTGTGCCATTTGTTTTTCAAATTTTTTCTAATGGTTGTCAATGATTCTTTCACAAACAATATTTTCGGTTTAGGTCCCGTTTAAAAATGATACTTGTACCAGTTTGAATGAATTGTTATTTTGTTCCGAGCTGTCTCCCAATGAAGATATAGTACTACTAAATTGTTTTGGATTTTTTTATCGATAAACTTTTTGCCCACCCTTAAAGGCATTTGCCTACAAGTAAATTGAATTTTTTATGAGTTTGCTTAGAAACTTTTTTTTTTTTTACTTTCTTTTCACAATTCTGACATCTGCTGAGAGGGAAAAACATTCAGTTAATGTAAAAGAGAAAAGTTCAAGAGATAATAATAATAATAAAAATATTCGGCCAGTTAATCTTGGAGATATTCAATTGTATAGATAAAGTGAGTTATCTTAAAAGTCTCTCAATTTACTACTAGGAGATAGGTATATCTTCTCTTCTTCTTTAAGTGCCTAATCAAGTCTCCCTGACGTTTCGGCTCCTCTCCACATATACCTGTGCTGAGTGTGTTTAGCTGTTTTTACCCAAATATACGGGACCTACTTTTTAACGCCGGTTCCGAACGGCTAGTTTGGAGAGGTTACTAGGCAATTATACTCTTGGTAGGTTGCCATTGCTTTCCAAGAGGAGGCGGCTGCAAATATCTGCCGAGATTCGGTCTCGAACCAGCGTATTTCAGGCCAACGGCCCGACACTCCAACCACTGACCCGCAGTCACCTCAGATAGGTATATATAACATTAAATAAGCTGACGTGTTCTGATGTGGCCATCCACTTGACTTTACCACACAACCTGGCCCCTCACTTATATTTAATATTTAATCAAATTATTTATAATCATGTAGGGAAGAGGGGTTAGTTTTTGCATTTTTAGACTCCTGGGGGGTCCACTGATTATGTATACAAAATTTGGTTGAGTTTGGTACAAGGGCCAGGATTTTCATTTTTTGACTCTACACCCCCCCCCCCCCAATTTTGGGCGGTTAGTTTTTGCATCCTTAGACTTCTGGGGCACCGCTGATTATGTTTACAAAATTTGGTTGAGTTTGCTCAAATACCCTAGATCTTTAATTTTTAACCCCCCCCTCACCCGCCTTAATTTTGGGTCGATATGCACCAAAATCTAATCAGCTCTTAATCTCAATGAACCAAAACTAAGTGTGAAATTTGATTTCGATATTTATTTTTTACACAAGTTTTTGAGCTAGCTCGCCCACAAAAATTTACTAACGCACAGATGTATGTTCAGCCATAACTTCTTTGTTTATAAACCGATTTTAACGATTCTTGTTTTATTGAAAAGGGGGTACCTTAGGGGTGGTCCGGTATTAATTTGGTCAAGTTTCTGATTGATATGATCAATGACAAAATAACGGAAATATCTAATTCTTATGAGCAAATAATCGAAATTATAATATATAAAATCTTTTATAAAAAAAAAACTTAAAACGTTCATTTAAAGCCTACTGACGTTTAGAGAGAATTTATTTATTTATGAATTGAATTTTATTATCAATTTCTGATTCATTCGTCCGGCGCTTTCTTACGAGATGCATGCAAGGTATTATCATAAGTCACTATTCTTAACATCACTAAAAAGAGAGAAATCAAAATTATTTTTAAAAAAAAAAACCGACTTTAAAAAAATTAAATGCAACAAATAAAATAATAAGAACTCAAAAATAAAATAAAATGCACTAAAAGGTATAAAATAATTATCTAATTTAGTTACAACTAAACGATGAAATTGTTACATGAACTTTTTGAAGTCGGTGCTAAACAAACGAGCTTAAGCGATGCTGTCTTCATTACCCGCCAAACGTACTAAGGGCCAGTTGTATGACGGTTGGTAAATGCTTTTTAACCGTTGGCAAAGGGTAAATGGCTGGGATGATCAATCAGATGAAAGTGCCCTTTACCCTTTGCCAACGGTTAAAAAGAATTTATCAACCGACATACAACCGGCCCTAAGTACGATCCGTCGAGTGCGATTCATAAAATCTATATGTTTGGCACCGACTTCAAAAGGGGTTTCATGTAACAATTTCATCGTATAGTTGTAACTAAATTAGATAATTATTTTATACCTTTTAGTGCATTTTATTTGATTTTTGAGTTCTTGCTATTTTATTTGTTGCATTTAATTTTTCTTAAGTCGATTTTTTCGATTATGATAACAGAATTGTGTTTTGTACACCCTCATGTTGTTCCTTCATCATGAGTCTGTGACTATTTTTGAATTTTTCAATCTGACTCAGCAATAATCTCGTATTGTGTCGATTGATTTCTGACTCTAATATACTTTCTTACTACAAAGAACAGATCAGTCAATACAGCTTGCTTTAGCGCAAATAGAATGTTGAACGGCTGTAGTAAATGGAACGAACCTAGCAGCTTTAAAACTTGGTAACAGTGAATTAACAGAGCCTTTCAATAGCGATATGCGCAAAAACACAGAAATGCCAACGGAAGCACATACACAACGACATTGCGGATAAATATTGATTTATTCTCGTACTTTTAACCTATTGGTTTTGACGTAGAACCAAGCTTATTCCCTCGGGTGCAAACTAAAGGCATAGCGAGTGTCATTTAAGTATCATGTATTTCGTTGAATTCCCTTTACTTGAAATACTTATTATCGAGGGCGACCGACACGTATAAAAAAACCAGAGAAAAAAGTGAAAACTTTTTCAAGACTCGGTACTTTTTTTTGTAAATGGATGTGGGAGGAATTAACTTTTGCATCCAACACATTTAGAGCTGTGCTTTTAAAAATATAATAAACTATTCGAAATCTATTTTTTGATTTAACTATCTATCTAAGTATTTAAATTTTTTAATGTTAGTACTTGGTGGACCGAGGTTTAGTTAAAAGCGATATAGTAATATTATATGTAATTGAAATTAGGATAAAAAGGTCGATTTTTATTTGAATTAAAGAAGAATTAAATAAGATTGAAATAAAATATCTCGGGCCATCATCAAGGCATCGCTGTACACAAATCTTTTAACTTAATTGCAAGCAAAAAACACTTGCTTCATGTGCAATTACGCAATAATTTAACATATCCTGTATGGTAAAGTAATATTGTATTAATATACCCTGAGGTTCCTTCGTTGTCCTTTTAAACTCTGAAGAAGAAGGGACGATCCTCTGAATCATTGAGTTTTTTAAGAGGATGAAAATGACGATCTAATAAGTTCTTTTATTCAGAAATCGTGGTTTTCAATATCCTTTATTTTATAATCTAAGTTGGAATTTGTGGATTGGCAGTAAATGCTATGCAGATGTTGAGAAAGTACAATATTTTCGGTCAAAAGTAACACTATAAATGATTATTCCCGAGTTTGTGATCTTTTAGGTAATAAATTAGATTATATTTCGGATTCGAATCCGACTCGCGGCAACCGGCTAAAATTTGATCACTAGATAGAAGACAAAACTTAAAAAAATAATATTTTCGTAAATTGGCTGATGGCTAGAAAGGCCGAAAAGCCAAAAAAAAAAAAATTATCTAATAAAAAATCGAGAGCTCAAAAATACACAATTAATCTATTATTTTTGACAGAAAACATGATACTTACTCATCTTCATTTAATCTTTAAGTAAAAAAATTTACTTACGAGTGTTTTAATAATAATAATATTATAATTATATATAGGTATATACGAGGGGTGAACCGCGACCTAAAATCGTGTACACTTATTTCCACTTTCAGTTTCATTTCCAAGTAGAAGACAATAGATTATCTAATGATTCCAAAGTAATTCTAAATAATTCCAAAGACGTTCTACACCTAATTCCAATCGTAGTTATTCCCTCGGGTATATATATTAGATTCGAAATTTGAAAACCTCAAACACTTCTATTTATTAAAATTAAAAGGCGTGGCTATATTTTTTTAAGAATAGCTTAAACGGGAAATTTTATAACCTTAGTTTGAATTTGTGGATCGACAGTAGAAGTTATGCATATGTTGAGAAAGTATCATATTTTCGGTCAAAAATAACACCTTAATTTATTATACCGATTCTTGCCACACCCTGATGGCGTTTTGGCGGGAATTTAAAAGTTAGAATTAAAATGGCAATTTTTTGTACAAATCCTTTATTATTATATCTGCAAAAATTAGATATTTTTTGGAAATAATAGAAAATTCCCAACATAATAGCACAGTATTTTAAAATCAGTCATCATGCCTATTGGCTTATTACCACTCGGTTTCGATTCACGTAAAGATGAATATAAACCATTATATTTTATTAAAAATGATCGGTAACATCTCGAATACATCAGCAGAAAATAATCTCGTAATTTATTCTATTAAATAATTCATATTAATCGGTATAGCAAAGGCTTAGAACAACTAACTGCGCGACGCTTCTCCCTCTCAAACTGGCAAAGAGACAGTGAATCGTCTCTCCTCTCTAAGTTCATGAACTATTTCATTTAATTGAGAGAAGCTAAGAAGTTTCATTTCTAACTAGCGAGAGTCTCACGCCTATTTTATTATTTACTAGCTGCAAGGCCCGCCTTCGGCGGCCCTCTTGCTAGCAGGGGCACGCCCCCTGGACCCCCCGCACCGAAAGCGACCTAGCACCCCCAACCTCCGCACCCGTTCCCCCCTCCACACACCCACACCCCGCGACCACCACTCCCGCCCCCAACCCCTCAACCCCTCACCACCCCACTTCGTCTTTGGGCCCTCACCTTAACCCCTGCTCCACCACCCCCGCACCCCACCTCCATGCACCACAACCCCGCCTAGCCCCCTACACCCACTACGCCACCCGGACTTCACACCGCACCACCCCCTTCACCCTACTCCGTCTTACTCCCCCCCCCCCCCCGCGCCCTCATCCCCCCAGACTCCCCGCACCCCATACCCTAACCAACCTCCGCACCCGTACCATCGGTCCACCCCCGAACCCAGTTTAATGTCAAGAGTGGCTTTTCTTTTGCCTAAAAAAAATTAGTAAAATTACAAAAAAATTTTGGAATAAGTTGCAATAAAATTACCTTGTAAGTTTTAAAATCTGACTTAAGGGCTTCTCTATGGCACGTGGATCAACCTCCGCACCCGTTCCCCCCTCCACACACCCACACCCCGCGACCACCACTCCCGCCCCCAACCCCTCAACCCCTCACCACCCCACTTCGTCTTTGGGCCCTCACCTTAACCCCTGCTCCACCACCCCCGCACCCCACCTCCATGCACCACAACCCCGCCTAGCCCCCTACACCCACTACGCCACCCGGACTTCACACCGCACCACCCCTTCACCCTACTCCGTCTTACTCCCCCCCCCCCCGCGCCCTCATCCCCCCAGACTCCCCGCACCCCATACCCTAACCAACCTCCGCACCCGTACCATCGGTCCACCCCCGAACCCAGTTTAATGTCAAGAGTGGCTTTTCTTTTGCCTAAAAAAAATTAGTAAAATTACAAAAAAATTTTGGAATAAGTTGCAATAAAATTACCTTGTAAGTTTTAAAATCTGACTTAAGGGCTTCTCTATGGCACGTGGATCAACCTCCGCACCCGTTCCCCCTCCACACACCCACACCCCGCGACCACCACTCCCGCCCCCAACCCCTCAACCCCTCACCACCCCACTTCGTCTTTGGGCCCTCACCTTAACCCCTGCTCCACCACCCCCGCACCCCACCTCCATGCACCACAACCCCGCCTAGCCCCCTACACCCACTACGCCACCCGGACTTCACACCGCACCACCCTACTCCGTCTTACTCCCCCCCCCGCCCTTATCCCCCCAGACTCACCGCACCCCATACCCTAACCAACCTCCGCACCCGTACCATCGGTCCACCCCCGAACCCAGTTTTTGCGTTTCTAGTCTTCTAGTGACCCACAGATTATGTATATAAAATTTGGTTAAGTTGTCTCTAAGGGTAAGAATTTTCATTTTTTGCCCCTCCCCCCCATTTTGGGTCCTTAGTTGTTGCATTTCTACCCTTCTAGTGACCTTGGTCCAGAGCAAGAATTTTCGTATTTTGACCCCCCCCTCCATTTTTGGGTGGTTTTTGGGGGAATTTTTTAAACAAAAGTTGTCAGAAATCACATCCCCTACAACTTTGCACATTATAAAATTTGCCGTAGAGTTAATAGTTTAGGAGTTATTTGATAATTTTCATTCGTGTGCCCCCCCCCCCCCCCAAACCCCCTTCTGGGGTCAAAATATCAAAACGTTATATAGCTAAAAACGTAAGTTAGAAGACATCTGATGTAAATATGAAATTTAATAATAATCCCTTGAGCTGTTTTTACGTGAATCCTGAGCAACTTTTCGCGGAACCCATGGAAACTTACATACAGACAGACAGACATACAGACAGACAGACAGGAATTTTGTTGAGGGTGTTTTCGTTCATAACTTTGCTTGAAACGTGTGCAACCAAAATTTGTCGTGATTTGGAGCAATGTTCAGACAAAACCTTAATTTTATATATATATAGATTCCTGGACTGCATTTCATAGTTAATTCATTCATCACTATTCATCAGTTATAAATCTACCAGACCCATCTCTGATGAAAATCTTCTAAGATATAGTCGCATTCAAGTGAAAACATCGTAAGTCCATTTTTGCGCATGCAACAGAGTCAAGCCATGATTATAAGGGTAGAAAACTTTGAAATACTTCAACCAGAGATAAACACCTATAAGAGATTTATATTGGAGAGTTTAGGTTATAATGAGAATTATAAGAACCATACACGGGAAAACGCTACGGGACAGAATCTACAGTGAATAACTAAGGAAGCGATGTGGGATAAAAGATATAGTAGAATGCGTTAATGATAGAATGCGATATTGGGCTGAACATGTTGAAAGAATGTCTGACGTCCGTCTCTCGAAGATTGTTCTGCATAACCGTCCAGAGGGATACAGAAGCAGGGGCAGACCAAAGAAAAGATGGAAGGAAAGGTACGACCCGAAGGCTGAATCAAATTGGATTAACAGACACCTGTGTCTATTTAAAAGATTAAGAAGAAGAAGATTATAAACTCTCCAATATAAATCTCTTATAGGTGTTATTCTCTTGTTGGAGGATTTCAAAGTTTTCTTGGCTTACAATCATGGCCCGACTCTATTCCATGTTCAAAATGGACTTTGGAGGTTTTCACTTGGACGACGATATATAGTAAAACCAAGATTAACCGGCCCTCATTTATCCGGACCTCCGGATTATCCGGGTCGGATTTGTAGACATTTATATTTTAATTAATTTTGGGTTGTTTTCGTCCATCTTTGAAAATAATTAGGCTGGATATTGGGATCTTGGACTTGAGAAAATAATTAAAAGGGAAATTTCAAAAAATTGCAAAATTATATCGAAATTACATATAATTGTTTAAAAAAGTGAAATAATAATTACATTCTTGCTATCACAGTTAACAATTATTATCCTTGTGAAAATTATTAAAACAATTAGGCTGGATATTGGAATCTTGGACTTGAGAAAACAATTAAAAGCTAAATTTTAAAAAGTTGCAACAACAGTGGTATATTTTTTGACTTCTTCAGGCAATCTACAACAATTAAAAATTATAAGAATATGAAGTCATTAGATAATACAAGACAACAAAACATTTTTTTATAACTCCAAACAACCATAAGTTGGTTTAAGCCTTGTCAATCATGACATTGCAAAATCCAGTCTAATGGTCTGTAATTATCTATCAACGAGGAAGCTGATCCTAAAAGTGAATATTGTTTGGAGTTATAAAAAATGTTTTGTTGTCTTCAATTATCTAATGACTTCATATTCTTATAATTTGTAATTGTTGTAGATTGCCTGAAGAAGTCAAAAAATATACGACGAAACGTGTTGCAACTTTTTAAAATTTAGCTTTTAATTATTTTCTCAAGTCCAAGATTCCAATATCCAGCCTAATTGTTTTAATAATTTTCACAAGGATAATAATTGTTAACTGTGATAGCAAGAATGTAATTATTATTTCACTTTTTTTTAAACAATTCTATGTAATTTCGATATAATTTTTACTTTATCCAATGCAAAGCATGGGTAAAGTATTGTAATCGCTCTCGGGGCAAGCGTGGCTTCAAAGGGTCCTCAGGTAAAGACTACGGAACCCATGGACTCATTTAAAGTCACAAATTGTAGTATTCAATTAGGTTGAATTTTAGCAAAATTTTAAACTCAAGCTTGAGTTGTTTGCCATAAAAGAATTTAGTCTTTTTGATTTTAAGTCGATTCTTCCACATTTTCAGTAGAGGTTTCCATTAATAGTCAAAACATCAAAAATGGAATGCAATAAGGTTATTCCTCTAGTATTAGATAAGAATCGATCGTTATTTTTGATTTTAAGTCGATTCCTCCATGTCTTCAGCAATGGTTACCAATAATAATCGAAACGTCAAATACCTAATGTAGAATTGTTATTCCTCAAGTATTAGATGAGAATCAATCGCTATTTTTGATTTTAAGTCGATTCCTCTATGTCTTCAGCAATGGTTACCAATAAAAACCGAAACGTCAAAAATCCAATATAGAATGATTATTCCTCAAGTACTAGATGAGAATCAATCGCTATTTTTGGTTTAAAGTTGATTTCTCTATGTCTTCAGGAATGGTTACAATAATAACCGAAATGTCAAAAATCCAATGTAGAATGGTTATTCCTCGACTATTAAATGAGAATTATTTTTGAATTAATGTCAATATGAACTACAAATCGCAAGTGATATCTGATTAATAATAAAGGAACAAACATATTAATATTTCAAATGAATTTGGATAAAGTTTAGCAACGATCCGTTGCAGTTTATTTTTTTATCGTAATAAATTAAAATTCGCTTAGTTGAGGATTTGTTTTGTTTTTATTACCCATATATCCGGATTTTCGATTATCCAGTTTGCCTTTGGTCCCAGTTAGTTCGAATAAACGAGGTTCTACTGTATTTAATTTTTTTATTCGATCATAGAGGGGACAAGTGGACCCCTATAATAGGCACTCCCTAAAATGATTTTCCATAATCAAGTATGTTAAAGGATAAAAAAATTCAATTTATTTAAAATAGTTCAGGAATAAAATCATTTCAAGTTTTATAGTAGTAATAATAGTAAAATTTGATGTTAGTTTCCGATTACTAAAGCGAGAGAATGTTGATTCTTCTGAATTTCAAGTGCAGTTCCGTTCTCGTATTTTCTCAGGGTTATTTCACCCCCGTGGTCTGATCTTCTTTTCTTTGAAATCCTTCCTCCTGGGCTTAGTTATGCCCTTATATTTCATGCAATGGACTTGGTTTTGTTTTGCTCCCACTGATCCTATAGCTTATCTAGCCGTCTTTTTCAATAATGTTCGCAGATGCTATTGATTTTTATTTTGTCTCTTTTTTCTTTTGTTTTTCCTTTTTTTCTCTACTTTCTACATATACATTCACTTTTTATATCAAAAGATTTGTTGTTACCTAGAGAATAGTATAGATATATGATATAGGTACCAAATGTATTTTGAATTTATATAAATATAGTTTTTTGATGAAATCAATCTCAAAACGTTTAATTGCCGAGGTAGCAGAGTTGTTGATTCATTAAGTGAGGTTATCCTATGCTTGATACAATTATGATAAATATATATTATATATACTCTAGTATGTAAAGCCTGCCTCGCACGGGACTAGAATGCTCTCTGGATTCCTCGCTAGCTTCTGAACTAGCTCTTAAGGCAGGTGCAGATAAGGCTTTTTCTGTTACTTGCTCCTAGCTTGCTCGCTCTATTTGCAATTTGAAGCTAGTTCAGTCAGGCTGATTTTTTGCCTGTTGGGTTCACACGAAGCTTTTTCAGAAAATTTTTAAGATAGGCTGCGCGCGCATGCTTTGAGCCAAACAGCTAGTCTATCATATTTCAGTTTCAGCTCAGATGGAAACAAAAATGACTAACAATAACATTATTGCAGAAATTATCAATCGCAGACGAATTTGGAAGTAAAGAGTTGGACAGAGCGTAATTACCCCCGTCTGCCACTACTGCGCGATGCTTGTCCAATGCTTTGGGGGAAGACGACGAACATTTTTTGGGGGTAAGATGCCGTAGTGTTCGCGTTGGTGTAAGATGTTGGTTTGTATTACAGTGGGATTTTATTCTCCGCTCCTTTCAATGTAAAATGCTTTTGAAAATAAAGATTCATTTTCGCCTTGAGAAAGACGTTTGCCCGTCAGAATCCTTCGATGAAATGACAGGCGAGCAGCAGGGACACGCCCCTTTTATAAAAAAAGCCACCGCGAGAAAAATTATGCTTACGTCACCTAAAACGCGGGAAGAATTAACCAATCAGCTTAATTGCTAATTAGAGCAAGGGTTATAAAAGAAGCCAGCTCCTCAAAGCGAATTCAGTTGTTGTCATTCTGTTGTCATGTGTGAGTTGTCACTTGTTGAAACTCATTGAATGAGGCAGCTCTCCGGGGTGACTGCGATCACCTTGGAACGATTTGGAACTTCGGCTTGTGTCTAAGAAGTAATTTGTATACATGTTCTGTAACGAAGAAGCAATACATGCAGGCCTTGTGCCATTATTTCATAAAAAGTATATTTTCAACTGCCTAGTGCAAATTCTTATTTACAATAGCATTTTTCTGGCTCTAACGCCGCCAATAGAGATTATAATCTCTGAAGATTATCTCCCATCCAAGCCCGGCAAATCTCTTTCCAACTAACTCTTCGAGCCAAACATAATAAAAATCATCCATCATCTTAATCATTTCCTATATTACTATACATTTAAAATTAATTTTTGGAAACTATTTTGATGGTTTCTTTCCAGAAATGCCGCGGACATACATAAGAAAGTCTAATTGAGGATCATGAAACGAAAATGGCCTCCAAAATGCTTTCAAAAGAGGAAATATTGCATAAAAGGATAAAAGAACATTAAAAATAAAAAGTAATGTTATTACATTTTAATAAACTGGAATTGATTTAATAACATTTTGCATTGAGCAATGCGTAGAAA
>JALMQS010000064.1:2013074-2185080 GCA_024734495.1 Forficula auricularia
ATTCGATCCCGAGTAAACTTGATTTAGCCACTGCACTATCTGTGCCTCAAATTCTATTCAATTTTCTATTTTTTAAATGTAATAATTTTGACACTCTTTGAAATAAAACTCCACTTTAACATATTTGATATTTGTTGATTTTCTGGTGTTAAATACTTAATAATTTTAATTTTTTCATAATCACCTCCCAGTATTTCGAGTCTCGGGATTTCGATGTGAACTAAAATGTCCTAGACTCTTCAAATTTCTAATTCAAGTTTTAAATTTAATACTCTATGGATTTTTCATTTTTGAGACATTCTTCTTCTTAAAAAGTGTTTTACCTCCCCCTGAATATTTCCCTTGAACTCGAAATTTTCCATATTATTATAATTTTAAGTTTTTTTTTAACCCATAATTAGTTTTGAACTAATATGGCCTAGACTTTTCAGTGAATACCTAAATAAAGTTTCAATTTAATGTATTGTATTACTATTTTTGAGATAATGGTAGGGTACATCTATAAAAAAAGGTCTTTCACCTTCACTAGAGAATTTTCTCATTTTTCTATAATTTCGTGGTTTATAACTAACTATAAATAAGTAAACTATAAATTAGACTATAACTATAAATAAGTTAACTATAAGTTAGTCTATAACTATAAATAAGTTAAATTTAGGTATGGCCCAAAGAATTAAACCAATTATTTTACATGAATTAATGTATACATTGTATTTGAGCTTCGACTCCGGAGATTACTTCTCCACTATCGACTGTCCTTGAACATCTTTTTAGTCCTTGTTTTTAATAAGAAGAAAAAACTAATTAAATAAAAAACCTCTTTTCCGATAATTATTCCAATTCCATATTCCTCCATCTCCCCGATTCAATCCCCTCAATCCAATCCATGGCCCAAAGAATTTATTAAACCAATTATTTTACATGAATTTATGCATACATTATTTTGAGCTTCGATTCCGGAGATTGCTTCTCCACCATCGAGTGTCCTTGATCATCTTTAGTCCTTGTTTTTAATAAGAGGAAAAAACTAATTAAAGAAAAAACCTCTTTTCCGATAATTATTCAAATTCCATATTTCTCCTTTCCATTCCTTTCCACCAATTTTTTTTTTTTTTTTATAAATTTTATTAAACCAATTATTTTACATTAATTAATGTATACATTGTATTTTTTGCTTCGATTCCGGAGATTACTTCTCCACCATCGAGTGTCCTTTATTCATCTTTAGTCCTTGTTTTTAATAAGAGGAAAAATCTAATTAGATAAAAACCTCTTTTCCGATAATTATTTCAATTCCATTATTCCTCAATCAAGTCGATTGGTTTCATCCCAATCATCCAATCTCCCAATTCCATCATTCATGGCCCAAAGAATAATTTATTAAACCAATTATTTTACATTAATTAATGTATACATTGTATTTTAGCTTCGACTCCGGAGATTACTTCTCCACCATCGAGTGTCCTTATTCATCTTTAGTCCTTGTTTTTAATAAGAGGAAAAATCTAATTAGATAAAAAAACCTCTTTTCCGATAATTATTTCAATTCCATTATTCCCCAATCAAGTCGATTGGTCCCATTCAATCCTCTCCCCATTCATTCATTCATCGTGGCCCAAAGAATTTTTTTTTTTTTATAAATTTTATTAAACCAATTATTTTACATTAATTAATGTATACATTGTATTTTTGCTTCGATTCCGGAGATTGCTTCTCCACCATCGAGTGTCCTTATTCATCTTTAGTTCTTGTTTTTAATAAGAGGAACAATCTAATTAGATAAAAAAACCTCTTTTCCGATAATTATTTCAATTCCATTATTCCCCAATCAAGTCGATTGGTATCTCCTCCTCTCCATCCTCTTCTCGTGGCCCAAAGAATAAAAACATTTCAATTAAAAAGCAATTTTCATAATAAATAATTTGTGAAAGTTAATACGACTATTAAATAATTAATTATGTTATTTTGTATATTTAGGCCAAATGTTAACTTATTCAAAGATTACAGAATTGCAAATAATGGATTTAACATAAATTGCCTAGAATTAGCGACAGTCTTCGATTGCAAAATAGTTAAAAGTTAAAGAATAGATCTGAAAATAATTTTCGATTTTTTGTTTCATTTGGAAAGAATATACCTAATAGATATGTATATATATATTTTTTATGTGATTAAGGTAGTTGTTTCGCGACAATACTAGCAAAAAGTTAATGCTAGAGAATATAGAACAGTCAATAAGGATTCATAATTCATAAGCCCAAAACTTTTTGCTATTTATGTGCCGATTCTAGCCAATCCCGTGCTCGTTTGACAAATCTGGCAACACTGCCCGAGCTTGTATATATTTTATGATAGAAATTTCAGATAAAGTACATTATAAAGGGAGATTTACAAAACAAAAAGTTCTTAATAAGCGATTGAAAGCTGTTGCGACAATTGCTGAAGCGAAAAAAGTCAAAAAATTACTAAAGTTAACCCACTTTTTAGGTTAAATAAATGCGTTGTTGCCAGCTTCTTTTTAGTGTAAATTTATCTTTATACATTTTTCATTATTTATTTATTATTATTTCAGAAACTGTGTTGTAACTATGAATCAAAATTGTCTTAAAATATGCATTAGTTATTGTTTAATGTTGGTTTAGTTTTTTATAAAAATGGTAAGAAGGGTTTCTTAATTATAATTAAATATGTATGTAAATTTTCCGAAATCCCGTATAGTGCAATGTATAAGAGTCTAAAATACTCTATCTTTGGAATTTAATATCTCCGGAACTATATTGTTCATAAAAATCAAAAAAATCCTAAGAAAACCCATATGGAGAAACAACTACCTTAAATTAGTTTTTTTTTGAAATTTTCCAAAACAAATTTTGTTTGCTTTTTATTTACATTTCTAGGTGTTATTAGACATAAATTTTACATTAAGTTTTGCTCTTGTAACCAAAAGAATAGTATTTAAAAAAATCTAAGCTTGAATATTTTGGTTACAATTTTTAAATATCCTTATTTTTTTTTTATTTTTTTGAGTATTATTTTCTTTTTTTGATAATATTGTAATAATTATCAAAACAGTCAAAAACCAAGAGTTTATTATAAATTTATTATTGAGCAAAGTTATCATACATAAATATATATTTATATTTATAGTTCACCCTCAATACATATATTTTTTCTTCTATGAATCTCTTTTACTCGCTAGGATGATAAAATTTCTAACAATTTTTTAGAAAAATTCTTATAATTAAATACAAATCTTTTATAAAAAAAAATTCTAAAACGTTTATTTAAAATCCAAACGTTTCGGGAGAAATCCTCCTTTTATTATAGGACATTTGAAGATAATTGAAATATAGATAGTTGCTTTACGAAAAGTAATATAAAGCAACTTATAAACAAATAAATATTATTTTGAAAATAAACAATGATACAGATAGTCTTGCAGATAAAATTCCCTTGAATAAAATAAAAAATATTAATAATTATTTTTCTCTAATAAATTTCTGATAAATACATTCAAGTTTTTTTTACACGATTTGAAGTAACACGGTTCAAAAAGTCTTTCTTTTTCCGGTTTTCATTACTTTATTTGGGGATTGTTACAAATATTGTATTAATAACACAACTCTACAAATTTTTTTTTCCTTGTCCTAAAGTTTATTTCATAATTTTTCTATTCAGTGTGCAGCAAAATAAAGGAAAAGTACCTATATTCCATATAAAGTTTGCTTTTGTAGTCGTTATAATAATAATAAACGACGAAAAAGGCCATTTTGACCCACTTTCGAGCCCCACCAGATATTAAATACCAATATTTGAAATAAAATATTTTATGTCGTTAGAAATAGTTTCTTTGATTTTCAAATTATCACTTGTTTGTAACTGAATTAGAACTCGAGTTATAACTAAAAAAGTGAGACCATATGTTTTTATATATGTTTATTATCCTTTATAAGCACCTAGTTTTAGTTTTTTAGTTATAACTCGAGTTCCAATTGAGCTAAAAACAAGGCGTAATTTGAAAATCAAAGAGGAAGCTGTTTTCTATTACTTCAAACAAAATATTGCTGTTTAATATCTAATGGAACTCGAAAATATGTCAAAATGGTATTTTTCGTCGTTTGGTCTTAAAGCCCACACCCGAATTTTTTTATTTTTATTCAAGATAATGTCATCTCCAAGATATTCCCCATCAGTGTCCATTTTCAAAATATTTAATAAGTTGCTTTATATTCTTTTCTTAAAGCAACTATTTTTTCAAATTTCTAAAAATTTCCATTGATATAGGGAGAATTTCTACCTAAAAGTTTTGATTTTAAATAAACCTTTTAACGTTTTCTATAAAAGATTTGTATTTATCTATATTTATAAAACAAACAATAACATTTTTCGAAAAGTTATTACTTCAACCAATTACAAAATTATTTTGATTTAGCGACCGACATAAATTACAAGTGGCCTAAATTGTGTTATTCTGTGCATTGCAATTACAAAAAAGCTTGAATTTGGAGCGAAAAATCAACAAAATTTTCTGAAAATTGCTCACCCTAAATATACATTGTTTTATTATTATTATTGTTTTTTTTTTTAATTTGAATTTTTACTTTATTTTTGTTTATACATATTTTTGTTCTTACAAATGAAGGAATTAGGGAAGAAGGTCAGGAAAGCTCAGCTTTTCAGGGGACATTTCCCCTGATGTGCGTAAATTGATAAATCGATTTTCTTTTGATTGTAAGTCTTTATAACCTCTAGAGATATATTAGTTGGAAAAATAATCTAAAATCGGGCAAAATGGTGAAATAACACAAAATTTCTTTTTTTGACTTTCCCCCTTATTCCTCTGTACTCGTTAAATATCATTGTCTGAGTATTTTTTGATTTAAAGAAAGGGGAAAATTTGATATTTTCTTTATTTGTTATTTTATTTTAGATAAATACTTGAATTAAACTTTTTACTTTACCATACAGGGTATGCTCAAGTATTGTAATCATGCATGAAAAAGTGGTTTTTTTGCTTATTTTTTCAAAATATCTCAAAAACGGCTGAAACTATTTTGATTAAAAAAATTGAGCCAAACCATGTGATTTCGGTCTACAAAAAAAAAACTTTAATAAGTGAACATCGAAAAAATTATATTTTTCGAAATAATAACTGTTTTGTCAAAATGTATGTTAGTCTCTGCTATACCAAATTTTTGTTGACGAGCTAGCTCAAAAACTAGTGTGAATATTAAAACCAATTGAGATTAAGAGCTTATTAGATTTTGGTGCATATCGACCCAAAATTAAGTGGTGGGGGGGTATACTAAAAAATAAACCTATAATAACGAAAATATTTTTTTTGGCGGCAAAATGGGGGAGGAGGGAAGGGGGGGGGGGGTTAAAATTTAAAACAATAATATTTTCAAACTAAAAAAACAAGAAAAATGAAATATACTAAAAAATGAACCTATAATAACGAAAATATTTTTTTTTGGCGGCAAAATAGGGGGGGGACAAAAATGAAAATCTAGGCCCTTGTACCAAACTCAACCAGAAGTGTATGGTAAAGTCAAGTGGATGGCCATATCAGAACGTGTCAATTTATTTAACTATGTAAATTTATCGATTAAAAAAATATCAACTGAAAAATAGTCAATTAAAAATTAAATTAGAAAATTTGAAAAACTTTTAGATGTTGCAACTACTTGGTATATTATGATTATCCCGAAAAAATAGAAAAATAACTAAAAGTTTAAAGTTCATTCTGGGGGGCGAAAATGTTTGTATTTCCAAAACAAAAAGAACTTAAATGGATTTTGTGATTTCTAGTATCAAAATTTCCAATTGAAAAATATAGAAAATCATAAACAATTGTCCTAATCTACCGAACGATTTTAAATAATTAGCTCGAGTTCAGTAGACATGCCTGTATTAATAAGCTTTATCTATCTTTTAAGTTTTTAGATCATCCAAACTTGCTGAGAATGTACCGCCGATTATTATTATTTAATTCAAGCTTTTATTAAAATATTTAAAATAGTAAATTTAGAAATTTATGGATATACTGAATTTCATTAATTGTTTTATTTAGTCAAATATGATCTCTATGAAATGTTAAATGCCTTAATTATTCTTTTCTCCTCATTATAATTTTTATTTTTTTGATATGTTTTTAGTAATTTGTATATTTGATTTTTGAGCAAATAAAATAACAAACTTTTATGTATCTCCAGAAGACCAAACAATAAAAATATTGCTTTTATTTTGAGCTTCTTTTTAAACATTTCTTTAAATTTTATTATTATAATTATTAATGATTTATATTCCATTCATTTTTATTATTATTGCCGAAAATTAGTATAGGGTTAGAAAATCATAAGATGGTGTCATCTACTATTAAATCCGATGGAATGGAATATTTTTAATTATATGTCAGAAGAGTTTTTTTCCATCCCTTCGGGAATCAAACCCGAGTGCCAGTATCAGCAATCCGGGCCATCTGGCTCACCTGCGGGATGCGAACCTCTCTTTCATATATTATTTGAATCAAGCAGTAGACATCATTGGTTCTCTGTAAAAATTAATTTTAGCTTTTATTTTCAATCTTTTTTTTTCTTGTTTTTGCAGTATGGGTTGCAAAAACGAACACTTTTTATAATGGGTCTCGAATCGTAAAAGATTGGGAACCCCTGTATTAGTGCATTGGAGAATAAAAAAAAAACCTAAATCTTAATTTTTTATTAAAATTTGTTGTTTCAAAAAAGAGTGAAAAATGAGTAAAAATGATGCTCCCTCTATTTTGGCCTGTAAAAATACTTTTATCTAGTTTTTTTTTCGAATTTGTTTTTTCAAATTATATCTATTTGTCAATAGATTAAAAAATAGAAAATACTAAATATTAATTAAATTAGGGAACGAAGAAAATATTTTTTTATTATAGACAAAAGGATCAGCCGGGATTCGAACCAGGGATCTTCGCACGTCCGCTGCGATGCCTTCATAAGAGCCTTAAGCTCTTATCCTCTTGGCAACTGATCCCCGAACTCAAGCTAATACCTAATGTCTACATGAATTTGGAATTTTATTTTTTATTTAACCTTTAATCTCTCTGTAGTGGCCTGACTATTATTAAACGATATTAAACGCCTCCCAAAAGATCGAAAAAAAAATTGCTCTACCCCGGGGCGCAATCGCAACGAGGCCGCATCGAAAGACAATTAGAAATTAAATAAAATTAGGGAAAGAAAAAAGGATTTTTTTATTATAGACAAAAGGATCAGCCGGGATTCGAACCCGGGATCTTCGCATGTGCGCTGCGATGCCTTCATAAGAGCTTTTTCTTCGTTCCCTAATTTAATTTTAATTTCTAATTGTTCGTTCCCTAATTTAATTTAATTTCTAATTGTTCGTTCCCTAATTTAATTTAATTTCTAACTGTCCCTCGACGAGGCCTCGTTATGATTGTGCCCCGGGGTAAAGAAAAAAATCATTTTCGACCTTTGGGTTTGTGATTGATTAGGAGGCGTTTGAATATACTAAATATTCATTTTTGAGCAAATTTGGGGGTCTGAAATGAATGAAAAAGTGATTAAAAAAAAAAATTGAAAATTTCATACCTGTACGAAAAACGAAATATGATAAAAAATTATACTAATTTCCTACTTTATTTAGGTGTAGGAATTAAAATATGGCTCAATAATAAAGTTAAATTTCGCAGACCTGTGTTATTAATCTTATTGCTTAGAATGCTTAGATATATAAATAATTATAATAATAAAATTTTTTTTAATCTTATTAAATAGACAATTAAATAATTAATAATAATAATTTTTTTTTAAAGCAGTCGCAAAAAAATAATTTAAAGACTTATCCTTCCATAAGGATTGTGTTATTTTTTGTGGGAGCGAGGACAAAAATATTGCTTTCAAACATACCATAATATCCTAATATATAGAGATAATTGAAATTGTTTTATTTTATCTTAGGCTATGTTAAACACTTTAATAAATTAAATAACGATAAATATTAATATAACTTTTAATATATAATTATTTATTTATTATTTTGTTGATTGACTGAGCAAAATATGTTTGTTTGTTTTTCTAATTCATTTAACATTCATTCATTTAGTTGGAAATTAATTTAATTATTCATTTATGTTTGATTATTTCGTTGTATAAAAAAAATGCAACGTTTATTTTAAATATAGGTAGGTATGTATGTCAGTGTATTTATTTATGTTGTAATTTTCTTAACATATTAATATCACAACTCAATGTCTATCTTTCTCACTTATATTTATTTATGTTTTTAATGCGAGTAATTGGTGTTTGACATATATATTTGCTAAAAAAGCATCACACAAACGTGTTTGTCACAATCATTTTGTTTAATTTCTGTATCACTTCTAATTCACACAATAAAACAAAAACAACAACAGGTATAGATTAAAAGTCACTATGAATTGTGTGTTATCTCCCTGGTATATATAATACTAGTTTAGGCAGGATTTCTCCTATCCTAAGTCTTCTTCTTCTTCTTCTTCTTGTTTTTAAACCTATAGGTTTGTTTCTTCCAGATCGTCATGCCATCTTTTCTTGGGACGACCTCTACTTCTTATTCCAACCGGCTTGTTGGTCATCACTTTCTTTACTAGTC
Source organism: Forficula auricularia (assembly GCA_024734495.1). Classification (NCBI taxonomy): domain Eukaryota; kingdom Metazoa; phylum Arthropoda; class Insecta; order Dermaptera; family Forficulidae; genus Forficula; species Forficula auricularia. The sequence goes on from JALMQS010000064.1 coordinate 2,021,715, forward strand.
GGTCTTCTGTCATTCTTCCCACATGCGCGTACCATTCTGTTCTTCTTCTCTTGATCCATTCTCCCACCTTCTGTATTCCACATTTTTCTCTAATATCTTCACTCTTCATTCTATCGAGCCTGGTCACGTTCATTATCCTTCGCAATGTCTTCATTTCTGTTGTTTCCAATAATTGAGAAGTTTTTGCAGTGTCGGGTCTTGTCTCAGCTGCGTATGTTAATATTGGGCGTACCACGGTTTTGTAGACTCGTACCTTGGCCTCCGTTCTTAAATATTGGTTTGACCAGATTGCACTGTTAAGGCAACCCGATATTTTCGATGCCTTTATTGCTTGATGTTTTACCTCTGATTCTAGGTCTCGATAAGAGGTCACTTGGATTCCAAGGTACGTGAAGGACATGACTTGTTCGACAATCGTATCGTATAGTTGTAGTTTACATCGGAGTGGTATTTTAGAGATTGTGAGAGTTTTGGTCTTCTTGGTTGACAGGGTTAGACCGAATTTATGTGCAACACAACTGAATTTATACAGGAGGCGCTGGAGGGAATCTTCATCTTCTGCAACGAGTGCTGCATCGTCTGCATAGCAAACGCATGTTAAATTCTCGTCCCCTAGGGAATATCCTTTTAGATTTTTTATTTCTCCAATGATTTCATTCATTACTATATTAAAAAGCAGAGGGCTAAGCGAGTCTCCCTGCCTAATGCCCTGGTTCACTGGGATTCTTCGGGACAGTCTTCCTTCGGTTTTTATTCTGGCGGTGTTGTTGGAGTAAATATCTTGTATTAGGTTTATGAGATTGTCGGGGATTTTAAACTTTTCCAAGATTTTAATGACGTGCTTCAGTTGTACTTTATCGAACGCTTTTTCGATATCGACAAAACAGAAAAACGCCGGCTTGTTAAATTCATATGCTTTTTCGCATAGCAGTCTGATGGCGAATATAGCGTCTACACAGGACCGACCTTTCCTGAAACCTTGTTGCTCGTCATGTAAGTTTATTATTCTTGACAGTTTATTACTTACTATCCTAAGTAGTTATTACTTACTATCCTAAGTAAGTCTATATAAATATTTCACGATTTACCATGAAATTTTAGTTTCCGTTTACTTAAGAATACATTTAAATCAGATTTTAATAAATATATGTATATATCGTAGGCAAAGGTAGTTATTTAAGGAAAATAGCTTTTTAATACTTATTTATATTTAAAGGGTATTTTTCTAGGCAAATATATTTAACGATACCGTTATTATAACAAATAGTATTAAGTTTTCACTATAATAAAATTAATTAAGGACTAACGTTCTTGGTTTAATATACTACGGTGCAAAAAAATCGAGCCACCAATAAAACCTTCATTCAATATCAAATTATTTTTAAACTTTTTACAAATAATAATATAATTTGTTCTATTATCTCTTAAACAAACATTTGTTGATAGTTTTTAAATTTTATAAAAAAAATAAGAAAAATTAAATTAAAAGATACAATTACAATTGATCATACTTTCTCAATATCACTTTACATTTAAATAAAGTTTTAATAAAAGATCAAATTCCATTTGAAATATCAATAAAATAATTTTGAATTAATCATTATGGATAGAAAGATAAAATATACAAAATGGATATTTCTGAAGTTCAAGCAGTATAAATTGTGTGCCTAATTAATCAAGGGATAAGTCAAATACAAGTGGCAAGTACACTTGCAATAAGCAATAATTTCAATAATGTATGGTTACTTGTGAAAAAATTAAAAATGATTTACTATTTAATAAAGTTTTTATTGGTGGATCGATTTTTTTGCATTTCAGTGTATATTTGACGACACTGTTATTAGACAAATAGCATTAAGTTTTCACTATAATAAAATAAAGTAAGGACTAACTTTCTTGGTTTAATATTTATGAGTAATTTTAGGATAAATAACGTAGCATATTGCCGAAATTACCACAACCAGAATATAACCGGCCCTATCAAGCAGTTTAAATTAATAAATTTTACAGGTTTATAAAAAACAAATAGGCTTGACACCAAAAAGCTTTAAAGAGATATTTTTTTTAATTAAACAATTTTAATGGAGAAAGTTGGTCTATATCAGGGGCGGGGAACCTGCTGCATTAAGGCCGCATAAGGCCTTCATTACCATAAAGTGTGGCCTTCTGGGCCTGTTCTGAAAAATGCTAAATTTTGTAAGGTATATGAGATATACGAGAATTATAATGCTGAAGTTACATATGAGATCTCAGATCATATATGCTCAGAACAACATGCTAGAATATCGCGATAAAAGCAATCTCAGAGAAGTCATTAGGTGAGCGAAAAGTAAATGAATGATACATTTTTTTACTTTGTCTTTTCAATATATTATAGAGTTATACATTTTTGAATGTAACTAATAACTTTAAAATAATTTCCAAAATCAGGTCTATTCAAAATTGTTCTATGTGGTCTTCTTGGGAAATGGGCATGGTCAATGTGGCCTTTAAAACAAAAGAGGTTCCCCAACCCTGGTCTATATTTTAAATGTGTTGTGTATGGAATACTATTTAACAATTCAATTAGAAATTAAATAACAATTAAAACTATTTGCCTAAAATAATTCAGGCAATTATATTTTGCTTAGGAAAATAGTTAAAGCTGTTTTCCTAAAATAACTATATGCCTACGATATACCTATATTTTGTAATGTTTTGTTTTTTATTCATTGCCTAATCGAATGTTGAATTGGTATGATCTGATTTGTCTGTCACCACCCGATTGTCATCTTGAAGGCTTGTCAGGTGTAATGACGTCATGGATGCTGTTGCTGGCTGTTAAGTGGGCGTCGGTGTCGGTTCCCATCGATAGTCGAGGGTAAAATCTCCCAGTGGGTTGAACTCTCGCTGGTAAGTGGCGTTGTGAGCGGCCAAGTATCCCCATTTCTCCATTGCTTCCCGACACACATACTCGATAGAGCGCACTTCCGAATGTGTCAAATCTTGACGCCAATGGAACGGGGTCGATTTACTATTACGAAACGTTGACGAGACACCACCCAAGTCGATTTTTGTATGTGTGTCAAGAAATTGACGTACAGAGGGATGAAAATCGAGACCGTAGAACGTGAACAGATCACGGGCACCCTCGATAGGCTCGACGGAAAGGTCCTCGTAACGCACAGCTCTACAAAATCAAGAAAAGCCAATTTATAATTAATTCATAATCATTTACTTATATGATATATGGTGTGTATATATGAAAATCAAAAGACTCTCTGAAACCACTTAGATTGAATGGAATAAGCTCATCAGAGTGATAAACTTTTTCGACTCCTATTTCTAGAATCATTTCAAAGTGGTGTTTGAAGTATTAAGGTTTTCAATCTAACTCAACTAGCGATCAGAAAACATATAAAGTTGGATTATCAGATAGATGATTGGATGAGAGGACTGAGATTAAGCTGGAAGAGAGGAAATTTGAAGGGCGAATTTATAACTATCTATAATGACACAACGATTGATACTTTGGAGAGTGAATTAAAGTTAATACTGGAGGAAGGGGAGGGTTCGTCTGACCGGGTCTTACTGGGAGATTTTAACGCGAGAGTTGGGGAAGAGGATGGCTGTAGATCCTGCGTTTAAGAGAAGATCGGAAGACAAAACGTGTAACAAAGAAGGAGAGAAATTAATAAAACTATGTAACAACACTGGTTGGAAAATTTTGAATGGGACGTGTGAGATTGATGAGTTACTGACGTACATTAGTCCAAGGGAGCCTCGGTCATTGACTATGTGATTGTTGAGGATGAATTTGGAGCAACAAGAAATATAAGGGTAGAATATAAGAACAGAATCGAACCATTTCATTTTCTCTTTTTTAAAAAAAAATTAAATAATAATAATAAATAATTTCTAAAATACACCTCTCGTGCAAACGTCTGTCGTTTTACAGACCTGCTACATAGTAAGAAGTTTCGTAACGATTAAATGAACTGAAACAAAAGAAGAGAATCTGTGGGCTAGGGTGAATTCCCTTCCCACAACGTCCGAGCCTAAACTCATAGGAACAAAAGGGGGTAGGTTAAAGTTTACCAGCACTTTGTTGAGCAAGGGTCAGTTGTATGTCGGTTAGTAAACTATTTTTAAACATTGACAAAGAGTTTACCAACCGACATACAACTGGCCCTAAGTGTCACAACTCAAATAATAATTTCTAGATTTGTAGGTTAACAGTCAGAATTATTTAACAAATTATATGACTTGCGTGGTTCATTTATATTACCATCTAATCCATCAACGTACGTAAATTTTTGATATATGACGTTTGAAGGAGACAATAAAAGAGTGTGTCTTTTATTGTCTCCTTCAATATATAAAAATTCTGCTACTCTCGGCAAAAACTTTCATTTTATATGACGTTTATTAAAGAAAATTTAATTTCATACAAATAGTATTTATGTCTTAAATTTCTGTACTTTTTACAAGTTATAGCGCTAACAGACAAGAAAGGGGGTCAGGTTGACCGAGTGGGTAGAGCCCCAAATTAGAGAGGGAAAGATGCGGGGTGAACTCAATGCTAGCTACACGCTTTTACTATTATTACTAGCTGCAATGCCCACCTTCGGTGGGCCTCTTTCTAGCCAAGGGGCTTCGCCCCCTGGACCTCCGTAACTTGAACACTCCCTCTCCTCCATCTCCAAACACTCCCCATCCCACCGACTCTCTCCCAAACCCCGGAACGTCTGCCCCACTTCTGATCACCCTCCACCCTAGTAAACCTACCCCTGGACTCCCTAGCCCTGGACCCCGCACGCCCTGAACCCCCACCTTTCCCCTTGCCCCTCCCCCCACCTCTCAACCCCTGGAGGGGGGACATAGAAACATAGGCACAAATGCCTTTTAGTAGTATGTGATATAGGTACAGACACAAAGAGAAATGCCCTTTATTATCCCTGGACCCCACATCCCTGACACCTCACGCCCTGGATCCCACCTTCAAACCCCCACCCCCTGGGGGACGGACAAACATAGGTATATATACAGGCAGAAATGCCCTTTAGTAGCCCCCTGGATAGGTACAGACACAGAAAGAAATGCCCTTTAGTACATCCCAACCCCACCCCTGGACTCCACCTCCCACCCCCTCGGGGGACGGACATAGGTAGGTAGGTACAGAGGCAGGCACAAATGCCCTTTAGTAGTATGTGATTAGTTTTGGTTTTGACCTTTGGGGAGCTTAAATAAAGGTTGAAAGGACTGACGCTCCCCCCAGATCTCCGCCTATATAGGTAATTGGAATAATTTTTAACTGATATTTAAATTATATCCCCTTGAAAATCGCTATTATTTTTATCTGTAACTCAACGATATTTTGTATGTCAATACCTAAACTTATCCGGATATAAGTTTTTGAATCGTATAGCCGCGTCGTAGTCGTCCACGAGATCTGCGCAAAGTCGTTGTGGATCACTACAATCCGGTCGTCCAGGGCACCAGTCCCTGTGCTTGCGCGATTGCAGGGTGCCTCGTGGATCGCGCACCAATAAAACAACACGCACGTTCAAACTAAAAACAAAAACAAGAACTACATGAAAATTTTTTCAAAACACAAGATAAACTAACCAGGGATTCCCAATCTTTTTGTATCCTAAAGCATATTCTAAATCTAAAATAACTGTAAGCGGGCGGGCACTTTGTATATTTTTACAAAGCAAATTTATAGTTGGATATTGTTAGCAGGATATTAGAAAAAATATGCATAAGTACCTAATTTTAACTGAAATTTTAACTTTTAAAACATATAAAAATTAATGTCAAGATTACATTTAATTAAATATTATAGTATTTAGAAAAACGATCATGTACTTTAAACATTGATTTTCAGGAATATTCAGTGAATTAAAGGAGACAATAAAAGAGTGTGTCTTCTGCTGGGAAAATAATTTTTTAAATTTATTTATATTGACACTATAAAGGCTTTACCCCCTTCATCATTATATCAGGCCCGATTCTATAACTGGTCATAATGGACACATGGCCAAGGGCTCAAGGATTTTGGGGCGTAAAGGGGGCTCAAGAGAATAGAGAAGATTGGTCTCAAACAAGTTAATTACCATATGACAAGAGTGAGGTAGAAAAAAAATTAAACGCCGATAAGAGGTTAACATACAGCAAACCAAAGTGTAATATTTTCATTAAGGTTATACTGTAGAGCGACGTCAACAGATTTGCCACCACTGCAGAGTGGTTGTAGAATGTGCTATAACCAACCACAAAGCCTGTAACTGCAATAGATTATAACTGCAAGGTCTACAGTTTTTCGGTTGCCAGTCCGGGACAAGGCGGGTCCATAGGTAGTGGATAATGGAAAGACTCACCAAACTAAGGTGGAGTCAAGGGAGAAATCCCTCCCGAACCAAAACTGGCAAAGATTAATGGGTGGGGGGGGGGGCGCACCTGTTTAATTTGCCCATAGCACCACGAGAGTTAACAATGGCCCTGAGTAAATAACAATTAATTCACAGAAATTGATGTGTGAAAATTTTTCCAGCATAAGACACACTCTTTTATCGTCCCCTTTAATTTATAAAAATTCTGCTACTCTCGGTAAAAATATATTTTCAATTTAATATTCAGTGAATTACCAACAACAGCCTATGAAATTAATTAATTGTGAATTTTGTGGCTTCCATTTTTTTCTTTAAAATCTCTTAAATTATATGTTATTAAAAGTTAAGAACGCTGTTGTAATTTTATAAATAAAGTAGAAATAGTGATAAAATAGACTTTAAATTGAAACTAATGGAAGGCAGCCCAGGGGTATTGAGGAAAGAAAAAATTAACACATATCCAAAAAAAAGTGTAATTTATTGGAATCCTTCCTCCTTTCCTTACAAACCGACGTTTCGGAGGATTCTTCCCTCCTTCTTCAGGATTTTAAGGGGTCAATGAAGGAATAAAATAAAATGCTTCCTTCCTCTCTCCACAGCAGTGTTTAAAACTTTTTTCTTCCTTAGTAGAAGCATAGAAAAACATTTATCTATAATTAAGAAAAAAAATATTTTTCTATGCTTCTGCTAAAGAAGAAATAAGCTGACGTGTTCTGATGTGGCCATCCACTTGACTTTACCATACAACCTAGGCCCCTCACTTATATTTAATATTTAATAAAATTATTTATAATCATGTAGGGGGGGGTATGCATTTTTAGACTCCTGGGGCCCACTGATTATGTATACAAAATTTGGTTGAGTTTGGTAAATGGCAAAGATTTTCATTTTTTTGTCCCCCCCCCCCATTTCGAGCGGTTAGTTTTTCCATATTTAGACTTTTTGGGACCCTGATTATGTATACAAAATTTAGTTTAGTTTGGTAAATGGCCAAGATTTTCATTTTTTGACCCTCCGCCCCCCCATTTTGGGCGGTTAGATTTTGCATTTTTAGACTTGTTTAGGGGGTCCACTGATTATGTATACACAATTTGGTTGAATTTGCTCAAACGACCTAGATTTTTAATTTTTAACCCCCTCGACCCCCCTTAATTTTGGGTCGATTATGCACCAAAATCTAATCAGATCTTAATCTCAATGGACCAAAACTACGTGTGAAATTTGGTTTCGATATTCACACTAGTTTTGGTAACACATAGACTAACTAACAGACATTTTGACAAAACAATTATTATCTCGCAAAATATAATTTTTTCGATGTTCAATCTTTTTGTAGACCGAAATACCATGGTTTCGCTCAATTTTTTTAAGCGAAATAGTTTCAGCCGTTTTTGAGATATTTTGAAAAAAAGAAGGAAAAAAAACACTTTTTTCATGCACGATTACAATACTTGACCATACCCTGTATGGTAAAGTAAAAAGTTTTTAAACACTGCTGTGGAGAGAGGAAGAAAGCATTTTATTTGTTTCCTTCATTGACCTCTTGAAACCCTGAAGAATGAGGGAAGAATCCTTCGAAACGTCGGTTTGAAGGGAAAGGAGGAAGGAATTCAATAAATTACACCTTATTTGGATATGTGTTAATTTTTTCTTTCCTCACTACCCCTGGGCTGCCTTCCATTACTTTCAATTTAAAGTTCTACCAATCCGTCTCTCTCCAGAGAAAATTTCGTAAAATAGACTTTTAAATATTTAACATTACAGCAACACTGTTACTAGCATTTTATGACAGCTCCCATAATCTAAGTATAATAAGTGTCATTACAATCTTTAAATTAACCTTCATCATGGGTATCAATCAATGCTTTTTATCTTAAAAATATGGCAACCCTATTTAAATTAGAATCGAATAATTAAAACCTTTCGATTCGTTAAATTTTTTCCTCCCGAATTTTATACAAAATCAAGAAAATTAATACTTACTCTGGATCCTGTAGAAGAGGTTCAATTAATTTGAGACGGATGCGCACAGTTTTCATACTCTGGAACGGGAAAAGTTTGCAGAACGGGGATAAGAACTCGGGTATCCAGCAAAGGGCGGGTCTTCGCTGGCATTGCTCCCATAAACGGGTGTTATGCGTGAACAGCCAGATGTGCTCCTTGCCGTACTCTAAATATTCGCCTGCAAACGAAATAAATCATCAATCAATGCCCCTTCCTTCAAAAAGACATTATACAGAAATTTATATTTTGTAATACCAGTTGCGAAAATGCGATTTTCGTGGGAATAAACCGACTAATAGATACTGGTGCCGCTTATAGCAGCGTGGAATATTAATTTAAATATTAAGAAAATAAAAAATTAATTATAGATAAAAAAAATGGACTGTAAGTAGGTTTATTATAATTTAATATAAATTTTGAATTATAAAAATATGAATTTTGAATACAAGTGATGTTAGGAGTAACTTAAAACTATATAAATACAGATAAAAAGTTTGAAAATTGAACGTTAAATTCAGCTATTTGAAAGAATACAAATGTTCACAAAATAGAGTAAAGTTTATATATAAATCAATTATATACAAATTAACATAAGAATATTATTAATTAAACTTTAGATGGAGAAAATGGATGTATGCTTCTCGTTCACCCGAACTCCTTATCCAATCAAGTTATATTTGGTTTTCAAAAAACATTAGGGAATTCTTGGAGGGATTTGTGAAACCAGTTCAATTTTATTAAAAATTAATTAATTAACGCCAATCGCGTTTTTAGCACAAATTGCTAAATATATAGCCAGATAACCGTGAAGCGTTCAACACAATTTAATCTATTTTCTAGTTGGTTGTAAATCAACTAAACAAATAGAAAAACTCAATATCAATCTCAATTGATGAAAAAACAAATAAATTTATGCTTACGCGTTATCTGGCTATGGAATTAATATGAATTTTGAGCAGTCTCAAAATTCATACTAGATGCCCACAGCATTAGAGTTCAAAATAAAAGGGTTTTTTGTTGCTTCAAGGTATCACAAACATATGTGCAAATTGAGGTTAAAGAGGATTTTCCTGATTCTCAAAATCATCTGGTCAGGAGAGAAACAAGCGGCGATTTCAGTAAAATTTAACAATTTTCCACTTTGCGAGGGGCTATCACAAGAGCTAGGTGACCATTCCTAGCGAACGACATCAAAATAAGAAGTGAGTTTAACATTTTTGATCATAAGCTTAGAAGAAAAGCAAGGAAATAGAGAGAAGATAGAAAATAGTGCCTCAAAAAAATCGAGGTACACAGCTCCATCTATTTTTCCATTCGACACGGCGGTGAATTTTGAAAACGAGTTTTTTGGTGGTCAATTTGCTAGCACCACACACACTTTTCTCGCAGAATGTGCGTAAAGTTCCACTTTTCTTTACAACCCCCTCTACTTTCCCGCACGTTTATTATTTATTTATACATTCACAGCGACATAGATTCTTGTAAACAACTTCAATCCATGTAACTCGTCGCCATTAAGTATTATTTATATTAAAGTGATCATTACTCAGTGGCTAAAATAATGGATCAAACGTTAGAAATAACACTTACACCGCCAGATCTTACTGAAAAAGCTATGGCTTATTTTCTCTCTCATATTGTTCTTTCTCAGCTGGTATTACAAAAAATGTAGTGTTTTTTAATTAAAATTATTTTATCTGTTATTTCTCATGGATCCCAATACCCATCTAATAACAAAACGAATTTATCTATACCCAGTGGAGTAGCCAGAAAATTTTCTTGGGGGGGGGGGGGGCGGAGGGCAATCCACAAACAAATTATTTAGTGGGAATTTTTTCTATTAAAACAAATAGGTAGTTCAAAGAAATTAAATAAGAACAATAACTGTAAGCGGGCGGGCACTTTGTATATTTTTACAAAGCAAATTTATAGTTGGATATTGTTAGCACGATATTAGAAAAAATATGCATAAGTACCTAATTTTAACTGAAATTTTAACTTTTAAAACATATAAAAATTAATGTCAAAATTACATTTAATTAAATATTATAGTATTTAGAAAAACGATCATGTACTTTAAACATTGATTTTCAGAGAATATTCAGTGAATTAAAGGAGACAAGTGTGTCTTCTGCTGGAAAAGAATTTTTTAAATTTATTTATATTGACACTATAAAGGCTTTACCCCCTTCATCAGTATATCAGGCGCAAGGCAATCCACAAACAAATTATTTAGTGGGAATTTTTTTCTATTAAAACAAATAGGTAGTTCAAGAAATTAAATAAGAACATAATTATTGATTAAACATATGAAATATATTTAATTACGGTTAGTTTGCCATTAGAAACGGTTTGTCGTTGCCGTTACTCATGAGCCCTGCCCTTGGGGGGGGGGGTTCTGACCCCTCAAACTCCCCCACCCCCTCCCCACGTGCCTACGCTCCGGGAAATAACGAATAGAATATTTCTAAGTAAAAAGATTGAGATGAAGATCATATATACATATTTATATTAAAAGAAAAACGTATTTGTATTATATTAATAAATTATAAATCTTTTATAAAATACATCCCTAGTAGCACAATGTTTCAAACTATATAGTAGCTATATAGGCACTATATATAATTATTAGGTATATAGTTGTTTCAAACTAAATAGTAACTATAATAGGCACTATACACGGTGATTCATGGTCAATGGCACGTTAGACGTTTATGGAAAACGGAAGGCAGGATTTTTCTGAAAATTTAGCTCCTTACATTTTCTTACCTGTTCTATCGATCTAAAATATTTTCAGCATTGCGACGTTTCGGCTTCCATCGAAAAGTCGTAGCAACTTTATTTTTTTAAATAGAACATCCCGTATATTAACACATTTTTAGAACCGCCCTTTTATTAAAATACTTTTTTGTTAATATTGTCTTATACCTATCTCTATTGGTTTTCGAGATAAAAAATAATTTGTGTTAAATATGGTCCAAAACATGGCCCTAATTAAACTTAAATAAATTAGTGTTCTCAATTCATGGAAAGTTGATATTTTGGTGGTAGTTTAGACAGACCCGAAGTATTTAATTTACGCCGAAAAAAATCCACTCCATATTATACAGCGCGTGCTAAGATTATTATTATTTCCGTTATTCATAAAAAGGGTCAAAAGTTTGTTTTTTCAATTGAGACCCCATGTATATTATTCAATAAATCGAAAGACGAAGAAAAATGCTTTAAGACGATATATCATGTCCCTATTATATATATATGAAACTATTTATTTTGTACTATAAGAACTTCGTTTGAATAATCAATATTTACAGTCATTATGGGAGATTTTTTTGAAAACTGTCAATAAAATCTTTATAAGTTACTTATAAATAGTCAACAAACCTTCATAAGCTTGATATTTCCATGGTTAGTTAAAATTAAATTCATTAAAAAGTAATTTTTCACAAAAAAGCGGCTTTATTAAGAAAAATTAATGTTTTGGGTATAGGGACATGATATACCGTCTTAAACCATTTTCTTCGACTTACAATTTATTGAATAATATATAGGGAGTCTCATTTGAAAAATCGAACTTTTGACCCCTTTTATGAATACCGGAAACAATAGTCATCTTAGCCGACCCTGTATAATATGGAGTCGATTTTTCGGCGTAAATTAAATGACTTCGGGTGTGTCTAAACTAGCACCAAAATATCAACTTTCCATGAATTGAGAGCACTAATTTATTTAAGTTTAATTAGTTTTGGACCATATTTAACACAAATTATTTTTTATCTCGAAAACCGATGAGATATAAGACAATATTAACAAAAAAGTATTTTAATAAAAGGGCGATTCTAAAAACGTCTTAATATACGGGGTGTGCCATTAAAAAAAATAAAGTTACTACGGCTTTTCCATGGAAGCCGGAAACGTCACAATGCTGAAATATTTTAGATCGATAGAACGGGAAGAAATGTAGGTAGCTAAGTTTTCAGAAAAATCCTGCTCCCGTTTTCCATAAACGTCTAATGCCACCGACCATGAATCACCCTTTTGTATCAAGGAGAAAGACAACCTCATTCAAGGAGAAAGACAACCTCATTAATTTTTCTTTATAAACCTATTCTAATTAAAAAGATCTTCACAGGAATGCTACATGATGAGAAAATATTTTCATATTTTTGACCCCACAAAAATTTGACCTGTCTCAAAATAATCATATGATTAAAATTTTAATACGGTTTTTGATTTTGAGAAAAATAAATACACATAACCTGTAAATTTCATGTTGGTATCTTATATTAGTTTACGAGCTATAATGCTCTGATATACGGTATAGACAAACATTATACCTGACACTAATAGGGCTTCTTTTACTTTTGTTCGGAATTCTAAAAAAAGAACAAAAAACAAAAGCAGCAATTTAATCTTTTATGAAATGCTCCCTGCGTCTTTTTGTTTCGAATAAAACGTAAAATATGATGATTTTAGACGGATGAGTGAGATGGCGATTTTTATTACTCTGCTATTGCATGGAATATTAATGCACAGCAACAACAACAACAACAACATTTCTATACCAGAAGGAAGAAACAAATATCTTGTTATATATTCAACGATGTTGGAAAATTAATGGCCAACATTTGTTCCCTTTTCTCTCTCTTTCTTTTTTCATCCCTTATTTTATTTAAACATAATATAAACGCCCCTTTCTCTTCCTACCACCCACGCCCACATTTCTACCACTTCTTTTCCCTCCGGCCCTCCCGCCTAATCCTTCTGTTCTTTCTTCGGTTTCACCTCAATGTAACGAACCAAATAATAACTTATTTTCTTTAAGATTTTTTCTGTAAGTACTTAAATAAATTATTATTATTATATAGAAAATCTTATAAGTATGTATATCTTAAGATATTAAACGAGCAATCTTTGTATATATATATATCCGGTCGGGTTCTCGAAAACGGCTCTAACTATTTGGATGAAATTCACGAGTTAGGAGGGTTTTGTGTTGGACATTTGATCTGTCACGGTCTCATCTTCGGCTAAGTTGTTTTTGATGGGTTTTTTGTTAATTGAAACAATTATTCACAGGCGGTTATCTCGATAAAAATGTTTATTTACATTTTTATTCAATTTCCTTTTAATAAATAATTGGTTTTTTAATTTTATATCCCACAATAAGATTATTACAATTATTATTATATATTAAAAATTGGGCAATTTTATTGATTAAAAATCGAGTTTTAAATCCTACAAATATTAATTTGACAATTTAACTTGATGAACTCAAAAATTGTTATTTAATTAAAAAAAATAATTATACCGTATTTATTTATATACCTATATAAACATAATCTGTGGGCCACTGAAGGCTAGAAATGCAAAAACTGGGTGCGGGGGTGGTGGTGCAGGATGTGGGTTGCAGTGGTGGGGGGACCGGGGGAGGTACGGAGTTTTGGGGATGTAGGTGAAGTAGATTCGACAGCACAATGACGCACTGAATTGTTTAAAGTGGTGTCTATAGCCCGCGGGCCTTCACACGCACTCGCAACCAGCGCATGCATACTCTCGTATCGCATGTGTACCCCGAAAGATCGAAAAATCACCACGAATGGCATCAATCAGGGTATTGGTGTATACGCAGAGGTATACGTGAAATATAGCGGGCGTATATTCCACCCTCGCTAGTGTTGAAGCTATCAACAGCTGGCGAGTTAACAACAGCTATCTAGACGAATCCTTGTGCCACCACGAGACCAACCTCAGTCGAATGGAGCTAGGAACTTTCGTCCCTAGGGCTTTCTCCATTCCCCATGGCACCATTTGTTTTCAACAACCTTTGGTATGGTTGTTCGAGGTTTCTCTTGCACATGACTTTCCATGCTCCACCTCTTCAGATTCGGACTCTCTTCCCACAGTCCCAGTACGTGATCGACTGCATGTGCGGTTGGTTAACCTGATGTGATTGCAACATCACATACACCTGACAAACCGCTTGCAAATCGCCCAAGCCGGCCCACACCTGCTGCAAACAGCCAAGTAGACGAATGCTTCGTTTTTACATAATCAGAAGCATTGTTCGCCAAGCAAGCTCCGAAACAATGGTAGTCGAGCGCTTACAAAGCGTCCAATGCGGTTCACGCCCGCTGTAAAAACAACCAGTAGGATTTGAAGATTCAAAATCTTCAGCCCAGGTCCGCGACCGATTGTCGTCTGGCAAACGACTCGCCACCCTCCATTCCAGGCGGCTTTCTGCCTATACCTCTATTTGTTATGTGTACAAAGCAAACCCACTGTGTTGCAGCTTTTAGGGTGTAAGATTAAAAATCTCCAGCCTAAGTTCGTGAACCGATTGTTCGCTTGGCCAGCGGTTCGTCACCTTTTGTGCCAACCCAGGCTTGTCTTTTAAATCTGGAAGTCGACAACCTCTTCTACATGATATATAACCATGCAGCTTATCGGACTCCATGGTAATCAACCATGCATACCACAGTCAAGTGGCACAGATTAGCATTCACTACGGTAAAGGGCGCCAGTCCTTCATTCTAAAGGAACCCGTAAGACACCAATTAAATGGCAGCCGCAGGACCACTTTAGGTGTGTTTACCGTTTTGGCTTACACTCAGCGTGGGCTCGCCAAGCCCAATCTGAACCACCGTCAGATGTGCCGCTGGACCATTTTAAATCAGAGGGCAAGTCATCTCCCTTGTCATGACCACGGCCCATGGCAAGCGAGCGGGTACAATACACGTACGTCCCCCGCTCGCACTGATTGGCTTGCACTCAGCGTGGGCTCGCCAAGCCCAATCTGCACTCACCGTCAGATGTGCCGCTGGACCATTTTAAATCAGAGGGCTAGTCAACTCCCTTGTCATGACTACGGCCATGGCATGCGAGCGGGTACAATACACGTACGTCCCCCGCTCGCACTGATTAGCAAGCATAATGCCAGAGCAACACCAATTTCGGCTTGCAGGTTTGTCACTTCCTGAATACGTGGACACCGCGGTGCTCCGAGCGTGGAAGCCGATGAGCTAGTCACGGAATCAATCATGGCCAGCTTTTGTAGCCATCACCATATACTGGTGATTTTCATCGGCCGTTATGAATTATTCATATTGATAAGCAATTTCCAGCAGCGCCCTCAACTGCTGGTTACAGTTATTACTGTTTACTGTCTTATGAAATAGTTATAATTATCATCAAAGAATGACAGCTTATTTATGCTTATCAATCTGCATGGCCACCATCAAACCATGCGCCGTGAATTGTTGGCTTACTGCTGTGCCATTGATCAGCCCGGCCGCACACACCACTCAACCAGGCCAAAGCCCGCAGTGTCGGCGTATTTGGTTCAAGCCACCAACATCTCGGCATAATGAAGCATATCCAGAGACAGCGCATCTGAATATACTAAAAGGATAGAGTATTTCTTACTATATATGTCATAGACATAAAAAAAAAAAAAAAAAAAATGTATGTAGGTGAAGGTGGGGGTGGGGATTCTGGGGGGCGAGAGGTGTTTTGGGGATTAATATATAGCTATTAACTGAAGCAAAAAGTTACCGAGCATCGCTCGGTGGCCAGGTACTTTATATAGAATTGGCTTCTCGAAAACGGCTCCAATGATTTTGATGAAAATCACCGATTAGGGTGTTTTTGTGTCGAGAAATCGATCTGTTAGGTTATCATTAACCGACTTTGAAAAAAGAAGGTTATCAATTTGACTGATTTTTTTTTTTTTTTTTTTGTCTATTACCTGATATCTTCGCCAATTGTGAACCGATTTTGATGATTTTTTTGCATTGGGTTCAGTCTAGTTTCCGATTGGTCCCGTTTTTTCATTGGTATTGAACCTTTTTAACCGACTTCAAAAAAGGAGGAGGTTCTCTATTCGACTGAATTTTTTTTTTTTTTTTTTTTTGTGCCTATGTTACCTCATATCTCCGCCAATTGTCAACCGATTTTGAAAATTTTTTTTGCATTGGGTCCAGTCTAGCTTCCGATTGGTCCCATTTTTTTTCGATTTTTTTTCATAGGTATTAGACCTTTTTTATTAGGTTTGTTTAGACCTAACCTCTTTGTTTATGAACCGATTTCGATGGTTCTTTTTTATCCGAAAGGGGGTGTCTTAGGGATGGTGTCATATTAATTTGGTCAAGTTCTGATGATATGATCACTATTAATAACATCACTAAAAGAGAAAATAAAAATTTTTAAGAAAAATAAAAACCGACTTCAAAAATTAAATGCAACAAATAAAATACACTAAAAGGTATAAAATAATTATTATCTTATTTAGTTACAACTAAACTGACGAAATATTAACATGAAATTACTTTTTGAAGTCGGTACCAAACAAACTATACCTATAACCGAGCGTACCACTGCCAAATGTACTAAGTAAGATCCGTCGAGTGCGATTCATAAAAGGTATATGTTTGGCACCAACTTCAAAAAAGTAATTCATGTTAATATTTCGTCGTTTAGTTGTAACTAAATAAGATAATAATTATTTTATACCTTTTAGTGTATTTTATTTGTTGCATTTAATTTTTGAAGTCGGTTTTTATTTTTTTCTTAAAATTTTTATTTGTTATGGTTGTTTAGGCATAACTTCTTTGTATATGAACCGATGTTAATGATTCTTTCTGCGTTTGGATCAGTATAGCTCCAAGATACCTATTTATTTATTTATTTATTTTATGTATGTTCAGTGAGAACTTTTTGCCACGGGGTGGGGGTAGATGTGGGGATTTCAATGATTCTTTTTTTATTTAATTTTTTTTATTGGAAAGAGGGTGTTATGCCCCCCGACAATACTTTCCTGGAATATAAATATAATTATTCTTACGGGTCGCTTGAAGGTCCCTTTAAGCCTTGAGTACATCCTTTTGACAAAGGCAATTCGCTTCCTGTCAATAAATATGAAATGGCTCTTGAAGCCAAGTCATAAATAATTGTCAATGCCTTTTTGGCCCAGATGTTGATTCATAAATGTCATTTTTACCGTGAGAAATATCTATTTCCATTTCTGGAAATTTCCCATGAAGGGTCACGTGGTTCTGAAGACCATCCCTTAAAAAAGGGAGTGGTCAATAATTAAGAATTTGGCCTATGAGAGGGAGTCTTGGAATTTCGAGTCTCCAAGCAGTTTTTGATCAGTTGACAGAGTTTGGGCACTTCTAATTTGGCTCTTGAGAGAGGCAGTCCTAGTTTGAAGTCAGAGATGCTCACTTGTTAATTTGGATGTTAAGAGATGAGGCTCTCCAGCCATCAGTTGGAGACAAGTGTATTTATAATTAACTAATAAAAATAATCAAAAGTAAATAATGCTCTTTCTTTGAACAATCTCTCCCTCTTCAAATCAGCACCAGGGCTTAAACAGGCCGAATCGCTTGGACACGTTACCAGACCTTTCACGGGGAGTTATCTTCGAGATAAAATCAACAAATCGTCAACCCTTTCTCTGGTCAAGAAGGGTTGCAACCAAAACCAACAGTGTGTCGCAACATAATTTGGTGGCCCAGCGGTGGGATAACGATCCAGTGGGATACCTAACCATCGCAAGTCTTAACATAATTTGGTTCGCAGCGGTGGAATAACCATCTCAGGTCCTAACTTATACTGATGACCGATAGCTGGGATATCTTATCCTACGACGGGTCAAAAGGATTTGGACACTGAGCGGTAAAGATCATCGATCTTTCCATTTACAAACGGTGGCAGTAAAACGAATCCAATGATTCATACCGCGTTTGAACTTGGTGTTGATGTTTGAATTGAAGAAAGAAGAGAAGATTCAAGAAACAAGAAGGGACAACTACGACAGGTGCAGAGCAGCCGACGAGAACGAGACAGCCTAGCAAAAGTGAGTCAATTCACAAATCATTTTATTGATCTTATTGTCAAGTCACCAAAATTTAAATAAATTAAAAAATGAATAAATAATTAAATAAAAAAAAATTTTTAATACATAATAAAATTGATAATTAAAAAAAAAATTCTAAATAAATTAATTAATAAACTAATTAAAAAGGCTCTTTTTTTCTTTTTACTCAAGTCCGGGATAATATATACCTACAGGTTACATGTGTACCGTTTTACCTTTTCTCTTTATACAAATTTAAAATAAAATTTCATTAACAAAAAATTAAATAAATAAATAAAGTAATCAAATAATTAAAAAAAATGCAATTAAATCTGGATTTAGTTTTAAAATCGGTCCCAGAGTTTAATGGTGATAAAGGAAAATTTAACGAATTCATTTATTTTATGAAACAAATGGGGGAAATGTATACTCGGCCTGAAGATCAATCCATGCTCCTCTTAATATTAAAAAGCAAATTAACGGGAAGGGCATTCGAGGTTCAGAAACATAAAAAATTAAAAAATTGGGGGGAACTAAAGATACTTTTAGAGGGATATTTCTTAGAAAAAAAATCTCCTGTTCAAATGCAAAACGATTTCGGGAATAAAAATCCAAATAATTTTCGTCAAAGGGGAAATAATTTTGAAAATAATAGAAAATTAAATTTTAATATTCAAAATCAAAGAGTTAATTTTAATCAAACACATAATTTTGATAGTAATTCATGCAATTTTTATAACAGAGGATATTACCAAAATCAAAGGAGAAATTTTTATAGTTCGGAGAAGGAAAATTATTTTTCAAACCAAAGTGATAATCAATTAATTAATGCGGAAAATAAAAATGATAGTGTAAAAAATGATATTATTGAAGAATTAAGTGAAATAATTAATGAAGAAACGGTTGAATTTAAAAATAGAATAGATGGAAAAATTAATGAATTAAATCAAAATAATATTAACTGTTTAATCAATGGGTTAGATTCCGTTGCAGGTTTAAAAATTGAGTCTCTTCAGCTAATACAAAAAGAATTAAAAATAGATAATGAAAACTTAGAAATAAACTCGGATAATGAAATTAATGAATCAAATGTTGAAAAAAATTTAATAATAAATATAATTAACGGGGATAAAATTGAACAGAATGAGCAAGCGACTAGAATTGAAAAAGTAGCAAATATTGCAGAGGAGGTTGGTTTTAAAAATAAGACAGATAAAGAAATAAATGGATTAAAAATGGGAGATAAGACCGATGATTTAAATAATGGACTAGATTCATTTGCAAATTTAAAAGTTGAGAATAATCTAATAATTTTGAAAGAGAGGAATGAATTAAATAATGATAAAATAGGTGAACAGATTAAAATTGAAACAACGGATATAAAAAATAAATATATTAATGAAATTGATGACAAAAGTGAAACAGAAAGTGAAAATAAAATAAATAAAAGTCCTAAGAAACAAAAAAGGGTTGATTTAAATATTAAAAATTTAGAAAAAAATAAATTGCGAGATTTAAATAATGGGCTAGATTCATTTGCAAATTTAAAAGTTGAGGATAATCTAATAATTTTGAAAGAAAGGAATGAACTAAATGATAAAATGAAAATAGGTATAAGAATTAAAGATAAATCCAGTAAACGAAAAAGAAATGAAATTAAAAATGATATTAATGATGAAATTGAAAAAGAAAGTGAAAATAAAATAAATAAAAGTCCTAAGATACAAAAATTACGAGATTTAAATAGTGGGTTAGATTCATTTTCAAATTTAAAAGTTGAGGATAATCTAATAATTTTGAAAGAGAGGAATGAATTAAATAATGATAAAATTAAAATAGGTGGAAAGATTAAAGATAAAACCAGTAAACTAAAAAGAAAGCAAATAAAAAATAATAATACTAATGAAATTATTGATGACAAAAGTCAATCAAAAAGTGAAAATAAAATAATTAATAAAAGTTCAAAAAAACAAAAAAGTGTTGATTTAAATATTAAAAATTTAGGAAAAAATAAATTGCGAGACAAAGGTATTCAAACAGAAAAGAAAGAAAGAAAGCAAAATATAATAAAAATTATTCAGGTAGAAAGGATGGTAGCTCCAGAAAAGGTTAATGTCAAGAATATGTCTCGGTTTAAATATAATAAAACTAAATTCAGACAAAATTCAAAGGTATGGGGAATTTTAGAAAAAATAAAGGTCATAGACCAAAATCTTATCAAACGCTAATTAGAGTTAAAATGAAACACAAATTTAATGGGGAGATTTTAGAGAAAAGTCGTTATAAGGGGATTAATAAATATAAAATGAAAAAAAATGTGTAAAATAATTGAATAATATTAATCATGTCATTTAGAGATACAAAAAAATTTAAAATATCCAATTTAATAATACCATGGTTCAAGAATATTTAATACATTAATGAAATAAAATTAAAATAAAATAAAAATAATAATTTGAGAATATTAAATAATGGGTTTGATTTGAAAAATTGAAAATTAAAATAAATTTAAAAATCTATGTTAATTAATCAAGTAATCAGAAATGAAAATTTTTAAAGATAGTTAATTAAATAATAGTTTAATAATTTCAAAAAATAAATGGGGTAAATAAATAATAAATAATAATAATAATAATAAAAATCTATGTTAATTAAAAATAATTAATCATGCCATTTACAAATAAAATTTTAAAATTTAAAAAATATCTAATTTAATAATAGTAATTTCAATGATATTCAATAAATAAATGGTGTAAATAGAATAAAATAAAAGTAATAATTCGAGAATATTAAATAATAGGGTTGTTTTGAAAATTGAAATAAATTAAGATGAAAAAAAATATATATATGTTAATTGAATATATTTAATCAAGTATTAAAAAAAAAAAAATTAAATAACTAATTTAATAATACTAAAATAATATTTAATAAATGAAAGGTGTAACTAGGAAAAAAAATTAAAGTAATAATTCGATAATTGAATAATAGATTTGTTTTGAAAAATTTATTAAATAATAAAAATAATAATAATTAAAGGTTTTTTTGTAACAGAATTTATTTGTTGTGTCTATGATATTAATTTGATGAATTTATTAACACTGATTAAATTTTGGGATTTGATTCGAACATTCTAATAACGAAAAAAAAATAAAAATAAAATTTGATAAATATCATGAAAAATTTGTAAGTTACAGTTAATCATTTGGAAATTCTTTTAATAAAATATTTTGGTAAACAGTTAAGGAGAAGGAAACGAACGATTACACATGGAATCTTTTGGTGTGAATATGATAATAGCCAGGACTTGAAAAAAAAATATATAAGAGTTTTCTCTTATATTAAATAATAATTGCCTACTAATAATAATAACAAAACAAAATTTATTAATAAAACTAATAGTAATGATAATATAACATAATTTTGATAAAAATTTAAAATAAACTAAATATTTTCTTTTGGTGATTGATTCATAAATTGATCAATGAGATTTTGTGTGTTTTGACGTCACTGTGGAGCAGTTATGCAGTCATTGTTTGGATGACAGACTTGAGGCCTGCAGTGTTTTTGTTTTTAGTGAAGTTTCTTTAAAAATAAGTGAAAGTGAAAATTATATATTGTGTACCCTTGCAAAAAGAAAACTCGTAATTAAATTACCCTCCAACAATAAAAAAAAAATAAATAAAAAATAAAATAATTAAATAAATAAAAACTCTTTTAATAAGATAATAAATAAATTCAAAGACGATTTAAAAGAAAATACTAAATTTAATAATGAACTTTAAACATATTAAACTTATTTTATAATATTTGCAAAAATTTACATAACTATTTAGTAATATAAGATCTTATACTTAAACATTAATTTTGGTCCAAACTCAAAACTGATTAAAACTTGCTTGCTTTAGAAAACGGTTTTACGTAACCATTTTCTAAAAATAATTGGGGAGGTGTGTTATGCCCCCCGACAATACTTTCCTGGAATATAAATATAATTATTCTTACGGGTCGCTTGAAGGTCCCTTTAAGCCTTGAGTACATCCTTTTGACAAAGGCAATTCGCTTCCTGTCAATAAATATGAAATGGCTCTTGAAGCCAAGTCATAAATAATTGTCAATGCCTTTTTGGCCCAGATGTTGATTCATAAATGTCATTTTTACCGTGAGAAATATCTATTTCCATTTCTGGAAATTTCCCATGAAGGGTCACGTGGTTCTGAAGACCATCCCTTAAAAAAGGGAGTGGTCAATAATTAAGAATTTGGCCTATGAGAGGGAGTCTTGGAATTTCGAGTCTCCAAGCAGTTTTTGATCAGTTGACAGAGTTGGGCACTTCTAATTTGGCTCTTGAGAGAGGCAGTCCTAGTTTGAAGTCAGAGATGCTCACTTGTTAATTTGGATGTTAAGAGATGAGGCTCTCCAGCCATCAGTTGGAGACAAGTGTATTTATAATTAACTAATAAAAATAATCAAAAGTAAATAATGCTCTTTCTTTGAACAATCTCTCCCTCTTCAAATCAGCACCAGGGCTTAAACAGGCCGAATCGCTTGGACACGTTACCAGACCTTTCACGGGGAGTTATCTTCGAGATAAAATCAACAAATCGTCAACCCTTTCTCTGGTCAAGAAGGGTTGCAACCAAAACCAACAGTGTGTCGCAACAAGGGTACCTTAGGGGTGGTTGTATATAAATTTGGTCAAGTTCTGATGTTAAGATCAATGACGAATTAACGTAAATCTCCAATTCTTATGAGCATATAATCGAAATTATAATAAATAAAATCCATTATAAAAAATCTTAAAACATTCATTTAAAATCCGCAAACTTTTCGAGAGAACTTCTATATTTATGAATTGAATTTTATTATCATTTTCTGATTCATTCGCCCGACGCTTTCTCTTACGAGATGCATGCAAGGTATTATATTAAGTCACTATTAATAAAAAGAGAAAAATAAAAATAATTTTTATAAAAAAAAAAAAAATAAAACCGACTTCAAAAAAATTAAATGCAACAAATAAAATTATAAGAACTCAAAAATCAAATAAAATGCACTAAAAGGTATGAAATAATTATCTAATTTAGTTACAACTAAACGACGAAATTTTTACATGAAATCACTTTTTGAAGTCGGTCCCCAAAGTATACATTTTATGAATCGAACTCGACAGACCTTACTTAGTACGTTTGGCGGGTACGCTCGCTTATATAGTTTGTTTTTCACCGACTTCAAAAAGTGATTTCATGTAAATATTTTGTCGTTTAGTTGTAACTAAATTAGATAATAAGTCAGTTTTATTTTTTTATAAAAATTATTTTTTTGTTTATGTTTTTTTTTTTTTTTTTTGGCTTTTCGGCCTTTCTAGCCATAAGCCATTTACGATACTATTTATTTTATTTTAAATTTGTCTCTACACCGGGGTCAGATTTTAGCCGGATGCCTCGAGTCGGATTCGAACTCGGGTCCTCTTGGTTAGCTGGCTGACATGCTACCGCCTAGCCTACCCGACCCCCCATTTTTATGTTTATTTTCTTCATATAACTTTATTTACATTATGACGTAAAATTAAATGGCGATGTTTGTTTTTTTATAATTCTTTTAATGAATCATTTTTGATTAATCGACTAATGCGAGAGAAATGATGTAGGTAAGTACGGTGTAATTTTATTTTTTAATCCTTTCTCTAACTAGCAATTAATTTTGTTCACTTCCACAAGTGCATTTAATTAACAAAATAAAATAAACTAACCTCACTAGATGCAGAGAGTGTTTAATAAATCCAACAAAAATATTCCTTTGTTTTTTTCTCCTTAGGCCACTACTCTAGGACGGTAAAAGAGCGAAACGCAAAAATAATTGGATGAAAACAATCAAAAACAAACAAACAAAACTCGATAGATGGTTCAAGATAAAACAACATAAGGGGATGGGAAACAGAAAGAAAAAATAAAAATAAAAATCCAACAAGAGGGAAAATGGAAGTAAGAGAGAGAGAGAAAAAGAGCCGAGAATGCGAGTAAGAGGTGAAATCTCAGTTTAGGGAATCAAATTAATTTTTAACAACCGACACAACGAAACAACACTTTGGGTTATTTTTGTTATTGAGAGTGGAGAAAGATAATATAATGGGGGGGAAAAAAGTGGATGAAAACGAAGAAAACACCAGGAAGGGGGTGGGGTGGGAGGAAAAAGAAGAAGATGAGGAAATATGGGCGTGGGTGGAAGGAACACGATCTCTATCATCATTCATACGTTTATTATCTTTAAATAAAAGCAACGAGCGTTGCTCTGGAATTTTTTGGATTACTTAAAAGTGGTTTTAATAAGAGTCCCACATTTTAGTTTTTTAATTAAGCACATTATTTATTCGAAAAAGGATAATTTTTTTAGTTCGTTGTAAAGTACAAATACTGCAATTATGTATGGAATAAAATGTTAGACATATTGTTATGACTACATTCTTGATCAGAGAAAGGTTGACGAGTTGTTGGTTTATTCTCTAAATTATACTCCTTGGAGAAATGGTCTTGGTAACTTGTCCTTGCGATCCGACATGTTTCTTAGATTTGATGCTGAGTGAAGGAGGAGATGTTTTGTTTAAATAAGAGAATATTATTTATTTAATATTGACTTTTTTTATTACTTAATTAAAAATATATATTTCTCTTCGCTGATGGCTAGAGAGCTTAAAATTTGTATCTGTTACTTCTCAACTCATTTTCATCTCCCAACTGCCAACTGCCTATGCTCAACTGGCTTAAAACCTGCTTGCTTGTATATTGAAAATTGGCGGACTTTGAGTAGAAATTCCCCAAAAACTTCTTATTGGTTGAATCCTTAATCAGCAGGGCGTTCAAAATATTGAAGCCCGCCTATTTTCTAAAAATTATTCTCCTGGAAAATTCCCACGCAAAGTCGACATTTAGAAGAACCCAATCAATGAATTTACTATTGCCATCTGGTGTTAAAAGTTGCAACAAAATAAAAATTACTTGCATAAAAATATAGTCCTTATTTCACAATACGAACTTTCAGGTAATAAATGTATATTTATATAATTATTTATTATTTGTCTAACATACAGAAGACGTTTCGTCACCGAAATGAATGTTTTGTGAGAATACTAGAGAGCAGGGTTTCAGGAGTTTTTTAATGCGTTTATAATGGTGTTTCACAAGTAAAAATCAAAATTAAAAAAAAATTAAAAAATTCTTTTAATTATATTTTTGGAGTTTCGTGTTTTTAGCACATCATCAGGAGTTTACAAAAGACTGATTCTTTTGTAAACTCCTGATGATGGGCTAAAAACCCGAAATATATATAGAGTAAGGATATTGTAATTTTAACATTATAAATTTAATATTATTAGTATCTATTAAGTGGGAGATAAATTTAACCTAATTTATCGTGCGGAGAATTTACCACTGCTCGAAGCCCCTAAAACCTTAGTAAATTGGATATTGAATTGTATCTAAGTTTCTGAGATTGGCTCGTGATCCCGGCTTCTTTTCCTTCTACTCTGTTCTTTTCACGATAGAGGGGCCAGCCCATACAGGCCTTTAGGGGATCCACCTTCTGGTGTATCTCCTTCTCACATCAATATTATTAAAAAAAAAAAAAAAAAAAAAAAAGTAAAATAAAACTCCAAAAATATAATTAAAAGAATTTTTTAATTTTAATTTTTACTTGTGAAACACCACTAAAAGCCCGTTAAAAACTCCTATATTATAAGGAAACTAATTAATAATACGCTATTATAGGGCATTAATATTATATTTAATTTAGTGAATATTTGTGAATTAATTCTATAGTAGCCGCGGGCCGTATGAACAATTTTTAAGGACTGATTTGGCCCGCGGACCGTAGTTTAGGGACCCTTGCTATAGATAGTTGGATGTACTTACTGAGCGAGTGGAAATCGCATTTGAGCAGAGCAGTGAGGTGTCGGACAGCTTTGCTAGCGGCTGGCTCGTGCCTC
The DNA here is from genome assembly GCA_024734495.1 of Forficula auricularia. Classification (NCBI taxonomy): domain Eukaryota; kingdom Metazoa; phylum Arthropoda; class Insecta; order Dermaptera; family Forficulidae; genus Forficula; species Forficula auricularia. Next base: position 2,047,930 of record JALMQS010000064.1, read on the forward strand.
ACTTGCACTATACTGTAGTTGAGCAACGGTTCGTAGTGATAAAAGTTGCCCGGGTGGCTGTTGAGGACGTCCCCGAGGAAGGTCGACCCCGAGCGCCAGGTTGTTAGGATTAGAGAGCGAACGGGCCGGCCACCCGACTCCGGGGTCAAATCACTCAGCGTGCTAAATTAACATACAACAACATATACAATAAATAAGTAATTCTATTGGATAATGGTAAAATATAATTAATTACAAAAGTGAGGATTTATACATCTGTACATACAAATAAAATTGGTGGGCTTAAATCAGATGAGAAACGGTTGGACCAATTTCCTTGAAACTTTACATACAGATAGATAATAACTCGAAGTAACTACTAAAAACATTTTTATGTCAATTTATTTAATGATATAATAGTTATTACGATTTTTAAATTTTTATTGAATGTAAACGCCTTTAGGTTAGGCATCCCGAATGATCACATTAAATTGTAATAAATTAATTCTTATAAACATATAGTTTTGTCATTGTATCAAATTACATAAAACAATACAAAAGATATGGTACGACCTCGAACAGTGGCGTAGCCAGAAAATTTCCATGAGGGGGGGGGGGGGGGGGGTCAATTCACAAAGCAAAATATTTAGTGGGATTTTTTTTATAAAAACAAATAAGTACTTCAAGAAATTAAAAAAGAACACAATTTTCGAGTAAAGATATGAAATATATTTAATTATGGTTAGTTTGTCATAAGAAACGGTTTGTCGTTGCCGTTACTCAACCCATAAGCCCTGCCCTTGGGGGGGGGGGGGGTTCAAAACTCCCCGTGGCTACGCCCCTGACCTCGAAGTCCTAATAATTTATAATACTTTTTGGAAGAACTCTTCCACAATCTGAATTTTGGGCTTATTAGCAATCAAACAAATCTCCTTTTAAATACGAGACTCTTCTATTGTACTTAGGAGTTAAAAACCCGAAATATGTATAGAGTATTTAAAATAAAACTCCAAAAATATTGTATAATTAAAAAAAAAATGTTATTTTTTTTTTAAATTTTTATTTTTACTTGTGAAACACCGCTATAACCTTTTTTTAAAAAAAACTCCTGTGTTTAATATGTTTCACTATAAACAAACACCGCTTTCCCTAAATGTTATCTTCTATTGTAAATATCAGTTTTCTTTGATTTTTATTCTAAAAGATTTTTTGACCCCTCCCTTTGGGTCACTATTAATTTCACATAGGGAGTCATTTCCATATAGTGGGCATATGCGAAATTTCGCACAAATCGATCAAAGGGCCTTGGAGAATAGTTCAATATTTTGAGCCCCCCCCCCAATTCCGGCCCTCAAATAAATAATGACTCTATTGTTTGTTATAAATTCCTTTTATAGTAAATTCCTCTTTTTTACTTTATCCAATGCGAAGCATGGGGAAAGTATTGTAATCGATCTGGCGGCAAGCGCGACTCCAAAGGGTCCTCAGGTAAAGACTACGGAACCCATGAACTCAATTAAAGTCGCAAATTGTAGTATTCAATTAGGTTGAATTTTAGCACATGACGGTTTCGCCAAAAATAACATGGGGTCTCGTCGAGAGGCCAAAAAGTGCCATTTTTTCATTTAGTGCGTGCGGATGTATGTATGTATGTATGGATGGATGGATGTTTTCGTTTATTTGGCCCACGATTTTTTCCACACCGTTACACCGATTGAAATGAAATTGAAAACCTACCATTAGTTTAACAAAATGAAGGGCTGATTAGTTTTTGGTACATATCGGCCCACAAACATTAGTACTTTATTTCAGTACTTTTTTAGTTTTTTCTAAATATCTTGAAAATGACTTAACCAATTTTGATGAAATTTAATATCCTAATTAAGTACCTTGGAGATCACAAAAAAGGTTAAATAATGTTTTTAGTAAAATTATATTTTAAAGTACATTACTCTAGAGTAAGATAGTACTTTTTTTAATTTTTTAAATTCTTTAAAATTTATTCATTTGAAAGTTTTAATATAGCTCATTTAGCCTTGCTTAAGTAAGAATGGATAGGCATAGGATATCTCTCTGTGAAATGCTAAAAATTTGGGAGGAATTTTTTATAAGTAACCATAGCAACTGCGTTGTTTTCTTATCCGTTACCGTTGCTGAAGACATAGAGAAATCGACTTTAAACCAAAAATAGCGATTGATTCTCATCTAGTACTTGAGGAATAATCATTCTATATTGGATTTTTGACGTTTCGGTTTTTATTGGTAACCATTGCTGAAGACATAGAGAAATCGATTTTAAACCAAAAATAGCGATTCTACATGAAATATTTTTGCAAATTGCAAGTGATATCTGATTAATAATAAAGGAAAAAACATATTAATATTTCAAATGAACTTGGATAAAGTTTAGCAACGACCCGTTGCAGTTTATTTTAGTTTGAAAATTTTCTAATTTTAATTTTTTAAGACCCCCCACTGCCCTTAATTTTTGGTTCATTTCAACCAAAATTTAATCTTAATTTAAAGAATCTACGTTTGAAATTTGTTTTTGATTTTCATGCTAATTTTTGAGCTAAAGCGTAGACAGAATTTTGGTAACGTACTATCAGAGATTTCGATAAAATAATTAATATCTCATAAATTGCATTGGGTTCAGTCTAGCTTCCGATTGGTCCCATTTTTTTAGATAATTAATATCTCATAAAATCAAATTTTTACAATGTTCACTCTTTAGGTCTTTTTTGTAGACCAAAATGTCATGATTTCGGCTAAATTTTAAAATAGTTTCAGCCGTTTTTGGGATATTTCGAAAAACGAAGCAAAAAAACAACACTTTTTAACCGACTTCAAAAAAAGAGGAGGTTCTCTATTCGAATGATTTTTTTTTTTTGATACCTCATATCTCCGCCAATTGTGAACTGATTTTGAAATTTTTTTTGCATCGGGTTCAGTCTAGCTTCCGATTGGTCCATTTTTTCATAGGTATTAGACCTTTTTGTTAGGTTTGTTCAGGCCTAACTTCTTTGTTTATGAACCGATTTCGATGTTTCTTTTTTTATCCGAAAGGGGTGTCTTAGGGATGGTGTGATATTAATTTGGTCAAGTTCTGATGATATGATCACTATTACTAACATCACTAAAAAGAGAAAAATAAAAATAATTTTTAAGAAAAAAATAAAACCGACTTCAAAAAATTAAATGCAACAAATAAAATACCCTAAAAGGTATAAAATAATTATTATCTTATTTAGTTACAACTAAACGACGAAATATTAACATGAAATTACTTTTTGAAGTCGGTGCCAAACAAACTATACCTATAAGCGAGCGTATCCGCCAAACGTACTAAGTAAGATCCGTCGAGTGCGATTCATAAAAGGTATATGTTTGGCACCGACTTCAAAAAGTAATTTCATCTTAATATTTCGTCGTTTAGTTGAAAGTAAATAAGAAAATAATTATTTTATACCTTTTAGTGTATTTTTTGCTGCATTTAATTTTTGAAGTCGGTTTTTATTTTTTCTTAAAAATTATTTTTATTTTTCTCTTTTTAGTGATGTTACTAATAATGATCATATCATCAGAACTTGACCAAATTAATATGACACCATCCCTAAGACACCCCTCTCCAATAAAAAAGAATCATCGAAATCGGTTCATAAACAAAGAGGTTAGGTCTAAACAAACCTAATAAAAAAGGTCTAATACCTATGAAAAAAAACGAAAAAAATGGGACCAATCGGAAGCTAGACTGGACCCAATGCAAATTTTTTTTTCAAAATCGGTTGACAATTGGCGGAGATATGAGATAACATAGGCACAAAAAAAAAAAAAAAAAAAAAAAAAAAATTCAGTCGAACAGAGAACCTCCTCCTTTTTTGAAGTCGGTTAAAAAAGAAATGAAGAAAAGTCTAACTAAAATTGTATTATATAATTAAGTATCTCTCTCTTTCTCTCTTTTTTTCCTGATGGATATTCTCCGCCCACTCATATCACATACAAAGCCCCCATTCACAATATCATGATTTCTAAGCTTTTGATGGATTTAGTTGAATGAATTTCTTCAAAAGATGTATTGAATTGGATTCCTCTCTAAGACTACTATATCTCACTCTAAAAAGATTATATTTTCCTATTCAAAACTTTTTCATCACTTTTGTTTATCCATATCATTATATATACGGTATATAGAAAAAAATCTATTGATTGTTTTATAAATATAAATAATTTTTCATAGAAAACTTAAAACGTTTATTTAAAATCCAAATTTTTATGGAGAATTCTTCCTTTATCAATGGAAGTTTTGGAGTCCACGGTGATCCGTCAAAACTAGAAAAACCGACAATTACCAAATTCAATAATTCAAATTAATAATCATTACATTAGTCCAAAATGATTTCCAACCATACACATTAGTCTATTATGCACCATTTTTAATATTACTTTTTATTTGTTTACCCTGAACGTGAGCATGATTTAATGAAAATTTGACCAGAACGATCGCTGCGATCGATTCAGTTGGCCCCACCATGCACTCCGTACCCTGCCAATAAAGCAACTATAAAGAAAGAAATATTTTGAAAATAGACAATGATACAGATTGTCTTGGAGAAGAAATTGCCTTGAATAAAAATAAAAAATATAAATATTTGTGACTGTATAGTATTATATTCTAGTTTTTATTTCAAACTGTATACGTTTAAGTAACATACATATACGGCTCTCATCTATGGAGAGGAGCCTCAAAATATTCTCTTGCTACCCTGGATGCAATTCAGAAACGAGCCGTCAGGCTAATTGACGATTCCACCCTCACCGACTCCCTCGACTCGCTGGCTCATCGAAGAAATGTCTCTGCCCTTTCCCTTTTCTATAGATACTATCACGGCAGGTGTTCTGATGAGATAAAATCAATAATTCCCCCAAAGCATGCTTTGCACGTAGCACGCGTTTTGCCGACTCCCAACACTCTCTCGCGGTCAAATTAGAAAAGTGCCGGACCACTTCATTCGCGAATACGTATATCCCCATGACTTCAAGGAACTGGAACTCTCTCCCAGCCTCTATCTTTCCCAGCAACTATAATCTTCAAACCTTCAAAACCGGGGTACATAGACACCTACGTCTACACCCTCTCACTTAATCAACTTTTCCTTCTCTTCGGTAATGCAAGGGTCTTTCGAGATCCATACGAGCTGCATCTTTACTGGTGCACCCCTTCTTGCATTCGATTGCCTTAAAAAAAAATATATACAATACAGTAATGGAAATTCCACCTCTCTTTGTCTCTTTTTCTGTCACAAATCTTATTCTTTTAGTAGAAAATTTTTAATAAAAAAAAAACGTTTAATAATAATACCATTAGTTTTTTTTTTTTTTTAATGCAATCGAATGCAAGAAGGGGTGCACCAGTAAAGATGCAGCTCCTATGGGTCTCGAAAGACCCTTGCATTACCGAAGAGAAGGGAAAGTTGATTAAGTGAGAGGGTGTAGACGTATGTGTCTATGCACTCCGGTTTTGAAGGTTTGAAGATTATAAGTGCTGGGAAAGATGGAGGCTGGGAGAGAGTTCCAGTTCCTTGAAGTCGTGGGGATATATGTATTGGCGAATGAAGTGGTCCGGCACTTTTCTAATTTGACCGCGAAAGAGTGTTGGGAGTCAGCAAAACGCGTGCTACGTACAAAGCATGCTTTGGGGGGAATTATTGATTTTATCTCATCAGAGCACCTGCCGTGATAGTATCTATAGAAAAAGGAAAGGGCAGAGTCATTTCTTCGATGAGCCAGCGAGTCGAGGAGTCGGTGAGGATGGAATCGTCAATTAGCCTTTTAATTTAAAGCTATATGTATAATTCTCTTATAGGGTCTGGAGAAATGCAGTTATACAGAAAGGAAATTTTTATTGCGTTAAAAAAAATCTTTGAAAAAATATCCAACATATTATTTTTGTAAATTCAACTTAGATTCGTAAGCAGCGACCTCAAAAACCCCTAAATACCAAATTTCGGTTAAATCTGATATTTTCAAAATATGCCCGGCATATTGGAACAGCCATTTTGTTTTTCCTAAGTCGTAATCAGAGACCTCGAAAATCTTAGTATACCAAGTTTTATTCAAATTGAAGAAAGCCTTCATGTTTTCGTAATTTGACCACTTTGAGTTTCACAGATGGCAGCACTTGATGGCAACGCCTGTATTTAGACAACCGAAACAGACGCTAGCACTGTAATTGATCAGATGAGGAGATATAAACGATTTTCATTCCAATTTGACAATCAAAAAATGAGATCTGCTACTAAAAAAATACAATGTAGTGTCAACTTAGCAAGTTTAAACTAGGCAAAGTGTTTTCATTTCAGTTATTTATTTATCTTAGCTATTCAATCTTGACAAGTATAAACTTGAAAAATTAACCCTGTATTGATTTTTTTAAGACCCTAAGTTTCAGATTTCATTTTTCGATTTTTGAATTAGCATAAAACTTGGCATCGTTTTAGATCTCTTTTCTGTTATTGTCCAAGAAAACTTGGCTTATTTTCTAACAAATACTCACTTCTTTTTGCTTAATTTTATAATTTTTTATAATTCATATAATCTAATCCAAAAGTGTATTTTCCTATTTAACTAAATTATTTTAAGATTTTAAGAATAATTGGTACCTTCTCGTTAGTTCTGGACTCTAAAAATCAGACTTTGCGAGAGTCAAAATTTTCACTGGACCATGATCAAATAGGTTTTAAGAAGCAAAAAAATTTAATGTACGAAGCTAAATAGAAAGTATAGTTATGGAGGTAAGTTTAAGATTCCTTTGATTCCCTAAATTTCACTCGAGAAATTGTAATTTGTCCGCTTTGAGTTTCACAGATGGCAGCACTTGATAGCAACGCCTGTATTTAGACAACCACAGCAGACGCTAGCACTGTGAATGATCAGATAGTATTCCAATACATTATATTTATAATTTATATATGTACTCAAAGCAAGCAAAATCTGCGTTAAAATTTGAGGACTACAAAAACAAAATTTGTTGATTAGTATTTTGTATGGTTCTTCCTTCTTCTCTAAGTGCCATATCAGGTCTCCCTGACGTTTTGGCTCCTCTCCACATATACCTGTGCTGAGTGTGTTTAGCTATTTTTACACAGATATACGGGACCTACTTTTTAACGCCGGTTCTGAAAGGCTAGTTTGGAGAGGTTACTAGGCAATTATTCTCTTGGTAGGCGCCATTGCTTTCCAAGAGGAGGCGACTGCAAATATCTGCCGAGACTCGGTCTCGAACCAGCGTATTTCAGGCCAGCGGCCCGACACTCTAACCACTGACCCATAGTTGCCTCTTGTATGGTTCTACATTCATTTAAGTGTATTTTATTGTATCTTGCTGTAGCAACTGGTACTATCAAATTTTGTTACCTTTTATTTTTTCAAATGAAGATAACTAATTATGTATGTAGATATTTATATTTAAACTAAAACTAAATTTAATTAGTTAATTAGTTACTTTGAGCTTTTCTGTTTTGTTCTATTTGTTTCTTCCACGCTGTTATTTATTTATTTATTTTTTTATCAATCCTAAGATAATTCACTAATTTTTAATTTAAGGAAATCAACTGGTGTGGTCACCACACGACTTTCACATTCTCACTTATTTGAAATCATCGCGGCACTCCTAATTTAAACCCCTTCTTTTATTTCAATTGGATTAAAATTTGTACACTTGTAATAACACATGACAATTGATAAGTACAACAATTAAAAAAAAAACTCGCAATACTTCACATTATATTGGATAGAATATAAATGTGAAAGTAAAAATCGTTTTTATAAGTAAATTTAATATAAAATTGATATGAATTGTAAATGTTCATCTATGGAAAATTAAAGTTTATAAAACGAGGATGTTTTTTCCGTATTTTTTCCATCAAGTGTATTGGACTTTTTTTTAATAATCGTGTTCAATCTAAATGAGATTTCAAAAAATAAAAATGTCATTACATGTTAGTTTAGACCCAGGGCTGATCCGCGATTGGAATTAGGTGTACACGCCTTTGGAATTATGTGGAATTCCCCCATTTACCTATTGTCTTTTACTTGGAAATGAAAGTGCAAGTGGAAGTAGGTGTACACGATATTAGGTCGCGGTTTACTCTTCGGTTTTGAACTTTTATTTCGGAGTTTATGTAAGTTGGGGGCATTAATTTTTTTTTAAGTAATCTCTTATTCACCAGATATTAGAAAAGTGTCTTTTTAGCACTTTATTCTCATGGTTTAATTTAACGTAGGAATCCGAAAATACAACTCTCATAAATAAATAAGAGTACTCCAGGTTGTCGACGTCGCAGGCAATCATGAAATCATGGGTAATATACGTAAAGCACGCTAAGTGTACACATGTATATGTCAGAAAGGTTCGCAGTCAAAATATATTATATTTTAATTAAAATTTATTTGAAAAATCGAAATACTTGTGGTAATAGATTTGAAATAATAATTAAACAAATCAATCTTTTAAAATAATTTGAAAAAATATATAGTATATAAAAATAATCATTTAGATATTATCGAGGGGTGATCCGAGATTGGAAGTAGGTGTACACCTCTTTGAAAGTATTTTGGAAGTACTTGGAAATATTTGGAAGTACTTGGAAATATTTGGAAGTGCTTGGAAATATTTGGAAGTGTTTGGAAATATTTGGAATTATTTGGAAATATTTGGAATTACTTGGAAATATTTGGAAGTACTTGGAAATATTTGGAAGTACTTGGAAATATTTGGAATTACTTGGAAATATTTGGAAGTACTTGGAAATATTTGGAAGTACTTGGAAATATTTGGAATTACTTGGAAATATTTGGAAGTACTTGGAAATATTTGGAAGTACTTGGAAATATTTGGAAGTACTTGGAAATATTTGGAAGTACTTGGAAATATTTGGAAGTACTTGGAAATATTTGGAATTACTTGGAAATATTTGGAAGTACTTGGAAATATTTGGAATTACTTGGAAATATTTGGAAGTGCTTGGAAATATTTGGAATTACTTCGAAATATTTGGAATTACTTCGAAATATTTGGAATTACTTGGAAATATTTATAATTACTTGGAAGTATTTGGAAGTGCTTGGAAATATTTGGAAGTGCTTGGAAATATTTGGAAGTACTTGGAAATATTTGGAAGTGCTTGGAAATATTTAGAAGTACTTGGGAATATTTGGAAGTACTTGGAAATATTTAGAATTACTTGAAATATTTGGAAGTGCTTGAAAATATTTGGAAGTACTTGGAAATATTTGGAATTATTTGGAAATATTTGGAAGTACTTGGAAATATTTGAAATTACTTTGAAATATTTGGAATTACTTGGAGATATTTGGAAGTACTTGGAAATATTTGGAATTACTTGGAAATATTTGGAATTACTAGGAAATATTTGGAAGTACTTGGAAATATTTGGAAGTACTTGGAAATATTTGGAAGTACAAGTGGAAGTAGGTGTACAGCATATTAGGTCGCGGTTCACCCCTCGAATATTATGCATGGCTTGGGATCGAACCAGAATTCGTCTGAATAAATAAATTAAAAATTAATCCGTATTTAATTACTCTAGTAATGTTCACTTAACCCACTGAGCTAACTCGCTCACAGAGACGGCGCTCGGTAAATAGGCCTTTTAAATGATAAGAAATCATTAAATAAATGGCTTTAAGAATTAAACCAAGCAAATAGCAATGTGTAATTTAATTGAAATTTTTTATTGTAAAGTGTATATATATAAATATATATGTTTGCTTGGCCAAGTAAACATATAATCCAAGTTTCTTATACGAGAAGCATCTCAAAGAAGAAATGTTCTTCTTTTTTTCTTTAGAATCTTAATGTATAATTTTTACTTTACCATACAGGGTATGGTCAAGTATTGTAATCGTGCATCAAAAAAGTGGTTTTTTCATTCTTTTTCGAAATATCTCAAAAACGGTTGAAACTATTTTGATTAAAAAAATTGGACAAAACTATGTAATTTCGTACTAAACAAAAGCCCAAATAAGTGAACATCAAAAAAATTATATTTTTCGAGATAATAATTATTTTGTCAAAATGTCTGTTAGTTAGTCTGTGCGTTACCAAATTTTTGTGCACGACCTAGCTCAAAAACTAGTGTGAATATCGAAACCAAATTTCACACGTAGTTTTGGTCCATTGAGATTAAGAGCTGGTTAGATTTTGCTGCATATCGATCGGGGTGGAGGGAGGGGTTAAAAATTAAAAATCTAGTCCATTTGAGCAAACTCAACCAAATTTTGTATACATAATCAGTGGTACGCCAGAAGTCTAAAAATGCAAAAAATAACCCGAAATGGGGGTGTATGATTTAAAAAAAAAATCGTTAGTGTCGTTTATGAGTAAATAAAAAAAAATAAAAGAAAAATGGATGTAAATGGATTTTTGACCTCTTTTTGGCCTCTGGGGACCACAATATCCAGTTTCATGTCCTAAATCCGGTTCCCAACTATTAAGGGCATCAATTCCTCCCACGTAGAAGTTAGAAAATGAAATTAACTTTTTTCATCTCTGAGATAGAATCTCTCAAAAGTCAGGACCCAGACAGGGCATCGCAATACTTCAGATTACAATATTCTATAGAATATAAATGTGAAAGTAAAGAGGGCTAAAAATTAATAAAACAAATTCGCAGCCAAAAATAATGTATGTTTTATAATTAATTTAGAGTGAATTGTATTAAACGAAACGTGGATTAAAAGATGCATTTTTAAATGTACCTATATGCCACATTTTCCCCACCGCAAAAGAATATATTTTCTACATTTTAAAAAAATTTCTGGAAAATGTGTTATATGCTTGTAAAACTGAAATAAATAAAAAATAAAACACAAATATATACCACTAGTTAGAGCCAATGTTCGAATTGCTCCCCTGTGGGGCGAGGGCCCCACGTTGGGAAACTCTGAGTTAGATATTTTATTTTTGTATAAAACAATTTTTTGAGTATTACAAAGTCCATTTTCTCAAAGGAAAAGAAAGAAAAATAAGTTTCTCTATAAATCAAAAGTTTCTCAACTTTTTTCTTCCAATGGAACTCCTTTTGAAATTTTGTAAGAATGCCATTACCCACTTTCCAGGATTTTCTAACTCAAAAAGTTTATTTCAAATAATATACTTTTAATATTGAAATACAAGGCATGATATTTTAATTTAGCGATATACTACATTAAGATAAGTACCTAATATTTACCTAATAAGAAAGCTGAGGTTGTTTTTTGTCAATTCTTTAATAAGTTCTTTAAAACTTTTGAAATACTGAAATTCCCCCTTGGAGGGAGGAATTCCACTCCGGTTGAGAACCCCTGCTTTATATTAATAAAGGATGTACTTTGACTAACTATATTTGACATGAAAATTTTGAATGAGGTTTTGTAAAACTGAAGATAGGCTAAATTAAGCCCGAAACACGTACCTATTCAATGAAATAATTTTTTTTTGTTCATAAGTAAGACAATTTTTATTATTATTATTATTATTATTATATGGATTAGAAGAAAGAATGAAAAAGTGTATATACCGGGTGAGTTTTTTATCTTGAGACAGTCTTATAACTCAAAAACAGTACATTAATTGAAAAAAGTAACAAATAAAAGTTTATTTATATCAGAGGGGAAACTAAACTACGCTATTTTTTGCCGATCTAGAACAAGCTTTCAAGTGTATTTCGAGGTCAAGTTCTGTTTTTTAAATGGAAACCTATATGTTTCTGTATATATTCTGAATCTATAAAAAAAAAACCGAACAACTTTCATAAGAACTATTTTTTCAAACAAAAAAAAAAAATTAAATCAATTAGATCTCAAAAAAATCCTAATAATTATTCTTAACAATTATTCAACTTAATTATCAAATAATAATGATCAAATATTTAATTATTAAATAAATAATTTAATAATAATTAATAATTTAATCATTTTTCGACAATGTTCTGTGACATTCCAGAGTGTTATCACAATCTCAAGTCTTCTGGATGAATTCCAGTTTCAATTTCGTTATATTATCCTTTTTCAGTTTCTTAGTAGCCATTATATTTCTTGTTTTTTTTAAACAGATTTACAACACGATAAAATGAAGCTTGGGTGGGTGTGTTCCTATCAAGAAAACGCTTAACATCCATTTCACTTCTTCCAATTTCACCATAAATTAAGACCATTTCAATTCTGTCTTCAACAAAAAATGATCATTATAAACACTTATTTTCATTGTTGTGACTTTTCGATTTAATAAATATGTATTTAATAATTAATTATTTAATCATTATTATTTGATAATTAAGATGAATAATTGTTAAAAATAATTATTAAGATTTTGATTATGATTTAATTTTTTTTATTTGATGTCGTATAAAAAATAGCTCTAATAAAAGTTGTTCAGTTTTTTTTTTGTAGATTCAGAATATATACAGAAACATAGGTTTCTATTTAAAAAACAGAACTTGGCCTCAAAATGCCCTTGAAAGCTTGTTCTAGGTCGACAAACAATAGCGTAGTTTAGTTTCCCCCCTAATATAAATAAACTTTTATTTGAAACTTTTTTTCATATAATGCACTGTTTTTGAGTTATAAGACTCTCAAGATAAAAAACTCACCCGGTATATGTGTAAATATTTTAACAATCACTAATATGTGAATACCTATATCCGATTATTGGTAGTTTAGGTGAGACAGTAAATAACTCAAAAACTTATGATCCGATTTTGATAAAATCTGAACCCCAATGTTCATTCCCGTATGGAAATAAATAGATTTTCGAAATATGTTTTTTATATATTTTTTGAAAATATAATAAAAATATAAAATTTTTGTGTTAAATTTATATAAAATTTATACTAGAGCGACATAAAAATAATTATATTTTAAGAATATATAGAAAACAAACTTTATTTTAATTTAACACAAAAATTTTATATTTTTTATATATTTTCAAAAAATATATAAAAAACATATTTTGAAAATGTTTATTTCCATACGGGTTGAAATCCTAGGAGTGCTATATTTTATTAGGCTAACTTATCAGGCAGCTATTCAGTGAGGATGAATGCCTATAAGCCGGATTAAGACGGTTTCTTGAGTAGGGTGCTACTTATTTTGGATATTTTCAAATATTTACGCAGACAAGGGCTCATATGGTTCTAAATACGAGTAAATAAAAAAAACATTCTCCAAGTTTCAAGTCTCTATCTCAATTTTAACCTAATGCTACACAGCGATTAAGTTTCCCATCTAAATAACATGGGGTTGTTGGCATTGAACGATCATTTTTTTTATTCCTGCCAAAGTAATGGTTCAAAAAAATTGAAACTCTGTAGACTTTATCCTTATAATACTAGCTATCCATCAGAATTACTATAGATTTTTAGCTATTATAATTTTATTAGTTACTGCTAGATTAAAAATACTGCTATATCTTGGTGTTACTAAGTTATAGACTCCAATATTATAATAGTTACAAATCTGTAAAAATTTTGAGGGATAGCTACTATTATAAGGATAAAGTCTACAGAGTTTCAAAATTTTTGAACCATTACTTTTTCCGGAATTCCAAATTGATCGTTCAATGCCAAAAACCCCATGTTATTTAAATAGGAAACTTAATCGCTGTGTAGCATTAGGTTAAAATTGAGATAGAGACTTGAAACTTGGGGATATTTTTTATTTATTTATTTATTTATATCCACATGAGCCCCTGTCCGCGTAAATATTCGAAAATATCCAAAATAAAGAGCACTCTATTCTTGGGCTTATACTTATCTTATAAACTAAAAAAGTTGATCGAGTATGTACTCACCTTGCTTTGTTATTATATCTTCCGTTGGGATAGAAATAGTCCATCATTTCCTGAAAGATAATTTGTCGTTGTTCGTTGACAGCGACTGAGATCTCCTCTGCGATTGTGGAACTTTCTGGGGAGCCATCGTTTTCCAATTCATTCATTGACCAGCCCTGGCGGAATGAAAAGAACAAAAAAATCTAAAATTTAGATCGGTGTCTTTTGGCTGGTTTTATAAACAAATTATATAATTATCTTAAAATACTAAAATGTCATTTTTGTTTACATCCAGTCAGTGGCGGATTTATGCACGAGCCTGAGGCCTCATAAATCAAGGGGTCTCAAAATTCAGCTCTCAAAATAAAAAAGTTTATTATCGTAATAATATTTAGTATATTTATTGAAAATATTTAGAAGGGGGCCCTTAAATTGAATTTCGCCTGGGGCATCTCAAGTGCCAAATCTGCCACTGCATCCAATTTCATAAAAGCATCGTTAAACTTAAATTAGGCTTAAAAACAACTTTTAAATAAAATACCTGAATAAAATAAATTTATTCTATTAAGGGAGCTTTTACACACTCTTTCTTACTTCCACAAAAACTACGAGACACGCCCTGGAGGCAGGCGAAGCCTTCAGGGCGACTTAGTATTGAATTCAGCCAAAAAAATTGCTCATTGTACTTAAAAATGTGTGAAACGTGGAAGAAATAATATGTTGAATCATGATTTGTTTAATGCCTTTGGATTCAGATACGGAACGTCGTAGAAATTTCGTTCTTGTACCAAAATGTTTATATTGCAACAGGCCCGGGCGTCGGGGAGCTTCTCGTTTTATGGCTAAAATTTATATAGATAATAGCTGACCCGACCACGCGTTTAAAAAAATGATAAATGATTATATATTGCTTACCTGTCAAAATTGATTTGATCAAAAATTTAAAAAATAATAATAGTTTTGAAAATAAATTGAAAATGCAAATAATTATAGAATAGGTATTAAAACAGTAAATGAATTATATATTACTTGTCAAAAGTGTTCCCTTAACCAAAAATAATATTGACAGTTGAAAGATTTTCAAAAAGCTATTATCGGCCATCTTGTTTGTTTGCTTTTACCCACCAGAGAGGCGCTGGTGTTGTTTCCTCGAAAAAACTATTTTTTTTTACATGCCACAGGTGTGATATTTATAAAAACACTCGTGTATTTGAATGGAATGTTGTGTGAAAATTTCAAAGAAATCGGAGAAGAACTTTCTGAGATCCTTCAACGTATCACTTAAGCATAACAGTACATTTTTATTTATAAAGATAGGAAAAAGTAATACAAGTAATGGTGGCCGTCGCGACGCTAGGTTGTTGTAATTTCGTTTTAGGGGTATTTATAACTTGCCTAAACCCTATAAAATACATTTTTCAGAATAATTACATCTCTTCCCATTTCGTAATACCCTATACATCAAATTTAAGGGTGGCTCAGTTTTTTGTATGCCAGGATATATGTTAGATATTCCCCTGAATATCAAGCATTGGGGTGGATGATTTTTATTTTAAGTATTTTTAAAATTAAGATTTATTTTTTTATTTATATTTAAGTACTATTTATTTCCAATTATATACCTATGTATAAACCCAATATTTAACATCCGGAATTTCAATTAATAAATCCATAAAAATGCATAAATATTTATTAATTTTGAAACTTGTTTATAAATACTTGAATACCAGTTAATATTTATAATTTATTTACACTTATATATGTCGGGAAGACGCTTATGAGAGTTTTTATATTGTTTATTTTATAGATGAAGTGTTTATTATAGGTATAAATAAATTATATATAATTATATGTTGGCTCAAATTCAAAGGGACATTTTGTTTATGACTTTTTGATAGGAGGAATAAATAAATAATATATAAAAAGTAAAATTAATTATAATGATGTATTTTATTTTTCTACCAACCCCATATCAACTCCTGAGACTGAATCGATCCCTAAACACAATGTTATATCGACTACTGATCTAGGCATATGAACAAACCGTTTCTCAACTCGAACTTTGGATAATACTAACCCAAATATCCGAAAATGACCAAATACACACGACACAATTGTAGCTTAGTGATTCTAAAATAGCCATTTTTTCTAATACCAGCCACCAAATTGCGATTTTTTAAAGACGTTTAGTGGGGATAAACCGACTAATACATAAACTTTTCAATGTGCGTAAAGTTCCACTTTTCTTTACAGTCCCCTCTACTTTCCAGAACATTTATTATTTATTTATACATTCACAGCGACATAGATTCTTGTAAACAACTTCTATCCATGTAACCGGACGCCATTTAAGTATTATTTATATTAAAGTGATCATTAATAATTTTTAAGGATTTAGGTGTCGGTTCTAGGTGAAACATTATAAGTAACTTATGAGGAGAATTTTCTAGGTTAGGTTTCACAGTTTCCTTTTGTGAAACCTAACCTAGAAAATTCTCCTCATAAGTTAATTAAAGTGATCGTTACTCAGTGCCTCAAATAATGAATGCAACCTTAGTAATAACACACCGTAGATTGATATGGCTTATTTTCTCTCTCAAACATAGTGAATTGCACGGACCTAGTAATGAGAAACATTCAACAATCAAGGTTACGGGATTCGCTTCTGCTTATAATAAATACATTTACCTGAGTACCAGCCTGAATTCAACGTAAGGCGAGTTCAGTGATTCACACCAGTGCTCAGGTGAATGTATTATACCATAAGTCGAAACGAATGCCGTGTAACCTTGGATATTTTTTTTTTTTTTTAATGCAATCGAATGCAAGAAGGGGTGCACCAGTAAAGATGTAGCCCCTATGGATCTCGAAAGACCCTTGCATTACCGAAGAGAAGGGAAAGTTGATTAAGTGAGAGGGTGTAGACGTAGGTGTCTATGCACCCTGGTTTTGAAGGTTTGAAGATCATAGGTGCTGGGAAAGATAGAGGCTGGGAGAGAGTTCCAGTTCCTTGAAGTCATGGGGATATATGTATTCGCGAATGAAGTGGTCCGGCACTTTTCCAATTTGACCGCAAAAGAGTGTTGGGAGTCGGCAAAACGTGTGCTGCGTGCAAAGCATGCTTTGGGGGAATTATTGATTTTATCTCATCAGAGCACCTGCCGTGATAGTATCTATAGAAAAGGGAAAGGGCAGAGACATCTCTTCGATGAGCCAGCGAGTCGAGGGAGTCGGTGAGGGTAGAATCGTCAATTAGCCTGACGGCTCGTTTCTGAATTGCATCAAGGGTAGCAAGAGAATATTTTGAGGCTCCTCTCCACAGATGAGAGCCGTATTCGAGACAAGGGGCGGATTTGGGCCTTGTAGATGGTGAAGTTGTGGGGGTTTGTAAAATCGCTTGGACCTGAATAAGAAGCCAATCTTCCTTGCTGCAGATTTCGCCACAGAGGAGATGTGTTCATTCCAAGACAGGTCAGATGCGACAGAGACGCCTAACATGGATAGGCTGTCACACATTTTCAGGGGTATTCGAATCGAAGTGATTATCAGGGAAATCTCTATTTTCGCGCCTAGAAATTAGACAACATTGAGTTTTATTTGAATTTGGATATTTCTCACTTTACGCCCTTGCCATACAATATATTATTTCTTTATATTTTTTTAAATGATTAAGCAAAGTATATTTTCTGAAATTTAATCCTATGAATTTCTTGATATTAATATAAAAGCGTACAGCGTGCGCAGGCCAAGTTCGAGCATTAGCTTGGCCGTACATGCTGTACGCTATTTATACGAACAATTTAGAGGCACGTTTGACCCCCTGCAGGTTGGAACCCATTTGAGATTCAGAACTGAAATTATACAGATGTAATCGATCTTGAAGAGAGTACCAAATTTCAATAATTACCATAAATAGATTCTGAGATATGGACCTGAGAAAATAGCAAATTTCGGCACTGACTTACTCACTCATTAATTGAAAGATCATCAAAACCTAAAGAGTGCTTCTAATCATTCCAGCATGAAATTACGCATGCTGATAAAGTTTAGAACACAAATAAAGGAAAAATTCAAAAAACTCAAACTCTCTCTCTCTCTCTTCAACCCAAAAAATGAAGTGGTGAATATTGTATGGTAAATTTCCATCTATTATCTATGAAATGACATTAGGATGCTAAATTTTGGCATAATGGTAGAGTTCGGGGTAATAATAAAGGAAAAATTGAAAAATCTATACTTTCTTTCTTTCATTCCCTAAAATGGGGTGAAGATTGTAGTGTAAATTTTATAAGATCCTAGGATGCTAAAATTTTGCAATTTTGCAGAATGTGGACGATTATTAAACCTGAAAATTAATCACAAAAAATTTACAACTCTTAACTTCTAAAATGAAGATGGGAATTTTGTAGGGAAAATTAACCCATCTCAAAAAAATAGATAAATGAAAATAAAATATAGTTAGCTTAAAAAATAAGAGAAATCCCACCCAAAACACGTCTGTAAAAAAACAGGTCAAATTCGAAAAAGTAGTGAAATCTAGAATTCAGCCAAGAATAATTAACTTGAAGAAATAGTACTTCCAATTAAAATGCATTCTTTCCATTTTTATTGACAATCTAGATTTGTGTATTCTAAATTTTTAATTTCAATTATTGTCATGAAACTTAGCTGTTACACATTATGCCAGATTAATAAACTAAATTCGTGACCAGCCAAGTTTCATGAAAATAATCTTAATTAAAAATTTAGAATCCATAAATTCAGATTGTCATTCAAAATGGAAAGAAATGCATTATAATTGAAAGTACTATTTTCTCAACTTAATAATTCTGGCGAATTTAAATTGGCTGCTTCAGATTTCACTAATTTTTCGAACTTGGCCTGTTTTTTCACAGAATGTTTTAGGAGAGATCTATCTGACCAAAAACATAAATGTGGAAAAGGGGCCATGTTCGGTACAAACGTCTTCGCCGACAAAAGATTTGAGATCTAAACGAGTACCAAGTTCCATAGCAGTTGCTTAAATTCTAGCTATAGGGATGAACAACGTTCTTTAATTGATTTAAAAGGAAAATTTGTTACGTTCTTTGATATTAAATTTAAAACTTGGCAAGTTTTATATCCAAGTAAATTTTAAGCTTGTATATAAATACCATCATGTTAAACGTAAGTTATTGACTATTATAACTTGCCAAGTTATAAATTCAATTTCAAAGAATGTAACAAATTTTATTTTAAATCAATTGAAGAAGGTTGTACATCCCTATAGCTATGATTTAAGCAACTGCTATGGCACTTGGTACCCGCTTACATCTCAACTCTTTTGTCGGCGAAGCTGTTTGTACCGAACTTGGCTCCTTTTTCACATTTATGTTTTGGTCAGATATCATTAATTTTTGAAAAGTTTTATACTTTAATTTACCTATATAATTACATTTAAACATTTATATTAATAGATTAAAAATTCAAAGTTTATTGGACAAAGTTTTTTTTAATGAAGCTCTTCTTCAATTTTTGTACAACGTTTCGTCTCTCTCGAGACTTTTTCAAGTACTCAATTGGTTAGAACAACATTGGTTGAAATAAAGATAAAAATAACTGAGACATAAGTACTTATATTGTTTTATGGTATCAATCTAGAAAGAAAAAAATTCTACTATGTCTCAGTTATTTTTATCTTTATTTCAACCAATGTTGCTCTAACCAATTGAGTACTTGAAAAAGTCTCGAGAGAGACGAAACCTTGTACAAAAATTGAAGAAAGAGCTTCAATAAAAAAACTTTGTCCAATAAACTTTGAATTTTTAATCTACTAATTATAATGGACATTAATCAACATAATTTATATTAATAATTATTAAATATTTCTCATAAAATATCTGTTAAAAACCCGGTCGGTTTTTCATAAATTTCACCCCTTAATTTTAGGTTCTGAAAAAGGGAAAGTTTCACTTTTCGATTTTTCACTTTAATTGTAGCCCAAACTCTACCAGTATGCCAAATTTCAGCATTCTAGGATCAGCGGAAGTACTTTAGGTTTTTGATATGTCAGTCAGTCAGTGTTAAAAATGGCACTATTCAGACCTTAATAACTCAAGAACTATAATAGATTTATTCATGAAATCGTTCGTGTAAATATACACATGGTCGGTGCGTCGCCCGTTTTTCCGAACTTGGCTGACACACTGCCGTGTGTCTAGATATTATATTAATATCATCTCCAATATATAGTATAGTATTTAACAGCAGTTTGGAACCAAAGTTAGTTGCCAGGTTGACTTCTTCAGTGATAGTCTGAGAACTTTTAGATCCAAACTCTCTAGCATACTATAGTGTGGGTAAATCAACTCTTAATTAATTGGCGTTAATTGTGTTTTTGCCATGGTTGATCTAAATGATTAAAATTTATATTTATGTTCTGATATTATGATTTAAATTTATATAATTTATTTTAAATTTACTTTGTTTTTATATTTATATTTAATTATATTAGATTTATGTTGTGCTCTGAATTTATAATTTAAATTTATATAATTTGTACTAAGTTTATTTATTGTTTTTTTTTATATTTATATCTACTTAGATTTATAATCTTGTTCTAAATTTACAATTCAAATTTCTATAATTTGTATTAAGTCTATTTAGGTTTTTTTTATAATTAACAAATAATCTATATTTTTTTTTTATACCTTTATCATTGGACTTTGTTTTATAATTATAATATGTTTATGTTATCATCTATCTTTTCCTATTGTCTTTGTCATTTATACTTTATTTTTATATTATTTTTTTTCTCATACTTTACTGTTTAAATACATGTACTTGTGATTTGTGAAAAAAGGTGTGACTGCCCGTTAATAAATAAATAAATAAATAAGTATGTTTAATTAATTTTCAGGATGTTGCTCACCTGTATGGTTCTGCCGATGTCGAGAAAGGGTGTTCTGTCGAAGGCGGCGTTGTTGACAAGCCGATGGCTGACAAACAACACGACAAGGCACACGCTACAGATGAGCGCAGCCGAGAAGGCGCTCAACCGCCGAGGCATTGGCTCCGGCTGCCGTCTGAAAAATTACATTAGACATACACATTAGATACACGTCACGTAACAAGTTATACACTCAAAAGATATTCCCCCCAAGAACTCAGAGAGAAAAATATTATTTATCGAAAGAAAAGTTTCGGCTGAAACCAATTTTGCCCCAGGGCACTTTTGAGAATGACTCTAGAAATAGATATCGAAACGTTGCATGCGAGGGGTGAACCGCGGCCTAATATCGTGTACACCTACTTCCACTTCCACTTTTATTTACAAGTAGAAGACAATAGATCAAGAGGCATTATCTAACATTGTACACCTAATTGCAATCGCGGTTCACCCCTTGGTCCCATGTATCTAATGAAATTTTCATATTAAAAATATGCAATCTAGGTGGTTTTAGCTGAAAATTTTCTTATGATAAACAACTCAACCACAACGTTCAGACAATGAGGAGGATAGTGTTAAATTTGAAAGAATTTTTTTTTAGTTTTAACCCATTACCTATATGTATCTATATATATAAAAATTAAAGTTTTCACAAAGAGAAACAAAGAGGTTGTCCTCTGCTTGATGCAAATAAACATATACACATATATATCAAGATGATATATCTGTATATATATTATTTATTTGTTTAAGACTATAGTTTCGAAGACTTGGTCTTCATCATCAGTCTTTCTTCAATTATAAATGTTTTCATGGAGTCAATATCCATATGATATTGACTCCATGAACATTTATAATTGAAGAAAGACTGATGATGAAGATCTTCGAAACTATAGTCTCAAACAAATAAATAATATATATACAGATATATCATCTTGATATATATGTGTATATGTTTATTTGCATCAAGCTGAGGACAACCTCTTTGTTTCTCTTTGTGAATCAACAACTCTGCTACTCTCGGCAAAACAAAAACTTTTCAATTAAATTAAGGTTTTGTCTGTACATTGCTCCAAATCCCGCCAAATGTTGGTTGCACACGTTTCTAGCAAAGTTATGAACGAAAACACCCTCAACAAAATTCCTGTCTGTATATTTCCGTGGTTTCCGGGAAAAGTTGCTCACGATTCACGTAAAAACGGCTCAAGGGATTATTGCCCTTGGAGCAAACTCAACGAAATTTTGTATACATAATCTGTGGGACTCTAGAGATCTAGAAATGCAAAGACTAACCACCCAAAATGGGGCGAGGGTCAAAAAATGAAAATTCTTGCTCTTGGATCAAACTCAACCAAATTTTGAGGGTGGGGGTCCAGGAGGTGTAGCTCCCTGGCTAGCAAGGCGGGCCTTGCAGCTAGTGTATATATAATAACGAGGGGTGATCCGCGATTGGAAGTAGGTGTACACCTCTGTGGAAGTATTTTGGAAGTACTTGGAAATATTTGAAAGTACTTGGGAATATTTGAAAGTACTTGGAAATATTTGGAAGTACTTGGAAATGTTTGGAATACTTGGAAATATACGGAAGTACTTGGAAATATTTGGAAGTACAAGTGGAAGTAGGTGTACAGCATATTAGGTAGCGGTTCACCCCTCGTATAATGATGAGAACTAATTTTACTTTTAGTTATATCATTATAATGATATTAAATATTTTTATTATTTTTTATAATGATATTGGTATAAGAAAAATCAGCTTCTGAATTGGCCGGGAGGGGGAAGGAGTATGGTCAAGTCATGAGAAAGCCACACAAAAAATAAATTAACAAAAAACATGTCATTAAATCACTTATTTAATTTTAATATGTAATAACATTTGTAATAAAATATTAGTAGTTTTTAAAATATATAAATTAGTTAATTTAATTTTTTTTTTTTTTTTATTGATTCATCCCTAATTTAATTAGTTAAAATTGAAAAAATATTTAACAATAACAATTTTTGCTCGTTTAATAAAGTAGATTAGATTAAGATCATTGATTATTTCAGATTTTAAGTTTTTGAAATTCCTCCATGTCTCCCTGGTAGCTCACTTTTTGGTGCCATTTTAAAATAATAAACCGTAAGTCTAACAACCGCTCTGTTGTCTAGTTTATTTAAATTACCCTTTGACGAGACGTTAAGTAATCATTTTAGAGGGAGGTTCAGCGTTTTAATAATTTATTTGACCGTTATTATGTGACATCTAGATCAAATAAAATAATGCATCATCGAGATTTTTTCTACTTATAATTCTACAAATTTCTCTCTCTTTTTTTATCGATTCTGTTTTATATCAAATCATGTTATATCTTTAGTAGTAGTTAATGTCCTGAAGTATAAAAACTATATAGTATATATTTTCTTTGTGTTTTAGTAGAATATACAGGATGTAATAAAAAGTGTTCTTGGATATTCATTTTCAGATTATCGATTTGAATATGAGAATGAACAAAAAAAGGCCGTATAATAAAATATCATTATTTTTTTTTAAAGTAAATTGTAAATTTCAAATTTAGATGTAGTAATCTTAATAATATTTGATACACATATTTACACTAACATATCAATTTTTTCAATCTTTTTTATATCCTCCGTAATTTTACTTTTTTTCAAATAACTTTTATTTGCCAAAATGTTAACTTTTATTGTGAATGACACCATAAGTTTTAAAATCGGTTGATAAATAAGCAACTTATGTTCAAAAATATTGTTACTACAATTTTCAGTCACATTTAAATAATTATAATTTTTATAAAAAAAAAAAAATAAAACCGACTTCAAAAAACTTAAATGCAACAAATAAAATAATAATAACTTAAAAATCAATTAAAATCCACTAAAAGGTATAAAATAATTATTATCTTATTTAGTTACAACTAAACAACGAAATATTAACATGAAATTACTCTTTGAAGTCAGGTGCCAAAAACAAACTATACATATAAGCGAGCGTACCCGCCAAAGACAGGTTGATGTGATTTATACAGATATTAGCAAAGCTTTTGACACTGTAAACATTGATCTGCTTGTCTCTAAATTGAAGAGTTTTGGCTTTGATGGGCAGATATTGAAATGGTTAGATAGTTATCTGCATGGTAGACAACTTCAGGTTAGAATAAATAAATCTCTCTCATATATTATTGATGCAAAATCTGGAGTTCCTCAGGGATCTCATCTTGGACCTCTATTATTCTTGATATTTATCAATGATATTACCTCTTCCTTCAATAATGTTAGCTTTTTACTTTTTGCGGATGACCTCAAGCTCTTTCGCGAGATTAATAATATTCATGATGCAGTGATACTTCAGGGAAATTTTACTGAGCTTATTGGGTGGTGTGATAATAATGGCCTAAAGGTCAACTTCAATAAATGTTTTTCAATGTCTTACTTCAGGGGCACTAGGAAAATTAATTATAATTATGTTGACAGTGACGGTTCTGAAGTAAAGGAAGTATCCACTTTTAGGGACCTTGGAGTAACATTTGATCGCTCGCTTACCTTTGTTGATCATATCACAAAAATATCGAATCACGCTATGAAGCTCCTTGGCTTCATCATTCGTAATACAAAACATTTCTCAAACATATTTACATTGAAGAATTTATATTGTTCGATAGTAAGAAGTGGATTGGAGTATGCAAGTCCGGTGTGGTCACCCCATTGCAAAATTCATATCCAAAAGCTTGAGCGGTGGAGCGAAAATTTGTAAGATATATTCAGTTGTTTCATGTCCATTTTTTATTTAAATAAAAAATTAATAGGTTTTTTGGACAATTTTATATTTTATTAACGTATTTTATTAATTTTTGCACAACGTTTCGTCCGTTTCCGGACTTTATCAAGTGCTGAAAAACAAAAGTACAAGAACAATAGATTGGGAAAATCAAATCAATGCACATTTCAAAATACAACCATACAAGATATGCCACATGTCTCACTATTTTATAGACGTTTAATGTGTTAACTGATTGAGGTGAGTGACATGTGGCATATCTTGTATGGTTGTATTTTGAAATGTGCATTGATTTGATTTTCCCAATCTATTGTTCTTGTACTTTTGTTTTTCAGCACTTGATAAAGTCCGGAAACGGACGAAACGTTGTGCAAAAATTAATAAAATACGTTAATAAAATATAAAATTGTCCAAAAAACCTATTAATTTTTTATTTTGTACAAGATATGTTCCCTTCAAACTCCATATCCCGATGATGAATTTGTCTTATCAACACATATATTTCACTTTGCATCTCTTACCTCTTAGTCTAAGGAGAGAGCAAAGCGATTTCCTCTTTCTATATAGTCTTATCAATCACAGAATAAACAGTAATCAGCTTCTGGAAATGGTCACTTTCAATATAAATACGCACATGACGCGAAATCCACGATTGTTTTTTACTCCATGCCATAAATATTCATATCTCAAATATTCCGGTATGAATCGGATTCTGGAGACTGGAAATAACCATAGGGATGTGGACGTATTCGCGACTTCGAGGGATAAGATTAAGAAATATTTTATGTGTAAATTTAAGACTGCTTAAATAAAATTGAACTATTCACTTTTTGGAATATATAATTGTTTTATCTATTATAATAAATTGTAACTCTAATATTTAAGCAAGTATATGTTTGTTTTTTTTCTATTCATTGTATTATAAATATGTAATTACTTTCTGTAAGTGGGCTCATAGCCCGTACAATTGTTATAAATAAATATATAAATAAACGTACTAAGTAAGATCCGTCAAGTGCGATTCATAAAATGTATATGTTTGGCACCGACTTCAAAAAGTAATTTCAGGTTAATATTTCGTCGTTTAGTTGTAACTAAATAAGATAATTATTTTATACCTTTTAGTGGATTTTATTTTATTTTTAAGTTATTATTATTTTAATTGAAAGTAATGGAAGGCAGCCCAGAGGTAATGAGGAAAGAAAAAATTAACACATATAAAATAAGGTGTAATTTATTGGAATCCTTCCTCCTTTCCTTTCAAACCGACGTTTCGGAGGATTTTTTCCCTCCTTCTTCAGGGTCTATAAACCAATATGACAAAATTATAAAAATGGGGTTGGTCATCATACATTTCAACAATAAAACAATACAATTACAAATACAATGTAAACAGCCAGATTATCAATAGAAAAAAATATATAATTTACTCACTTCAAAGGGTCAATGTCTTCTCTCCACAGTAGTGTTCAAAAAATGTTTATGCCTTTGTTAAAAATGAAGAAAGTTTTTGAACACTACTGTGGAGAGAAGAAGAAACATTTTTATTGTTTCATTCATTGACCCTTTGAAGTGAGTAAATTATATATTTTTCTATTGATAATCGGCTGTTTACATTGTATTTGTATTGTTGTTATTGTTGAAATGTATGATGACCAAGCCCATTTTTATAGTTAATAGAGTAAAGGGTGTGTAGTTTCACAGTGAATGAAATAAAACTCAAAGAGGTTTATACAAACTCAATATATTTCGGATTATTAGTCCATCATCAGGAGTTTACAGGTTAAAAACTAATATTAAATTTTATAATTTTGTCATATTGGTTTATAGACCCTGAAGAAGGAGGGAAAAATCCTCCGAAACGTCGGTTTGAAAGGAAAGGAGGAAGGATTCCAATAAATTACACCTTATTTTATATGTGTTAATTTTTTTCTTTCCTCACTACCTCTGGGCTGCCTTCCATTACATTCACTTAAAATTTCTACCAGTCCGTCTCTCTCCAGAGAAAATTTCGTTGCAAGATTATTATTTTATTTGTTGCATTTAAGTTTTTTGAAGTCGGTTTTATTTTTTTATAAAAATTATAATTATTTTTCTCTTTTTAGTGATGTTATTAATAGTGACTTAATATAATACCTTGCATGCATCTCGTAAGAAAAAGCGTCAGGCGAATGAATCAGAAAATGATAATAAAATTCAATTCATAAATATAGAAATTATCTCGAAACGTTTGCGGGTTTTAAATTAATGTTATAAGATTTTTTTATAAAAAGATTTTATTTATCATAATTTCGATTATTTGCTCATAAGAATTGGAAATTTACGTTATTTCGTCGTTGATCATATCATTAGAACTTGACCAAATTAATATGGCACCATCCCTAACATACCCCCTTTCCAATCATAAACAGAATAAAATTAATTAAATTATTTATTTATTTTTATTGTTTGGAAAATTAAAAATATCGTAAAAATGATTTATTTATTATATTTTATTATAACTTCCTTATTCTTCTTATCAATCTTATATCATTAGAAAATAAAGAAAAATCTTCTTAATTTTTTGAAAAATGTATTATTATTAATAGATGTTTCGGGTCTAGTCGAATCCATCCTCAGTTAACACACATAGTTTTTCTTTTACATAATTCTTTTATAAATCACACTGTGTACAAACATTTCAGAATAAAAGTACAAAAATGTAAAGAAAGAGAAATATAATAAAACTTAAATGTGTAAAATCTTTGAAATCAAATTGAGTGTTTAATTTTGAATCAAACTTATTTATATATAAACTCTCCAATATAAATTTCTTCTAGGTGTTACTCTTTTGTTAAAGGATTTTTATATTTTACTTAAAATAAAGAAATTATTAGAATAAATTTACCCAAATGCATTTTGTAATGGACATTTTCCCTTGTTAGGGGTCACTCTTTTATTTACCATAAATACCTCTATGAGCACAGGATCGAAATGGATTTGATTTAATCTTGTCCTGTGTTGCCTAATTACGATGTCAAATCATTTAAGAAGTGTTGATGTAATCTGGAGGGAATTCTAAAGTTGAGAATATCCGCTTAAATTGTGTGGTTCATATGGGGGAGGGGGTGTTATTATTGAAGCTTAATGAAGTTGATTACCAAAGATGATAACCTGGATCCCATCAGACAGATTGGATATTCAATTATTTGTAGATCGCTTCCTAAAAAGTAAAGTGAGTTAACATGAATGACACACACCCACATATACACAGAACATATATATTTAAATCTACCCTATTTAAGGAGGTCCTTTCGCCGCCAATGTTAAATAAAAAATATTAGATTATAACTATAACTTCCAAAAGGCCATAAAAAAACTATAACTTAATTTTTACTTTACTTTACCATACAGGGTATGGTCAAGTATTGTAATCGCGCATGAAAAAAGTGGTTTTTTTGCTTCTTTTTTTTCAAAATATCTCAAAAACGGCTTAAACTATTTCGATTAAAAAAATTGAGCAAAACCATGGCATTTTGGTCTACAAAAAACTCTAATAAGTAAACATCGAAAAAATTATATTTTTTGAGATAATAATTGTTTTGTCAAAATGTCTATTAGTCTGTGCGTAACCAAATTTTTGTGGACGAGCTAGCCCAAAAACTAGTGGGAATATCGAAACCAAATTTCATACGTAGTTTTGGTCCATTGAGATTAAAAGCTGATTAAAATTTGGTGCATATCGACTCAAAATTAAGGGGGGTGGAGGCAATGGCGGATCCAGGAATTTTTTATGGGGGGGGGGGGGGTGAATGTATATAAGGTGCCCGATGTATATAAGATCTACTTTTTATCTCGGAAGTGTGTCGCGATAGAATTGTCCAAGCGGGGGGTGGGGGTCAGAGACGCCACCCCCCACACACACACACACATAGAACTTTGTTTTTCAATTTTAAAATTTTTTAAAAAAATAAAGTGATTTTTTTTTTACAAAAATTTTTGCCAGGCTACGGGCCTCTAAAATTAAAAATCTAGCCTATTTGAGTAAACTCAACCAAATTTTATATACATAATCAGTGGTCTCCCAGAAGTCTAAAAATGCAAAAACTAACCGCCCAAAATGTGTGTGTGTGTGGGGGGGGGGGGGGGGTCAAAAAATGAAAATCTTGGCTCTTATACCAAACTCAACCAAATTTTGTATACATAATCAGTGGGAAACCAGAAGTTTAAAAATGCAAAAACTAACCCCCCCCCCCCTCTACATGATTATAAATAATTTTAGGGGCCAGGTTGTATGGTAAAGTCAAGTGGATGGCCACATCAGAACACGTCAGCTTATTTAATAATAGTTTAAGTCTCTATCTATGCTTTGGTGAAGTTTCAATCACACTAATTAATCCGTGCAAATTTTTGAAAATAGAATTTTTTAAAATGTAAACATTTTCTCAGAGTCTTATGGAAAATTAAGATCTTGACACATCCTCTTGAATTATACTACTATTAGTTGAATAGATAAGGTTAAAAAACAACTAAAAATTAGCTTAGGTTTCTTTTTTTGCAATAAAATATGGTATATGATTGATCGAATTTATTGAGATATTTATATTGATTCGATCGTGAATCGAAAGCAGGTGATTTTTGTCACATACTAAGTCCGAATTTATATATTTCTAACTTGAAATAATGAAGTTAAATAAATTTATAATTTTCACATTAATATATCAAAGAATAATTAACATATTAACGAGATTTTTTTTGATCGCGCTTTTAAACAAGATATATATCGCGAAACTACTGCTGGTTGAGGCTATTGGAGTCTGCTGAGTCTTAACTCTGGACCAAGAGAGAATGAAAAAGATATGATCCATTTAGCTATAACCCAGCATCATTTCGCGTTTAGCCCGCATGACGCTTTTTATATCAAACACTGATATGGATCAGCAAATGAATTTGAATTCTGAGATGCTATATATTCAATCTCCAGTCCAGTCATGCGGGCTAATCGCGAAATGATGCTGGATTATAGCTAAATGGATCATATCTTTTCATTCTCTCTTGGTCCAGACTTAAGACTCAGCAGACTCCAATAGCCTCAACCAGCAGTAGTCTAGCGATATATATCTTGTTTAAAAGCGCGATCAAAAACAATTCTCTTTAATATGTTAATTATTCTTTGATTTATTAATGAGAAAATTATAAATTTATTTAACTTCATTATTTCAAGTTAGAAATATATAAATTCAGATATTATTTTCACTTAGTATTTGATCAAAAATCACCTGCATTCGATTCTCGATCGAATCAAATACAGGAAACTTATGATTAAAATGATATAGGTAACTCGTAAATTTCAACTTTGTATTTCATTTAGGAATAAGAAAGCTTTTGACCTAAAATTGTGAAAAAATGAACAATTTGGTTTTTTCTTCTTTATCAATCATCATCATCATCATCATCACCATTGAGGTATACAGTACCTAAGACTGGTTTGATGCAACCCACCCGTTTCCACTCGACTCTGTCCCCCGCCAGCTTGCCGGACCTCTCTAAGCTGTCTGGCATCCCATATCCCCAATTATTTGGTTGAAATATTCTAATCTGGGTCTTCCCTTCCCCTTTTCTTTCCCACCTCCTCCTCCAAGATATCCCTAAGCAGTCCCCCATGTCTCAGTGTGTGCCCCATCATCTGACCTCTTCTCTTCTTCAGACTCTTCCACAAGGTTCTTCTTTCTCCCGATTCTTCCAAGAACTTCTTCATTTGTAATTTTATCCATCCATTTGATATTCATCATTCTTCTGTAGCACCACATTTCGAAAGCCTCTAATCTCTTTCTCTCCGCTTTTCTAATTGTCCAGGTTTCACACCCGTACATGTGCTATGCTCCATACATATGTCTTCAATAGCAACTTCCAGTTTTCTAAGCTTATCAAAGACAAATAAAAACGATTGTGATTTCGGAAGATGTAAAGAGGAAACCTCTTTTTCGGTAGGCAAACCCGACTCTCTCTTGGCTGGCTTTTATTGTTATTAAGCTCGCCGAGCGTACCGTGTAATTAAGGGCCAGTTTCATAAAACTAAGATGACCCTATGCTAGGGAAGACCCTGGGGTTAGCTCTCGAAATATGTTTCATAAAAAAAAAACATAGGGTGATCGCAGACTTAACCCCTCTATCTTTAACTCTCTGAACTTGATGGGTTAACCTTTATCCTGGGGATAACCCTGTGTTTATTTACATTAGAAAAACATTTTATAGGTTAGAGTTTCAAATCAAAAGAATTCAAAACAAATCGTTATATTATTTATTTTTATATTATTATTATTATTATTATTTTTATATAATATTAAATATAGCCAAATATACCTATATAAATGTATATAGAATTTTAATTTATGTTAACACGGAATTAGAATAAAACAAAAGAATTCATTATATAGGTATATTTTTTAAAAGTAAATATCTAATAAATTAAATTAAAAAAAATTTCTAACTAAAATCGAAGAAAGCAGATATTTCTAATAAAATAGTTAAATTTTTATATTTATTTCGTAGAATAAAATTAGATCGGAAACGATTGGAGTCAGCATTAAATTCTGATGCCAAATCATCCCATATTTTTTTATTCTTTAAATTAGCATCGGAATCTGAACGCTTAGATTCCAACACATCTTTATATTTATTAACGAGAAAAACAAGACGTTTCTCCTCTTCTATTGTGAAATTGGGAGTTCTTTTACTCTTAATTGAAGATTGGTCCATATTCTATCTAAAATTTAATATTCACTTATTCAATACATTTCAAATTTTTAAAATTACATGATTTGTCTCAGTTTTGTTGTATCTATATATTTACTTTTTTACCACTTTATTTTTATATGATTAAATAGAAAAAAAAATTTGATTGTTTTTAAATAATAAAAGAATACAAGATATTCATTTATTTAATGAATACAAAACAAAAAATCTAAACGTAATTGTTTTTTTTCTTAAAATAACTAAAATGTAGGGAATTTGGCCGTTGCCAACCTATTTTCCAACTCTTGACTCAGGGTGAGCTAACTCGACACTATTTTGTTTTATGAAATTCGTATTGTTTGAAACTCCAGGGTAACTCTCAACCTAGAGTTGAGTAAGCCGAGGATTAGTTTTTTTTTATGAAACTTGCCCTAAGAGTGATAACTTAATGTCCCTCCGACTATCGAACGATTTCAAGCTGGCAATTAGTTTGTCTCTATCGATTCTTTCCGTAGGTGGATGGGCTGGGAATGGAGGAGGGACCATAATGGACCATGAACCGGAAGCGACTTTTCTCAACTCCGAATCGAACTTTTACTGATTTTGTCTTGACTAAAAGCCTCGACTCTTCATCCTGAACCCCAGGGGTAACGATGTTGTCAGATTGCTTTTAGGCTTATACCTACCACCTACTCAACTTTTAAGCTAAGTCTATCTATCCATCTACCAATCCAATCAATTATTAAGGAAACGTATTGTGCACTCCATATTTCAATTTTAAATAATTGGAAGAAATTTGAAAATTCTGGCCTTATGAGTACTTTTAAATGTCTTCAAATGCCAAGGCCTCGGTAGTACATATGTCTCACAATCATAAGCTCTTGAATTCGATCCTCACCCGGGGCTTTTGCTCACGCACTATGTGCTAGCAAATTGAGCTCTCGAAATATTCCTTTTCGAAATTTACCGCCGCGTCGAATTCGACTATAGGTGGTGCTTTACCTTGAATTTTGAGGGACTATTTTCCACCCTTTTCTCTTTAGTTCCATGCTTTGGTGTCTATAAAAAGGCTTGAACCATAATATTTTGCCCTCTTTTATTTTGAACTCTATGCTGTGGGCATCTAGTATGAATTTTGAGACTGCTCAAAAATTCATATTAATTCCATAGCCAGATAACGCTTGATTTACAACTGGCTATATATTTAGCTATTTGTGTCTAAAAATGCGATTGGCGTTAACTAATTAATTTTAAATAAAATTGAACAGGTTTCTCAAATCCCTCCAAGAATTCCCTAAGGTTTTTTGAAAACCAAATATAACTTGATTGGATAACGATTGGATAGGGATCGTGCGTTAAACATAGAGGCGCTCTCTTGTGTTTATTTATTCAAAATAATTTGGGGGAATTGTGGCAAATACATTTATTGTTTTGTTTTTGTTTTTATTTAATTTAACCTGGAAATATTGTATTACCTATACATATATATTTTTAAATAAACAAATAATAAATAGTACTAATAATAGTAATCCAAAAATGATATATATGATAAACATTTAATAAATATCCCTATTATGTTTACACTTTGGGCGCCAATTGGCGCTAAAGTCATGACGCACGGTCCCTATACCTATGCTTAAATTCATTTTTAGGATGGTTCTAACCATGGGCGTTCGCAGAGGGAGGTAAGAAACCACCTGCACCCCCACACCCCGGGATCGAATAAAAAATTCTATAACAGCACTGATTTTCGGCCCGCCTCACTAAACCATGTTTAATGTACAGTATCACCGTATGTGTTTTATGTATTTAAGCCCTACTGTATTAGTGTATTCTACTTGTGAAAAGAAATCAAAAATTAAATATTTAAATAAAAATTTAATAATATAAATATTTGTCTCAAAGCTTTGCCTCTCTTTAAAAATATTTCTGCGCACGGGGCTGCGATATATCGTTACCGAACCTTAAATAAGCTGACGTGTTCTGATGTGGCCATCCACTTGACTTTACCATACAACCCGGCCCCTCCCTTATATTTAATATTTAATAAAATTATTTATAATCATATAGGGGAGAGGGTTAATTTTTGCATTTTTATACTTCTGGTGTCCCACTGATTATGTATACAAAATTTGATTGAGTTTGGTAAAAGAGCCTAGATATTCATTTTTTGATCATACAACCCCACACCCCCTATTTTGGGCGGTTAGCTTTTGCATTTTTAGATTTTTGGGGTCCCACTGATTATGTATACAAAATTTGGTTGAGTTTGCTCAAATGGCCTAGATATTTAATTTTTAAACCCCCCCCTCCACTCCTCCTTAATTTTGGCTCGATATGCACAAAAATCTAATCAGCTAATGAATCAAAACTTCGTGTGAAATTTGGTTTGGATATTCCCACTAGTTTTTGAGCTAGCTCGTCCACAAAAATTTGGTAACAGACAGACTAACAGACATTTTGACAAAACAATAGTTATCTCGAAAAATATAATTTTTTCGATGTTCACTTATTAGGGCTTTTTTGTAGACCGAAATGACATGGTTTCGCTCAATTTTTTTAATCAAAATAGTTTAAGCCGTTTTTGAGATATTCCGAAAAAAAGAAGCAAAAATAAACACTTTTTTCATGCTCGATTACAATACCATGTATGGTAAAGTAAAAAATTAATAATATAAATATTTGTCTCCAAGCTATGCCCCTGTTGAAAATTTTTCTGCCATCGGGGCTGCGATATCGTTACCGGAACTTTAAAAAGTTTTCACTTCTTCATCCTCCAATTTCTCCAACCTCTTAATAAAAATGAAGATTAAACTTTTGAAATGTATTGCTAATAAAAACCTACACCTCTTTCAAGATTCCACCCACTCCGCTCTGGTTTTGCTTCTCCTGCTGCCAGAGAATCTTATTAATTAAAAGTTTACAAATTAATTTAACCGCCTGGCTCATTATCATCATCATCGTCCAACTTTTGAACTTTTATTTGGTTAAAAATAAAAAAATGAAATATTAAATATAATATAAAAAAAATTCTCTCTCTATCTCTTTCTGGTATGAAAGTAATTAAAATCTCAGAAATCTTGTTTAAAGAGCTCAATATTCATTTTTAATATAAAATAATTTTAATTTTGGATGAAATTAAATTGACTCAATTTTAATATTAATAAATCTATATAATAAAATCAATTTCTGTTTTTTGTAAGAGCAGATCTCTCAAATGCCTGGACCGATTTGGTTAATTTTTTTTTAAATGTTCGTAATAGTCCAAGGTTAATACATAAAAAAAATTGGAAAAATTGTCCAGGAAAATTGGAAAAATCAGGAAAAACTAAAAAATAAAATCAGGTTAGCCAACATAGCTTGCCAGACAATAAAAGAACTAAACGAGCAAAAAAAATTAATAATGCAACAAAGATTTAAAAAACTATCTATTTTTTAAAAGTACATTTAAAAACAAAAATTAAAAAAATAAACTGCAACGGATCGTTGCTAAACTTTATCCAAATTCATTTGAAATATTAATATGTTTATTTCTTTATTATTAATCAGATATCACTTGCAATTTGCAGTTCATGTTGACTTTAATTCAAAAATAATGATCGATTCTCATTTAACAGTCGAGGAATAACCATTCTACATTCGATTTTTGACGTTTCGGTTTTTATTGGTAGCCATTGGTGAAGACATGGAGGAATCGACTTAAAATCAAAAATAGCAATCGATTCTCATCTAATACTTGAGGAATAACCTTATTGCATTCCCATTTTTTATGTTTTGACTATTAATGGCAACCCCTACTGAAAACGTAAGAAGAATTTTGATGTTTCGGTTTTTATTGTAGCCACAGAAGACATGAAGGAATCTCCACTGAAATCAAAATAGTAATCGATTCTCATCTAATACTTGAGGAATAACCTTATTGCAAATTACATTTTTGATGTTGGTGACCATTAGCTTCATACCTCTTACTGAACGCACCGACGGATCGTACTTAGTACGTTTGGCGGGTACGCTCAAGCTTACAGGTATAGTTTAGTTTGGCAGCCGACTTGCAGAAGTACATGTCGTGTTAATGGTTCGTCGTTGAGTCGTAACTAAATAAGACAATCGATTCTCATCTAATACCTTGAGTGTATTTTTATATTTGTTGCACTTAATTTTTTGAAGTCGGTTTTTATTTTTCTCAAAATTTTTGATGTTTTGACTATTAATGGCAACCTCTACTGAAAACGTAGAAGAATTTTGATGTTCGGTTTTTATTGTAGCCATTGATAAAGACATGGAGGAATCGACTTAAAATCAAAAATAGCAATCGATTCTCATCTAATACTTGAGGAATAACCTTATTGCATTCCATTTTTGATGTTTTGACTATTAATGGCAACCTCTACTGAAAACGTAGAAGAATCGACTTAAAATCAATAAGACTAAATTCTTTTATGATAAATAACTCAAGCTTGAGAATAAGAGAATTTTTTATAAATAGAGATTTTTAAATATTTGTTTCATCTTATTTGTTATGAGTGTATATTACAGTTAAATAGAATCTCAAATTATATCTATTTAAGACTTTATAATAAAACAATTATATTTATTCTCTGTTACTAATAAAACATCAATAAAGCAGGCACGTGGGGTCCATAGGGGCGAAGCCCCCTGGTTAAGAAAAAGGCCCGCCGAAGGCGGGCCTGAAGCTAGTATATATATAAATAAATATATATATATATAAATATACAAACAATTTTTGCTCGTTTAATAAGAGTAGATATAAATATATAAATTATTTATTTATTTGAGACTATAGTTTCTGAAGGTTTGACCTTCATCATCACTTTGTTTTAATTAGAAATAACACATTTCATCTTTTATTTTTCATGTGGTCAATTACCCGATTGGTTGTAGAAAACTCGTTATGTAGTTTTAGTAGGAATCGTTTATATGGCCAGCTTTCCTCATTGGTTTGTTGTGAATAATTTGGTATTTTACCAAGAGTAAACAATCTTCTTAAAAACTAAACTTAAATAATAAATAATTTATTTAACCATCATCATTTATAATTTATCGTATGTAGTTATGGAACCCTCAGTATGCGAGTCCGACCGCATTTGGAGGGATTTTTTATTTTATCATATAATGCTATTTTGAGCTTAATACATATATAGTGTAGATTAAATACGGACATATGTATATAATGATGTATACATATATGTATATTGAAAATATGTATGTATATTAAGGGCTAATATGCTTGGGGGTGATAACGATAGAATTTAACCGCATATAGAAATCGATGAGTTGGTAAACATTTGTTGCCATTAGGTGGATGGATTGTATGTTATCTTGAGTTGGGAACGTTTTCCACCCCCACCCCCTGCTACTTTAACCACCCCCACCCTCTCTCACACCCCTTTCTCCTACGTTTTTTTTGAACTGATCCTTTCACTTTCCATTCAATATTCATGAACGTTAAAATCGCAATCTGAAAAAGTGAGAAGAAAATATTTTTTTCTTCTTGTTTTCCATTGCTTTAATAAGAGTTGAAATTAAAAAAAACGGACAAGTGCGAGCTGGGCTCACACACTGCTCCTAACCTGTAATATTTATCGATGCTAATGTAGACTCACCGTATCCATAGTCAGCATTAATTAACAGGAATTAGCAGGGAACTGATAAAAATAGCACACAGAGTTTTATTAAATTCGACGTTCCGTCGATTGTTCGGCTCCCCGAAAATTATCTATCAAATTCTTTGTCAAAAGACAATTCCACTACGCGAGCCACTTGAGGAAGTCGAAATTAATCGGACGTTTAAACGTTGCCCTATTTAATAAAAAACTCTGTTTTTTATTTTTATCCAATTCCTCTGCTATCCCTGTTAATTTATTTATAATTTTCTCATTAATATATCAAAGAATAATTAACATATTAACGAGAATTGTTTTTGATCGCGCTTTTAAACAAGATATATATCGCGAGAATACTGCTGGTTGAGGCTATTGGAGTCTGCTGAGCCTAAGTCTGGACAAAGAGAGAACGAAAAGATGTGATCCATTTAGCATAATCCAGCATCATTTCGCGATTAGCTCGAATAACGCTTTTTATATCAAACACTGATATGGATCACCAAATGGATTTGTAATATAACATCTCAGTATATAACATCTCAGATTACAAATCCATTTGGTGATCCATATCAGTGTTTGAAATAAAAAGCGCCATACGTGCTAATCACGAAATGATGCTGGATTATAGCCAAATGGATCACATTTTTTCATTCTCTCTTGGTCCAGTTGTCAGCTGACCAATAGCTCAACCATCAGTAGTCTCGCGATATATATCTTGTTTAAAAAGCGCGATCAAAAACAATTCTCGTTAATATGTTAATTATTCTTTGATATATTAATGAGAAAATTATAAATTTATTTAACTTCATTATTTCAAGTTAGAAATATATAAATTCGGATATTATTTTCACTTAATATTTGACAAAAATCACCTGCTTTCGATTCACGATGGAATCAAATACAGGAAACTTTGGATTAATTCTATAATATTTATATTATAATCTAAATTATGATTACCAGAGTTTTTTAAGTGCCACTCTCAGCAAATTACCGAATTAACATTATAATTATTATCGAGTGAAGGAGGTAATAAAAGAGTGTGTCTTCTGCTGGAAAAATTAATTTTTAATTTATTTATAACGTCTCATCTTAATGACAATAAAGAAAAAAATAATTAATATTTTTCAGGTTGAATTGATTCTCATCACCCCATCGACACCCCATTGGCTCCTCCATTGTGAAAAGAAGAAGAAAAGGGAATTTTATGGGCTGTATAGAGTCGAAGGTATCTGTGGATGCGGGTTTTAAACAGCTGAAGGTTATAGGGCTAGACGGTGTACCGCTATAGTAAAAAGCGAGTTCCAGTCTCTGAATGTCATTTTGGACCCCAAATAACATAACATCCCTCTCGATTAAAATTTTAATACAATTTGTGATTTACCGGAAAATGAATACTTATCTTAACTTCTAAATGTCAAGTTTTGTATCTTTATTTAATTAACAAGCTAAAATTCTTTAACATACAGATGTAGGGATTGTAGTAGAACACTAGTAGGGTTTTCCTTTTTAAACGGAACCCTAAAGATGCCAAATTTTCAAAATTTACAGGGTGCCAAGTCTTTTTTCAAATCTTCCCCTAATTATTTTTTACTTTCCCATTTATATAGTATTCTATATCATGAAATTATATAGAATATAATGTGAAGTATTGCGATCGCCTGACGGGGTCCTGACACTTTGAGGTCTTGTATCTCAGAGATGAAAAAAGTTAATTTCATTTTGTGACATCTAGGTGGAAGAAATCGATGCTCTTAATGGTTTGAAACCAGATTTAGAACGTAAAACCAGATATTGTGGTCCCCAGAGGCCATAAAGTGCCTAAAAATCCATTGGTCAGTGCGTACATACCCTGCGTTTCGCAACCAAAAGTCTCAGAGCTACGAAATTCGAAACTTAAGCTCGATATAGTTTTCAAACGTTTATTGAAATATCCATATAGCAAGCTTTTGGTTGAAATTAGAACACCGGAAGTTTACATTTACATGAAAGAGTTTTCGTTTTTTTTTTAATTTTTCTCAAAAACGGCATTAACGATTTTTTTTTAAAAATCGGTGTTTTTATCAAGCCTCACGAGTTATTAGTCGTGTATAAATTTTAATCCGATTGAAATAAAGGAAGGGGGGGGTAAATTTATAATTTTCTCATTAATATATTAAAGAATAATTAACGTATTAACGAGAATTGTTTTTTTAAACAAGATATATATCGAATGGGGTGTAAATTAGGAGTGTCGCGATGATTTCAAATAAGTGAGAATGTGAAAGTTATGTGGTGAAAACACGAGTTGATTTAAATTAAAAAGTCAAATCCACAATACATAGTTTGAGTGATATAGGTATCCTAAATCCCTTTGTATGAATTGGTAAATGGATAGGCTTAAATTTGTAAGAAAAGATGCATACATATAACTTGTAAATTTCCAAATTCCTCTCTTAGGGCCGGTTGTATGTCGCAAAGTAAATGCTTTTTACCATTAACACAAGGTAGATGGTAAATGGAGGGACTGGGATGGCCAATCAGATGCCAGCAATGTCAGTGCCTGTCATCTGATTGGCCATCCCAATTCCTCCATTTACCATCTACCCTGTGTTGTGTTAGTGGTAAAAACTTTTACTTTGCGACATACAACCGGCCCTATATTGAGTTTAAAACTTTCACTGCTCTTATAGACAAAGACATACATATATTCCGGCGACACTAATAAGTTCTTCTACCATCGTTATATGCAACCCTAAAACGGAAAAATCTTAAGGGGTATTCATAAGAGTGTGTCTCATCATTAAGGATGAAAAAAATTAAAATGAAAAGCCGACGAAGGGTCAATCTAATTGGATGCAGATGTTACGGACAGGCTTTAAGTATACAGAAGGTTTTTGTTAAATTTCTAAAGAAAAAGATAACAAAAAATCACAGAAATAATAATTTCTAACAAAACGAATAGTAAAATTCTGGAAATTTTTTGAGAAATTTTATCCAACAATCTAGAAAAGAGGAAATTCTGGATAAGATTACAAAAGAAAGAAAAACTTGATAGGAAAAATTTGAGGAAGAGAAAAAAATCAACTGGTGTGGTTACCACACGACTTTCACATTCTCATTTATTTGAAATCATCGCGACACTCCTATTTTACACTCCCTTCCTTTATTTCAATCGGATTAAAATCTATACACAACTAATAACTCATGAGACCTCTCCCCCCTGGACATTTTAGGAAGGTGATTTTTGTATTGATAGTTTTTTAAGGCCTCAAAGGATAAGTACGCCAATGTGGCCCCAATCGGACAAAAATGTCAAATTTTTAACACCCACCCCCTAATCCGTATACCATTTAAGTTGCCGTAGCCCGAAAAAATTCGGGGTTGCTTACCATCGGAGAGGTAGGTAGGACTCCCAGATCCCAAAATAGCTTTTTTTATCAGATATATATTTTTTTTAATTTTTATTAAACGTTTATTTATATCTTGTAAAACTTTGATTTTAACCTCAACATTTCCGGGGTTAGGGGGTTCTGACAGCCTAACCTCCTCTGCTAGCGCTACAGTGATATATAGTATAATGCTATTTAAGCTGTTGTAACAAAAACATCAAAACATATAAATTCATGTTCGGAAAATTAGATCATTCATATGACGACCGTTCTTGTGCGCAGAAAAATGGTCCATAGACCTGCATCCGCTTTGCGTGAAAAAGTAATTATGCCAAATCGGACCAGCACTGTGACTTGCTCGGTGTTATAACAACTTAAATGGCATTGTATATCACTGTAGCCAGCGGGGGAGGTTAGACTTTCAGAACCCCCCCCCCTGAAATGTTGAGAAAAAAAATCGAAGGTTTATCGAAATTAAATAAAAAGATACTCTGATAAAAAAAGCCATTTTGTGCATCTGGGAGGACATGTCTTCTACTCCTAGGTGTATATCTATACTACCTAACCCCTGGGTGAGTAATCTACTCCCCTCCTCCCCCAGAAAAATTCTGGATTCGGAGTTATATAATCTAGTATCTTAAAAATAATAATAATAATTGAAATTTATTAAAAAATACGTAGCTCTGTGCGAGTTTTCTGAAATAAATCCCATCTGGTTGTGTTCCAATACTGTTACTATTACTTCTTCTTTTACTACTATGGCTACTAGATTGGTCCTTATTTTGGGTATTTTCAAATTTTGACGCTGACAGAGGCTTTTTATGGTTCGAAATGAATAAAAAAAATATCCCCAAAGTTTTTAAGTCTTATCTCAATTTTAACTGTGCCTTCTAAATAACATGGAGTTTTTGGCATTGAACTAATATTTTTTATTCAGGACAAAGTATTGGTTCAAAAAATTTTAAACTCTGTAGACTTCATCCTTATAATAGTAGCTATCTTTCAGAATTTTTACATATTCTTAGCTATTATAATTTTGGAGCTACAACTAGATAAAATACTGCTATATCTTAGGGTTAGTAAGTTATAGACTTCAAAATTAAAATAGCCAAAAAATCTGAAAAATTCTGAGGGATAGCTTCTATTATAAGGATACATTTTCTAGAGTTTCAAATTTTTTGAACCATTAATTTGGTTGGAATAAAAAATAATTGTTCAATGCAAAAAAACCCCATGTTATTTAGATGGGAAAATTGCATCGCTGTTCGGCACAGGTTAAAATTGAGATATAGAGACTAGAAACTTGGGCGAATATTTTATTTTATTTATTTCGAGCCATATGAGGTACTGTCAGCATAAAATTCGAAAATACCCAAAAAAGGACCGCCCTAATGACTACTACTATTACTACTATTTCTTTTTACTTTACCATACAGGGTATGGTCAAGTATTGTAATCGTGCATGAAAAAAGTGTTTTTTTTCCTTCTTTTTTTTCAAAATATCTAAAAAACGGCTGAAAATCTTTCGACTAAAAAAATTGAGCAAAACCATGGCATTTAGGTCTACAAAAAAGCTCTAATAAGTGAACATCGAAAAAATTATATTTTTTGAGATAATAGTTGTTGTGTCAAAATGTCTGTTAGTAAGTTTGTGCGTTACCAAATTTGTGTACGAGCTAGCTCAAAAACTAGTGTGAATATCGAAACCAAATTTCACACGTAGTTTTGGTCCATTGAGATTAAGAGCTGATTAGATTTTGGTGCACATCGACGTAAAATTAAGGGGGGTCGAGGGGGGGGTTAAAAATTAAAAATCTAGGTCGTTGGAGCAAACTCAACCAAATTTTGTATACATAATCAGTGGACCCCCAGAAGTTTAAAAATGCAAAATCTAACCGCCCAAAATGGAGGGGGGCTCAACCAAATTTTTATATACATAATCAGTGGGTCCCCAGAAGTCTGAAAATGCAAAATCTAACCCCCTTACATGAATATAAATAATTTTATTAAATATTAAATATAAGTGAGGGGCCAGGTTGTATGCTAAAGTCAAGTGGATGGCGACATCAGAACACGTCAGCTTATTTTAAAATAAATTTCTTTGATAATTTAATTTTTTTAACCTTAAAAAATTAACTATAACATAATTGTTTTTAGTAAAAAAAAATATGAAAATTTTTCTCTATGTAATGAATATCGAAATTTTTCCAGGAACCTGAAGATTCAACTGTATATATAGATGTATGTTTATGTGCATTAATCAGAGGACACTCTCATTGAATTCCTCTTAAAAATGAGATTAACAATTTTTGTGGTTGATATTAATCCAAAATAATTCTTAAAAATTCCATTCTACTCACTTTAAAAGATCACGATCGTTGTTGTCCTACTGCTAAAACACCTTCAAGTATTCACAAACTACACAAACATCTAACAATTTCTAATAAGAATTCAATTTATCAAAAAATAATAAACACGAAAAAATGTGAGTTTTTAGTGGTTGTCTGTCTGACGTTCAGCTGTTGAATGTGAATTCCTTTTTTTTTTGTATAGTATATGCTGGTGGAGGGGGTCGGGTCCATGTGTGGCCCTCTCAGACGAATAAGGGTAGCCGGGTCCCCTCGCTTTTCATCTTTTTTTGAATACAAACTGAGGTATTTTTGAACAAAATTAATTTCACCCAAACCGCTCGACAAGCATTTAAGAAATATATGTAATAGAAATATTTAAAATTTTGAATTAAAACATCAGCTAGAAGTATTTTTTGCCCGAGGATAATGAAAAAATAATAAATAAAATAATTTATTAGAACGTTATTTTCAGCTATTTAAGAAGGTCCTTTCGTCGCCAATGTTAAATAAATCAACTGGTGTGTTCACCACACGACTTTCACATTTTCATTTATTTGAAATCATTGCGACACTACTAATTTACACCCCCTTCTTTTATTTTTGATTTTCTCAAAAACGGCTCTAATGATTTTTTTTTCAAAATTAGTCTATTTATCAAGTGTCATGAGTTATTAGTTGTGTCAAATTTTTAATCCTATTGAAATAAAGGAAAGGAGTGTAAAGTAGGAGTGAAATTAACTTTTTTCTCAACACACAAGCTCTCAAAGAGTCAGGACCCAGACAGGCATCGCAATACTTCCACATTATATTCTTGAATATAAATGTGAAAGTAAAAATATAGATTATAACTATAACTTAATTTTTTATAATAGTTTAAGACTCTATCTATGCTTTGGTTAAGTTTGAATCAAACATCACCCTAGAAATTTTTGAAAAAAAAAATTTAAATTCAAACATTTGTTACGACAAAATTTTGAGTTTTGGTTGCAACCCTTCTTGACCAGAGAAAGGTTGACGATTTGTAGATTTATCTCGAAGAATCTTCCCCGCAGAAAGGTCTTGGTAACGTAGCCCAGCGATTCAACCTGTTTCAGTCTTGATGCTGATTTGATGGTAATTGAAGTAGGAGAGATGTATTTAAAGAAAAGAGTATTATTTAATATTGGTTTTTTTTATTAGTTATTTATAAATTTACATTTCTCCATGCTGATGGCTGGAGAGCTTAAAACTCGTCTCTCAACTCCAATTGACAACTGACCACCCCAACTGGGCTTCAACTTAGCACTGACCAACTCACTGACTGACTCAAGCCTCCCGAAGAGTCGAAATTTTCAAATCACTTCTAATTGGCCAAATTCTTAATTAGCAGGGCGTATCTTAAAATCATTGAGCCCTCTCATTTCTTAGAAATTTAGTCTCTAGAAATTTCCCACGCAAAAATGGAAAATCCCAATGACAATTACAATCGACATGTATTAAGAGCCATTTGACATTTACGTCCAGGAAGTTGTAAAATCCCTATCCCATTGTCAAATGGTCACATTCGAGGATCAAAAAGGGAAGCCGGCTGCCAAAATATTACTCTTAAGAATAATTATATTTATATTTAAGGAAAAAATTCTCGACGGCACAACACATTTTCTCAGAGTCTTATGGAAAATTAAGATCTTGACACTTTCTCTTGAATTATACTACTATTAGTTGAATTGATAAAGTTAAAAAAAAACAACTAAAAATTAGCTTTTAGAAACATCCAGATTTCTTTTTTTGCAATAAAATATATCATTGATCGTGGAATTTACTGAAAAATTTATTTTAAAAAATCACATAAATGGTATGTTTGGATGTAACATTAACAGTATTAATACAACGCATTGCCAAATCATACAAGTGTTATTATGAGCTAATTATTTTTTATAATTGTTTTTATTTTAAACATTTACGGCTTTCAAACTATTTATTTTTTAATTCTATTATTTTTCA
The DNA here is from genome assembly GCA_024734495.1 of Forficula auricularia. Taxonomy (NCBI): domain Eukaryota; kingdom Metazoa; phylum Arthropoda; class Insecta; order Dermaptera; family Forficulidae; genus Forficula; species Forficula auricularia. Next base: position 2,092,483 of record JALMQS010000064.1, read on the forward strand.
TTTGTATATTATAATAACTTATTTTATTAAATATTAGATACTACCCTTCTTTTGACTCAACTGGAGCGAAAGGACCTCCTTAAAATAGGCAATTTATACTTTAATAAAGATAAATCAATGAGGCTGTCCTCTGCTTGATGCAAATAAACATATACAAATACATTAAATAAATACACATTTTTTATAAAAACAATCTGCAAACGTTTATTGAAATACCCATATACAGGGCCGCCGCGTGGGTGAGAAGCGTCTGTATGCAAAAGAGATTTAGTGCCCATAATACAAAATTTGTAAATCAAACATCAACGCGGCGCTCCTTTGATGAAGCACCCGTGTGCGGGGCACAAGACACGACCTGCTCACACCCACGTTGAGTCCCTGCCCACATATACATTTTATAAAGCAATTTTTTTTTCTTTTATAAAATTCTTAAATTAAAATTCCATTGACAAAAGGAGAAATTCTCTCGAAACCAGGGAGGTAACTCACGGGGGGGGGTCAGAACCCCCCCCACCCAAGGACAGGGCTCATGGGATGAGTGACGGCAGCGACATACCGTTTCTTATGGCAAACTAACTGTAAGGACGTGCAAAAATGTCGCAAACATTTGAATTATTATTATTTTTTTTTTAATTTCTTAAAGTAACTTAATATTTTAAATTTTAATAAAAAAAATTCCCACTAAATATTTTGTTTTGTGGCTTGACCCCCCCCCCCCCCACGAAAATTTTCTGGCTACGCCACTACTCGAAACGTATTGTATTTCAATAAACGTTTGAAATTTGTTTTTATAAAAGATTTGTATTTATTTATATAATTACAATTTTTTCAATATTATATAGGTACATTTATATATAACGAATATAAATCATTATAGTTTGTATAGAGTTATAAGCAGCTCGCTATTAAAACAAAAAAATTACAACAAAACGAATTTATCTAATCCAATCTCCAGTAATTGAACCCATGAGAAATAACAGATAAAAATAATTAAAAGACTAATGATAAAGATCAAGCAGTGGTGTCATCGCAAATTTAGTACTGCCGGAACGCTAAAATTCGGGGGCCCTCCCCCTGAAAATTTTGGAAATATATGTTCCCAAAACCACCATGCACCACTGTGGTCAAGTCTTCGAAACTATAGTCTCTACCAAATAAATTATATATACAGTGGCGTACCTACAGTAGGAGGTGTGGGGCGGAATCTCCCTGGGGGCCCCCTTTATTGGAATAATCCCCATACAAAATGTCAACACAAATATACATATAATTAACATATATTTTATTAAAATTAAATAGTTAAAATGATTTGAAAAACCCTCTTGCTAGCCAGGGGGCTACGTCCCCTGGACCTCCCCCTTCACCGGCACAAAATTTAGTTGAGTTTGGTCCAAGGGCAAGAATTTTCATTTTTGATCCCCCCATTTTGGGTAGTTAGTTTTTACATTTCTAGCCTTCTAGTGGCTATGTATACAAAATTTGGTTGAGTTTGGTCCAAGGGTATGAAACATACGAAGCCTTTTGTGTTTTAGACCACAAAATCAAAAATCCCTCATTTATCAGTTCAGGGGTCAAAATGCAAAAAAATAAAAAACCTTTCCCGAGATTTAGCATTAATAAATCTATTAAAAATTTCAAAAATCTCCCTTTCTCAAAGATGTTTTTTTTTTTTGGATTTCAATGCTTAACCTTTGTAAACTAAACCCTTATCGATATCTTTTCTGGTTTAAGAGATCTTGAAAAACTCTGAAAACATATTTTGCCCCCTTTAATGTTCGAATTTCAAAAATCCCTTTTTAGCACACGCATAAATCCTTGAAAGAATATACACTCAAAATTTCATCATTCTAGGTCAAGCGGTTTAGGCTGTACGTTGATAGATGAATAAATGAATGAAACATCAGCTTCTCTTTTTATATATTAAGATAAAAAAATCTTATTATACTGCCATTTTTGATCTTTTATAAAAAGGTTTTTAACTTATCTGTCAATAAAAAAAAAGCTAAAATCTTTTTAACGAGCTTTGACTTTGATTTTATATCTTCATCAAAATTAATGTTTTTTTCCTACTGCATTTCCAAATGTTATTCTTCGCCCCCCCCCCACCCCACCGTGATCAGAGGTCCGGGGTGGACCTCCCCTGCCTCCCTCTGTACGCTACTGTAAATATATTCTTATTTATATTTGATATATATATTGAAGGAGACAATAAAGAGTGTGTCTTCTGCTGGAATTATAAATTTTATTTATTTATAACGAGACTATAGTTTCGAGGGCTTTGCCTTCTTCATCAGTCTATTACAATTGATTCACAGGAATTAATTTATGAATGAATGAATGAATGAGGCAAAGCCCTCGAAACTATAGTATCGTTATAAATAAATAAAATTTATAATTCCAGCAGAAGACACACTCTTTTATTGTCTCCTTCAATTTATAAAAATTCTGCTACTCTCGGCAAAACAACTTTCAATTTGATATATATGTTTATTTGCATCAAGCAGAGGACAGCCTTATTGATGTTTCTTTATGAATCAATAACTCTGCTTCTCTCGACAAAATAAAAACTTTGATTTCTCTTTATAAATGTTTTTCCACCTATAAATAAATAATTGGTGTTAAATTATAGATTAATACTATAGGTAAGAAAATATAGAGTCACTAAAATAAATAAAGTAAAAATTAAAAATGTGTAAGCCTCATCCATATAAGCTCACGAGGGAAGTGAAACTTTAGCCGTAGATGTTATTGAAATAATTTTTTTTTTTTTTTTTTTTTTAAACCAATTATTTTACATTAATTAATGTATATATTGTATTTTTTTGCTTCGATTCCAGAGATTACTTCTCCACCATCGAGTGTCCTTATTCATCTTTAGTCCTTGTTTTTAATAAGAGGAAAAAACTAATTAGATAAAAAACCTCTTTTCCGATAATTATTTCAATTCCATTATTCCCCAATCAAGTCGATTGGTTTGCTAATCTCATCTCCCAATCTCATCCAATTCATCCATTGAAATAATTTAAATTTCCTAATTTTAATAAATTTTATTTGTCATTAAATATTAGTGGGTTTTTAAAAAATATATATTTCCCCTCTATTGAGTCATTTTCCCTTTATTGTAACAAAAAAATAAATAAAAAAAAAAAAAAAACAGATAAGCCTCTAAAGAAGTTTCACTTTAAAAATTAATTAAATTTTAATTTTAAATAAGTAGGTACCTATACCTTTATTGCCATGTAATATAGTTTAAATATTATAAAGTTTCGAATTGTAAAATTTTTTCAAAACTCAAATGAAGACTATATTATTCACAAAATGAATATAATATGTGCATAAAAGAACAAATTGCTGATTTTAAATGGTTGAAAATGAGTGGAGCTGATTGATAAAGTTTGAGTAAGATAAATAAATAAATACTCACGAATAAGAAATATCATTTCGAAATCTGAGATATTTCGTCATTCTTAATCAAGATTGAAGTTTCCGTGAAGAAGCAAGAACAAAGGTGTCTGTTATACTGAGTTCTTGGACGTCAATGAACCTATGTTATATGTGACTAATTTGGAATTTCTAGGGAAAATCCCACTTGCTTATTAATAGATTATATTATATACAGACTGCTTAATACTTTTTTTTTTTAAGTTGATTACTTCATAGTGTTAGTGGTTTATTTCTAAGTCACATACTTTTTTGTTTATTTATTATAAAATTCTGCAGAACACGAAAATCTTAAGAATCATAAAATTATCAATAAAATGATAATATGAACGAAAAAACCTTTTAGTAAAAATTATAAAAAAAAAAACACTATGTAACAGTAAAAAAGTAATTTAAAAAAATATAAATTCTAATTATACCGGGTGATTCAATAAGGGTGACGAGGTACCGTATCTCAGGAACTAATAATCGTAGAAGTTTGGGAAAAAAATCCTTCAGACAAAATCGGCCAAGAAAAATTGCTGGAAATATTTTTTAAGTTCATACGTCCACCGCTAGGTGGCTAAATTGCTTCGATCGTATAAAAAAATGCAATTTTCTCGAAAATTTTCCAATATAAGTTTAGAAATGAATACTCTCACGTTAATGCCACCATAATAGTCCATCTTTTTGATAAATGACTTTTTATTGTAGGACGTAAAATAAAGGCGGGAGGGGATGCTAAACTTTTATTGACTGTAGTGTCTATAACTTAAGTTTGACTTAACGGAAATTTGTTAACAAGGTCTGGTTCAAGAAAGGAGGGTTTGGTGAATGAAATAAAAGCATCCATGCCATTCTAGTTCTTGCCGCCCTCGCTAAGGGGCGTGTTTTATAAAGTTAACCGTTTTATTAATTTTGCTCCGAAATCTTAAATGGAACCGTATAATTGTTTTATTAGATTCAGAAAGTGGATCAAATTTGCAACAAAATATGTTCAAGCCGCATGTCGATGTCTTCATTCGTTTAACAGTTATTGCTTAAAGAATGTTTTATTAACGAATTTAATTAAAGAAACAAAATAGGTAATTGAGTTTTCAATTTTTTTATAATTTTCGTAGTCAAGAATGCCATGGACAAATAAAAAAACAATTTAGAACATTGTTCTTATTTTCATTTAATCACAACAATAATGATAATAACGTTTTTTTTCTAATGCTTTTCTGTGTCGTCTGTGAGTAGGTATTAAATTTCAAAAATGTCTAATTTCTTAGAAGGCCGTGAAAGACTTTGTTAACAGTTTCTATGGAAACGGCGATTTTTCACAAATAGATAGTTTATTCTTTGACATTAAAATTTGTAAAGAGCCTAATTAAAATTTTACGAATGAAGATATCGACATGCGGTTTGAACATATTTTGTTGCAAATTTGATCTACTTTCTGAATCTAATAAAATAATTATACGGTTCCATTTAAGATTTCGGAGCAAAATTAATAAAACGGTTAACTTTATAAAACACGCCCCTTAGCGAGGGCGACAAGAACTAGAATGGCATGGGTGTTTTTTTATTTTATTCACCAAACCTTCCTTTCTTGAACCAGACCTTGTTAACAAATTTCCGTTAAGTCAAACTTAAGTTATAGACACTACAGTCAATAAAAGTTTAGCATCCCCTCCCGCCTTTATTTTACGTCCTACAATAAAAAGTCATTTATCAAAAAGATGGACTATTATGGTGGCATTAACGTGAGAGTATTCATTTCTAAACTTATTTTGGAAAATTTTCGAGAAAATTGCATTTTTTTATACGATCGAAGCAATTTAGCCACCTAGCGGTGGACGTATGAACTTAAAAAATATTTCCAGCAATTTTTCTTGGCCGATTTTGTCTGAAGGATTTTTTTCCCAAACTTCTACGATTATTAGTTCCTGAGATACGGTACCTCGTCACCCTTATTGAATCACCCGGTACTATTTTCAGAAATGTACGAATATTTTCTCCAATGGAATAGGTGAATTAGTTTAACTTTTAAATAAAATAGCCAATACTATATAATATTTGTCTAGAATAATTTGTAACAACGCTAAGAGAAATTTCTCTAAAAAAATTTCCCTCTTGCCTAGAATCGAACCTAAATCGAACCTACGAACTCTTGAACTATGGTCATTAGCTTTAACCACTAGACTAATCTAACATTAATATCTATACCATGATTTCTGTTACTAAAACTATAAATTTTTGATTTAGACTTTGTGTCGAGATAATATTGTATTCATTTGAACTCGAATGAAAATGAAAAAACACCAATAGATTTTAAATTAAGAAACATTAAATATATATTAATTAACGAGGCAAATTTGAAATATATTGTCAGCTCGGATTTTAAACTGATGGCTCCAATCGATTTTCATTAACCAGGCAAATTTGAAATATAATTGTAATTTTGAAATGAAAGACTCCGATTCATTTTAAATTAAGAAACATTAAATATATTAAACAATTAAATATTTCAGCGTCTCCCAATCGATCGCAGACCCCAAAGATCGAAAATAATTTTCTCTTCACCCGGGGCGCGACCACAACGAGGCCGTGTAAAGACAATTAATAACAAATTTTAAATTTAGGGAACGAAGAAAAGATTATTTTTATTACAGACAAAAGGATCAGCCGGGGCCCGAACTCTTATGACAAAGCATTGCAGTACACATGCAAAGATCCCGGGTTCGAGCCCCGGCTGATCCTTTGTCTGTGATAAAAATAATCTTTTCTTCGTTCCCTAAATTTAAAATTTGTTATTAAATATATTTTTTGTAATTAATTAAATTAATTGAACCGCGTAAATTTGAATAATTTCCATGATTCAGCCTGCGAATTTTTTGCAGTTCATAAATCATTTCATTGTTTTTGTTTTGAAAAGGAAAAATGAAATTTAAATTTAAATTTTAAATTTAAATATATTCATAATTATTCCTCCCCCCCCCCCCCCCCGCCACTCAAAAATTAAAGAGGCGAAACTTTTAAGAGACGATGTATTTTCGGTAGTTTACGGGTATACATTTGGAGTGTGGTTTTTAAGAGGAATAAAAATTTTTGACCGAGACGCTGCCCGCCAGGGCACCAGCCGGAGGGCCTTCGGCACGCCCTCGAAGCTCGTTTATCTATAATTGTATAGTACCTGGGCACCGAGCCATGTTCGGTAACATTTTGCTTCAGTTAATAATAATAAGCCTTTTATTATCATAAATATATACAAAATTTATTTATAACGAGACTATAGTTTCAAGGACTTTTCCCTCTTCTTCAGTCTATTACAATTGATTCACAGGAATTGATGTGTGAAAGTTCGGTTTTACCTACTATTTTCTTGACTTAATTATTCTTGGCGAATTTAGCTGGATTGCATTCTAGATTTCACTACTTTTTCGAAATTGGCCTTTTTTTCACCAAACTGTTTTGGGAGTGGGATAATTTGTTCGATTTTGTCCAATTGTCCCTTGCCACACTGGATGCAATTTAGAATCGAGCAATTAAACTAATAGGAGACCCGGCCCTAACTAACTAACTCGACTCCCTGGCTCCCCGAAGAAACGTTTCTGCCCTTTCACTGTACTACAGATACATACAGGTTTTACACTTCAAATTGAGCATTTTAATGTATTTTGAAAAAAAAATTTAAATCAGTCTATTGTAACTGTCACTTCTACAGGTTGTTATAAACATTTTACGAATATGTACATGAAACTACCAGCAGCTGCCGCAAAAGAACGTTTATAAATTAAAATTACGTACATTTATAGGTATACATATGTATTTATGTATCTTTTTTCTTTAACAGTATATATGTAGATGTTCAGGGAAGTTTTTAAAAACTAGCCTTAATTAAATTGAAAGTTTTTTTGCCGAGAGTAGCAGAATTTTTATATATTGAAGGAGACAATAAAAGAGTGTGTCTTCTGCTGAAATTATAAATTTTATTTATTTATAACGAGATGAAGTGGGCAAAGCCCTCGAAACTATAGTCTCGTTATAAATAAATAAAATTTATAATTTCAGCAGAAGCACACTCTTTTATTGTCTCCTTCAATATACTAACCTTAATTTTGTATTGGATACTACTACATACATATTGTAATTCCTCAAGATTTACATAGTATTTGCACTATTTTTAATTATTTTATTTTGACAAATTTATGTTATAATTATAATAATTATACAATTTAACTAATTCTTTTTAATTAAAAATAATCCTTAATAATATGTATGTACAATTGTACATATATATTTATGTATTAAATTATTGGGTTCGTAAATATATAGCCAATGAATAAATTATTCAACTGTTCAATTTAATTTGTAAAATGTTCAATTTGAAGTGTACAACCTGCACTATCATAATGTCTATTCAGTCGAGCTGAAATCAATTATACTCCCTAAAGCCCTCTTTACCAGAAAAACGCGGTTTTCGAAGGTTCAGCACCCCTTCGCTGTCAAATTGGATATAAATCGAACCAGAGTTTTTGCCAACTCTTTTATCCCTAAGACCTGCAGAGACTAGAACTCCCTTCCAGCTACCGACTTATAACCTTCAGCTGTTTAAGACCAGCACCCACAGATATCTTCGACCCAGCCAATAAAATCCCCTCTTCTTATTCTTTTCACGATGGAGTGGGAAACCCAGGCCGTTAGGGGGTGCACCTTTTTGGTGTAACTCCTTCTATTATCAATTTAAAAAAAAATCTTCACCCCGCCATTAGATATTCCACGCTCTCATCTACACTATAACAACCGCTGCTTTTAAGATAATCGAGTTTTAGAAGCCAAAACATCCTTGACAAAGAAGTGACCCAAAAAAGGCTACTTTGTTTACTTAAAAATAAAAATCCCAATTATATTTCCAAAATATTCCGACAATATTTTTTCTTTTGCTTATCTGGATTCAAGTCAGCTATCAAACTCTCTTCCATGATGCCAACTTTTGCTTCTAAATAGAGATTAATAATATTAGATTGTTCTCAATTTCGTCGTCTTTTCAATTGTATTTCACCCTTTTTCTTTCACGAGACAGGAATGGGGTATGTGGGGGTAGGCAGGGGGTGGGTTGAAAGAGAGAAGAAGATAAATAACCGAGTTGATCTCCTTGACAAGAGAGAGAGAAAGTCTTTTGAACTAGGCGATATTCTCTCCACCACCGAAACGACGACATGACAAGAGAGAGACAAGGCACAAATGCACAAAATTAAAAAATTCCAAACGAGACAAGTCAAGAAACGTGCTCTCCATTTAGATATTATATCACATCAAATTGGATAAAAAAGTGAAAACTTTTTCAAGAAAAGTTTTTACTTTAACTTCTATCAATTATCTATATCTAGAAAAGAAGACCTAAAAACATGAAACTTTATATAAGAGTTCAAATTGCCGATTGAAATAGCCTTTCAATTTCTAAGGAGATCACAAGGGGTTGTTATGTACTAGAACCTAGATAGGTTGGATTATCTACTCTTATTAAACGAGCAAAAATTGTATATTTATTTATATATTTATTTATATATATATTTGTATCTTGGTTCTATTTTGAAAACGGCCCTACCGATTTTGATGAAACAAAATCTATTAACAAGTTTTGAGGATGAGAAAACGATCTGGCTAGGTCTGGACCTCATCAAAATTGATTTTTTCTTAATTAAAGTAATTATTGATAGATGAAAATCTCAATAAAAAAAATTGATTTGACGCATGTCAGATTAGAACCAGAGACCTCTTGCATCAGAGGCCCACACTCTACCACTGGACTATAGAACTATTTTAAAAATCTTTGCTTTTTACTTTTACTAAAATGAATATTTTTGAATTAGACTTTATTAAAAGAGTAGAAATAATTGAATATATTATATATAGCTATGTATTTTATAAATAGAATTTATTGAATAAATTTGAAATATGTATAATTGAATTAAGCTGAAAGAAAGACAACAATTAATATACTATACCTATATATTTGTATTTTTTTAATTTGAAAACGGTTCTCAAATAAAAATCGACATTTTTATCAGAATTTTAAATTAAAAATAATATTAAAATAAAGCTTTTAACTGAAGAAAAAAGTTAGGTGCCTCCAGGTACTATATAATTATATATCAGAAGGGTTGTTTTCACCTCCTCGGGAATAGAACCCGATCGAGGATATTTAGGAATCCGGACCAAATAGCTGGCCAGTAGGCGAACCCCTATGACATACGCATCGAGCTTCAAAATCCGAAACACTCAACTACTTTTTTACTTTAATATACTGGGTATATATAGTTAAATATTGTAATCGTGAATGAAAAAAGTGTTTTTTTCCTTCTTTTTTTCGAAATATCCCCAAAACGGCTGAAACTATTTTGATTAAAAAAATTGAGCGAAACCATGGCATTTCACTCTACAAAAAAGCTCAAACAAGTAAACATCGAAAAAATTATATTTTTCGAGATACTAATTGTTTTGTCAAAATGTCTGTTAGTTAGTCTGTTTGTCTGTTAGTTAGTCTGTGCGTTACCAAATTTTTGTGGACGAGCTAGGTCAAAAACTAGTATGAATATCAAAACCAAATTTCACACGTAGTTTTTGGTTCATTGAGATTAAGACACGAGACTGACTAACTAACAGACATTTTGACAAAACAATTATTAACTCTAAAAAATATAATTTTTCGATGTTCACTTATTAGAGATTTTTTGTAGAGCGAAATGCCGTAGTTTCACTCAATTTTTATATCAAAATACTTTCAGCCGTTTTTGAGATATTTTGGAAAAAAAGAAGGAAAAAACCACTATTTTCATGCACTATTACAATACTTGACCATACCCTGTATGGTAAAGTAAAAAAATTGTTGGGATTTTTATTTGGTGTACCGCGACACAAATTCTCTTTGTCTAGTGTGGGAGGTAAAAAAGTTTGGCAGACACTAGTCTAGGCCAATGAAAATAAAATATTAATTATTGTTAGCATCATCTTAATTTCAACTCGTATTTACTCAAGTACCTGGAGGCACCGAGCGATGCTCGGTAACTTCTTCCTTCAGTTAAAAGCTTTATTTTAATATTATTTTTAAATTAATTTAAAATTCTGATAAAAAGGTCGATTTTTATTTGACAGCCGCTTTCAAATTAAAAAAAATACAAAAATATATAATATTCGCCCACTGTACCCCCCCCTCCCACCTCGACCCCGCTCGACCCCACCCCCGAAACCACGCCCTACCCCCGAATCACCCACCACTGCACCCCACCTCCTGCACCTGTTTTGATTCAACCATATGATTCATTTTTATTCATCCAATTGTTAATAAATAAAACCTATCAAAATGTGTTGTTTTTTTTTCAGAAAATTGAGACCTGCTCTTGATTATTTTTTATTCTATTAAATAAATAAAGTTCATTATAAATACAATTATAAAACGTTTATTAATATTTCTAACGTTTAGGGACAACAAAATATGTTAAAATCCACAATCACAATACTTCTTCAAGGCCTTTGAGAATAAAGGATTTACCCGACGCATTGTCTGCCTGAGCACAAAAGGAAAAGGGAAACCTTTTTTTAAAACCCTAAGAATGGGATTTGTCTACCTGAGAATAATTAATTTGATTACGAAAAAACCCATCAAAAACAATTTTGTCGAAGATGAGACCGTGACAGATCGAATTGTCACCCCAAAAACCCCTAACCCGTGAATTTCATCAAGATACAAATATATATATAAATAAATAAATATACAATTTTCCCTCGTTTAATAAGAGTAGATTTGTGTCTTTGGCTCTGAGGCCTTCAATTAGAAGATTGTATTCTAGACATCTAGACCACCCTGTAGGCTGTATAAAAGGTAGTCAGCGAGGGGCTATGGATCGATATAAGCGGAAAGAACTCTTGACACCTTGTTGTGGCTGAATATTAAGAGGTGAGCGAAATTGACTAAACACCCTCTCAACTTGACCTTCTCTCTCTTAATCAAATCCGTTCAAGTTTCGAAATAGAATATTCGCACCCTCGCACTTCTCAGAGCCCTCAGTAATATCTCCACTCCACTCCATTCCTAAGATATTTACACAAACGGATATTTAATTAAATTGTGATAAATTGGAATAATATCATCATCCTCGCTAACAGAACAGGAAGGAAGAAATTCAATAAAGATCGATTGAAGGATTGAGAGGGATGGATCAGAAAAATCAAGGGGAAATATTGCAATCTGTTAAAAAAAATACATCTTCCATTAGGAAAACATCTTGTGAATTTAATTTAAGCACGAATGACAAACAAGACATGCTTCTTGATGAAATGCCAACAAATTATTATTTGTGTTATAAAAATATGTATATAAATAAGCACAGGGTGTTTTTGATAAATTGATACAAAATTCGAAACAGTAGAATACCATTATTAGATCCATTAGCCCTCTTCGAATTTTACAATAAAAACTAAAGATTATAAAAGAAAGAAAACAGTAGAGTATATATTATCCGGAGTAATTGGGATTGAGTGGTTCCCGGAAAACCGAGATCCACGGATAATGAGATTTTAAAGTTATAATTTTTATAAAAAAAAATAAAACCGATTAAATCCAACAAATAAAATAATAAGAGAGCAAAAATAAAATGTATAAAATAATTATCTAATTTAGTTACAACTAAACGACGAAATATTTACATGAAATCACTTTATAAAGTCGGTGCCAAACATATATATTTTATGAATCGAACTCGACGGATTTTACTTAGTACGATTGGCGGGTACGCTCGCTTATATAGTTTGTTAAGGACCGACTTCAAAAAGTGATTTCATTTAAATATTTCGTCGTTTAGTTGTAATTAAATTATATTATTATTTTATAGCTTTTAGTGTATTTTATTTTATTCAATTTTTTTGAAGTCGGTTTTATGTTTTATCATAAAAATTATTTTTATTACCCTCTCTAGTTATCATATATTAGCTAAAATGAATTGACTATGAAATCTTTTCTTATTATAATATATAGAATAGGCCAGATTAATTTGCAGCAACGCTGACGTAATGCTGCCGACAGGGAGCGCTGATGCCGTCGGTATATTTGCGGCAAATTTGAAATATAATCGTAATTTGAACTCGAATTTTGAAATGAAACACTCCAATTGATTTTAAATTAAGAAACATTAAATATTTTGATAATTATTTCTCCTCCCCGCCCCCCCCTCGCCACTCAAAAATTAAATATTCAATTCGCTTTTCTTTTCGCACAGAAGAAGAAATTAATCACATCTTATTTGATTTATATTTTATGTATTATTTGTTTATTTTTTAATAATTTGCCACTTTTTTATAATTTTTTAAAAATCTAAATTTTGTTATTCTTATTTTTTGATTTTTACAAAATTGAACGACTTAAGACACGCATGGCCATATGAGTTTCTCATGGCAATACTTACAGGAGCAGCCTGTCATACAAACAACACCTGATCTCTTTTAAATATTTGGACCCTTATATCGATCCCAAATTAAAAAAAAATAATATAATATAATTCTCCTCCTCACACGATCCCACTTAATTAAATAAATCTACATATTTCCACACAAAAAAATATCACAATGCTGTAGATTATAGAAAAAAAAATACTTCCAGATTCATATCTAGAGCCTCATTTCTGTAGCTGTGTCAGGACGAAAATGAGGCAAAACTTTTAAGAGACTATGTATTTTCGGGAGTTTACAGGTATACATTTGGAGTGTGGTTTTTTAAGAGGAATACAATTTTTGGACCGAGACGCCGCCCGCCAGGACACCAGCCCGGAGGGTCGAGCTTCGAGGACGTGCCGAAGGCACGCACGAAAAGCTCATAAATTCATGTTTGATTTTTTTTTGTTTTAATCAAAAAACATTTTACCCTTTTGTTGTCTGTGAGTTTGTTCATTTTCCACATTAAATTATAGCCCATTTTAAGACCTTGGGGCCCTAGTCGGCAGATTAGCCCGCTTACCTTTTAATCCGCCACTGAATAAATGTCAAGAGGGATTGCATGTAATTACTACTTCTATATATCTCGAAGAGATGTCACGTCTATCTTAATTTTGCCAATTATTCTCATACTATATTATGTATGGTCTATAGGAAAAAGATAAAAATAAAATTTTTCTATTTTTTTGACAGTTTAAAGTAGCGCTTCTTAAACTTTTTTAATCGCGACAACAGATTATATCTATATAATAAAAATGAATTTCTGTATCTTTTAAGCGTAGATATCTCAAATGCCTAGACCGATTTGGCTAATTTTTTTTTTAATGTTCGTAATAGTCCAATTCAGCTTTTTTTTTTTTTTTTTTTTTTTTGGCTTTTCGGCCATGGTAGCCATAAGCCATTTACGATACTATTTATTTTTATTTTTAAATTTGTCTCTACCTCGGGGGTCAGATTTTAGCCGGATGCCTCGAGCCGGATTCGAACTCGGGTCCTCTTGGTTAGCTGGCTGACATGCTACCGCCTAGCCTACCCGACCCCCCCAATTCAGCTTAATACGTAAAAAAAAATTGGAAAAGTTGCCCGGAAAATTGGAAAATTCAGGAAAAACTAAAAAAAAAAAAAATCAGGTTATCCAACATAGCTTGCCAAACAATAAAAGAACTAAACTAGCAAACTAAACATGTGTTGGCGGCCCTGTTTGTCAGATTTTTGAGTGTCATTCATTCTTAATAGTTTTAACCACATTATCGTTGAAGAAGAATTTAATACTGCAACAAAAATTAAAAAAAAAAATCTTCATGACAACTAAATTTTTGAAAAAGTTATGCTTATTAAAAAAAAAAGCTATTTTTTCAAAAATTCCTAACTTCTTTTGGGTTGGGTAAAAAAATTTGAAATAAAATTCTGAAAATCGTCTTTAATAGGGTAGAAAAAAATAAAAAAGTTTCAGCCAAGCTTTTGATTATATATATAGATTAAAAATATTTAATTCAAAATAAAATATGTTATTTAAAAATCATTTTTCTTAAAAATACCCTTGGGAATCTCACCTCATCTTTTTTCTATTGTATTTAAGACCCTCAGCCATTTCAAAAGAACTAAGCCTTTTGGCTTTTGTATTCTGAGCTCATTCATTCATTTAAATATTATTTATTTATTTCAAAGTTAATTATAAAGGATTATTAAAACTATACTAACTGAAAGGAATTAATTAGCTTTTGGAATTTCTTTAAAATTATTTTTAAAGAAATTCCAAAATTCAATTAGCCCGTAGAATTATTTAAAGAAAACAAAATCATTTGAAAACCCATTATTATATTGTTTTGAAATCTAGGAAATTTCAGCCTATTGAAATTATTAAAAACTTATTTTGAGCCTAATTAAACATAAATTTTCTATAATCTAATAATAAACTTTTAAAGTTTATTATTTTTAATTTTTAATTGGATAATTCTACCCAAATGACGATTTTTACCTTATTTATTGAATTTTTACAAGACAAAAACTTTATTTTAATTTAAGTTGAAAGTAATCAGTAGAGATTAAAATTTTATATCTTTTAATTTTTTAATTTTAATGTGAAATAAGTGACCCAGTATCCTTAACTCATAGTAAATCCATATTAAATAAAATATTTATTTACTCTTATCTTTATTAAGTTGAAAGGTTCTTTTGCTGAATATTTGAGTAGCAGAAGAGGACAATAAAATATTGTCTTCTGCTGGAAAAATAAATTTTTAAATTCATTCATAAAGAGATATACTTTGTCCTCTTCATCAATCTATTACAATTAATTCACAAGAGTTGATATATGAAAGTGTTCTTTACACGTGTATAAAACATCAATAAAACAGCCACGTGGGGGTCCAGGGGGCGAAGCCCCCTGGCTAGTAAATGGACCGCCGAAGGCGGACCTTGAAGCTAGTAGATATATAAAACAAACAAACATTTTTACTAGTAAATCATAAAGAAATAAATCAATTGCATAGCGAATCTTTGTTAACCCTTCACTGCATAGTGTATCATATTTGATACAGTAAACAAATTGGTATTTGGTAAACTAAGCAAGTGTTTTCTTACTATTCTACACATTTTATCTCATTTAATACAAAAGAAAGAATATATCTAGTTCAAAATATTTCCGCTATTTGTCACTGCACTACAAATAAAGTCATTTGTTTTGCATTCTCATACACGCTTCGACCTTTCAGAGTGTGTACATTGCATCCTCATTTTGAACCATTTTGGCTACAATAATAAAATAAAAAAAAATACTGAACTATAAAATAGGAATGTATTTTATTATCCGACTTCAAAAAAGGAGGAGGTTCTCTATTCGACTGATTTTTTTTTGTGCCTATGTTACCTCATATCTCTGCCAATTGTAAACCGATTTTGAAAAAAAAATTTGCATTGGGTTCAGTCTACCTTCCGATTAGTCCCATTTTTTTCATAGGTATTAGACCTTTTTTGTTAGGTTTGTTTAGGCCTAACTTCTTTGTTTATGAACCGATTTCGATGATTCTTTTTTATTGGAAAGGGGGTATCTTAGGGATGCCATATTAATTTGGTCAAGTTCTGATGATAGGATCACTATTAATAACATCACTAAAAAGAGAAAAATAAAAATAATTTTTGAGAAAAAAATAAAACCGACTTCAAAAAATTAAATAAAAAAACCGACAGACAGACAGGCCAACCCCTCATCGCCCTGAAGGTCATATCGCCTAAAGTTCTATGGGAAATTCCCAGGGCGACAAGGTGAGGATTAAGAGCTGATTAGATTTTGGTGCATTTCGACCCAAAATTAAGTGGGGGGGGGGGTTAAAAATTAAAAATCTAGGCCGTTTGAGCAAACTCAACCAAATTTTGTATACATAATCAGTGTACCCCCAGAAGTCTAAAAATGCAAAAACTAACTGCCCAAAATGGAGGGGTGGGGATGTAGGGTCAAAAAATGAAAATCTTGGCCATTTACCAAACTCAACCAAATTTTGTATACATAATCAGTGGGACACCAAAAGTATAAAAATGCAAAAACTAAGCCCCCCCTCCTCCCCGCTACATGATTATAAATAATTTTAGGAGCCAGGTTGTATGGTAAGGTCAAGTGGATGGCCACATCAGAATACGTCAGCATATTTGAAGTCGGTAAAAAAATTGTCTCAAAAGAGGGTTTGGCGGGATGTCAAAGGTTGAAGTACACTGGTCTAGAATTTGTTTTTCAGACCTAAAAGATTTTCTAGACATCTTAAAGACAATAAGAGCTGGATAAGACATCTTCTAGGGCGTGCTATCTGGGATTATAATTTTTTCATTATCATTGTGGTTTTATGTTTTGCCGCAAAATTTAGTCCCGCGACCCAAAATGAGGTCGTGGCCGATAGTTTAAGAATCAGTGGCTTAAATTGTTCATCGTGGTGTGATTTAGAACAAGCCACGTGGTCTGGCTATTCTGAATGGAGAGCGGGCCTTTTCTGGCTATTGAGCAGGAAGCCCACCAGGAAGGAAGGCCGGCCGGCCGAAGGGTTGGCGCATTGCACAAGCCGAGCAGCTCCGGGAATCCCCGAGAACCCGCGAGGTGGGTGGATGCCTGGCTGTTTGCAAAGGCCACTTGAAGTGAACGCCCTCTCGTTGTATCGAACTCATTAGAGGACAAGGACATCGGATAGCACACTTACGACAGACAGCCACTTGGCTAATGCGGGGGTGGAGCAAATCCACACACACCCCCACGTGCAGACCAGCTGGCAGCCTGTCTGTCTGTCATACCAATCACCCCCCTCTTTCTTATTCATCAAAACAACAACAACAACAACAACAACAACAACTTCTCCTAACCTACAATAGCTACATGATTCACTATTTTGATTTGAATTGAATTAATTTGTATTATTATTTAGTTTTTTTTTATTATTTATGTCCATCGATTAAATTAATAAGTTGTTGTAGGGAAATAAGGACAATTGCTTATGCAAATTATTTTTTTATTTTTTGCCAACGTTTCGTCAACTTTGTTGACTTGCTCAGAACAGACACGCAGGGACTTTGTGCAACGTATAGCTTATTGTTAAAATAAGCTGATGTGTTCTGATGTGGCCATCCACTTGACTTTACCATACAACCTGGCCCCTCACTTATATTAAATACTAGCTTCAAGGCCCTCCTTCGGCGGGCTGCTGGCTTCTTTCCTTCTACTCTGTTCTTTTCACGATGGAGGGGCCATCCCATACAGGCTATTAGGGATGGACCTTCTGGTGTATATCTCCATCTCACATCAATATCATTAAAAAATGCAGTTTAGAGCTAGATCAGTGTCTAAGACACTTAACTTCAGATCTTGCTTTAATCAGAATAATTTTCATCTTTGTCATAAATGCAAGGCACCTCACTAAATTCAGGGGAAGGCAATGAGAAACCATCCCTATGGAAAATTACACTGAAGAGATACTCTCCATAACAATCGCCGACACTCGGAATCTAGTATAGCGCTTGAAGAAGGTAACTATTTTTACTTTACCATACAGGGTATGGTCAAGTATTGTAATCGTGCATGAAAAAAATGTTTTTTTTTCCTTCTTTTTTCAAAATATCTCGAAAACGGCTTAAACTATTTTGATTAAAAAAATTGACCGAAACCATGGCATTTCGCTCTACAAAAAAGCTCTAATAAGTGAACATCGAAAAAATTAAATTTTTTGAGATAATAATTGTTTTGTCAAGTCCCCATTGTGTAGGTGTGAACTTACCAGTGAGGGGCTCAATCATGTGCTTTTTGAATGTGATCTAAACAAAAAGTGGACATTAATGCTATACTGTGAAATCAACGAAAGGGTGAAATTCCCAATAAATAGTGATTATCTTTTGTGCTTGTGTGAGTGCAATGAAAAAGTTGTTATGGCTCTTCAGAGATTTGTACTAAGGGCTAGTGTAAATATTTAAAATTGTATATACTCATGTAGTAAATCTACATTATATTTATAATTAATTAACCTTAAGTTCTAATGAAAATGTATACATACTTAACTAGATAAAATAATACAAAGAAAGTGATTGACTAAATGGTTCAGACCAAAAGCCAGGAAGGGAGGGGGAAAAAAATAATTATTTTGTCAAAATGTCTGTGCATTACCAAATTTTTGTGGACGAGCTAGCTCAAAAACTAGTGTGAATATCGAAACCAAATTTCCCACGTAGTTTTGGTCAATTGAGATTAAGAGCTGATTAGATTTTGGTGCACCCAAAATTAAGGGGGGTCGAGGGGTGTTAAAAAATTAAAAATCTAGTTTGTTTGAGCAAACTCAACCAAATTTTGTATACATAATCAGTGGACACGCAGAAGTCTAAAAATGCAAAATCTAACCCCTCAAAATGGGGGGGGTCAAAAATGAAAATCTCGGCCATTTACCAAACTCAACCAAATTTTGTATACATAATTTGTGTGCCCCTAGGAGTTTAAAAATGCAAAAACTAACACCTCCTACATGATTATAAATATTAATGTAATTGAGGGGCCAGGTTGTATGGTAAATTCAAGTGGATGGCCACATCAGAACATGTCAGCTTATTTTCTTGAGACTTATGGGGACACGGGATTTTTTCCTTCTTTATGTTCCACTCATTTTAGACCACTTAGTAGCTTTTAATTAATAATAAATATTTTATTTTACTATATTTGAAAATCATTGTTTACAATATTTGTCAGATGAATGACATATTACTTAATAAATCAGGATTTGTTATAAACTTCTCGCTAAACGCTTTGCCGGAAATATTCATATTTATTTTGACAGCTATGACAGTTCGTACTGTGTCATCCACTTTCAGTTATGATTTCCCATCCCTCTAGATGTAATTCATACAAGAAAACACTCTTTCAACAAAAGGAATGCTTCCAGGAAAGCTCATCCTAAGACTAACAACATTTTTCATATTGGCATGCAGTATATTATTTTCTTTCATAGTCAGGAAAACTTGGTACCATATCTTAGCAAGAACCGTAGAAGTTAACCATTCCTTCTCATTTCCTAATAAATATGTAAGGAAATATGAAAATTTTGGACAAAAATAAACAGGGATACAAATCTTGTTTCGGGAACTATCTTTGGAAATTGGAGTCGAATGGTCACCTTATTTATAAATAGACAAATGTACAATTTGTTTCGCCTAATCACGGGATCATAAACACCTTAAATACAGTACAACACACCTTAATAATAGTGATATTATATTGGTGTTCCCTACATTATTTCCATGAAACCATTAAATTGTTTTCCAAAGCCTCCAAATTTCACCACCAAAAAAATATTCTATACATATTTTTAAATTTTAATTTCTTAGGGATGTGGACAATGATTTCAAAAAATAAATTTTAATCCCCGTTAAGCGCTTCGTTGTTACTTTACCATACAGGATATGGTCAAGTATTGTAATCGTGCATGAAAAAAGTGGTTTTTTCGTTTCTTTTTTTTCGAAATATCTCAAAAACGGCTGAAACTATTTGGATTTAAAATAAGCTGACATCTTCTGATGTGACCATCCACTTGACTTTACCATACAACCCGGCCCCTAAAATTATTTATAATCGTGTAGGGGGTGGGGGGGTTAGTTATTACATTTCTAGACTTCTGGGGTCCCATTGATTATGTATACAAAATTTGGTTGGGTTTGATAAATGGCCAAGATTTTCATTTTTTGACCCCCCTCCCCCCATTTTAAGCGGTTAGTTTTTGCATTTTTAGACTTCTGGGCTCCCACTGATTATGTATACAAAATTTGGTTGAGTTTGCTCAAATGGCCTAGATTTTTAATTTTTAACCCCCCCCCTTCTTAATTTTGTGTCGATATTCACCAAAATCTAATCAGCTCTTAATCTTAATGAACCAAATCTACGTGTGAAATTTGGTTTCGATATTCCCACTAGTTTTTGAGCTAGCTCGTCCACAAAATTTGGTAACGCACAGACTAACACAACTAACAGACATTTTGACAAAACAATTATTATCTCAAAAAATATAATTTTTTGATGTTCACTTATTAGGGCTTTTTTGTAGAGCGAAATTCCATGGTTTCTCTCAATTTTTTTAATCAAAATAGTTTCAGCCGTTTTTGAGATATTTCGAAAAAAAGAAGGAACAAAACCACTTTTTTCATGCACGATTACAATACTTGACCATATCCTGTATAGTAAAGTAAAAATGGCATTTCGATCTAGAAAAAAGCCCTAATAAGTGAACATCGAAAAAATTATATTTTTCGAGAAAATAATTGTTTTGTCAAAATGTCTGTTAGTCTGTTTAGTACGTTACTAAATTTTTGTGGGCGAGCTAGCTCAAAAACTAGTGTGAATATCAAAACCAAATTGCACACTTAGTTTTGGTGGATTGAGATTAAGAGCTGATTAGATTTTGGTGCATATCGACCCAAAATTAAGGGGTGTGGAGGGGAGGGGGGTTCAAAAATTAAAAATCTAGGCCATTTGAGCAAACTCAACCAAATTTTGTATACATAATCCGTGGGCCCTCAGAAGTCTAAAAATGCAAAAACTAACCACCCAAAATGGGTTGGGGGGGGGGGTATAGGGTCAAAAATTGAAAAACTAGACCCTTGTACCAAACCCAACCAAATTTTGTATACATAATCCGTGGGCCCGCACAAGCCTAAAAATTCAAAAACTAACCCCCCCCGACATGATTATAAATAATTTTATTAAATATAATTGAGGGGCCAGGTTGTATGTCAAATTCAAGTGGATGGCCACATCAGAACGTGTCAGTTTTTTTAATTTACAACTTCTTCAGTAACTTAGATTTTTATAAATAAACGAGCAGTACATGTCGTGCCTACGGCACGCCCGGCACTGCTCGGCCCTCCGGGCTGGTGGCCCTGGCGGGCAGCGTCTCGATATGTGATTATTAGCTGTCCGTAATTATATGTTTTGAAAAAAATATTTTTTTGAATAATTAATATTGATCAAAGAAAGATGAAAAATATCATTAAATGCTTTATAAATACTTTATTAGAGCATGCAACCATTTCTCTCGAAATTCCCGATCGGTTGGAAACCTATTTCTTTTTTAATAATACATTTCAATATTTAAATTTATCTAAAAAGTGTCTCTAAATTAATTATATATAATAATTTTAAAATTAATTTATCTACTAAAATTTCAAATGATCCGCGCAGTAATAAATTAAGAATTAATCTCATTATCCCATAAATCATATCTCATTAAAACTTATATTATAAATTAGATATATATAATATGTATATTTTAAAATTAAATTGTCTACTAAAATTTTAAGAATTTATATTTTTCTTTAATTCAAAAAAAAATAATAATTTTCGCGGTATGAATTATTTCCAAAAAATTAAATATATATTAATATATAATATATTTAAAATTAATAAATTTGTCTACTAAAATTTCAAATTAGACACGCCGTAAATCTAATATTCTAAGCTATATGGAGGAATATATTAATATATAGAGATATTATAGATATATAATATACAGAATAGATATGTTTTATTTGTAAAATTTGACAATATAACAACTGTCATTGAATATTAGTTGCTTTTTCTTCCACATGTTCCTTGCTGCGCCACGAATACTGTTTGACAATGTCTTTTATATATATAGATTCCAAGATTTAAGCATCTTTTTTTGAAAAAAATAAACCAGGTAAAGTGACCACAATTATAGATTTATATCTTGTCGTGTCATTGATATTATTTTTAACAAATTTAAATTTATTATTTCTGAGGAGACTTTGAATTTAACATTATTTTATAAATTAGTGATTTATTTATTTATTCATTTTCCTACAAGATCTCCATACTGGAACTAATTATTTTTGAACCACCTTGTATATAGTTATTTAGGTATTCATATTTCGAAGTAGGTAATGTCAAACAAACAAATCTATATTTTCTATTCTTTATTATTATTATTATTATTATTATTATTTCTTTATTTTTGTATCTTTTGGCAAGTTAGTTGTTCTAGTTTTCGAGGATGTAGGGTGTTGAAGAAGTGTGTGTGTGTTGTGTTCACGATCGATGCATTTATTGTGTCTTCTCATTTGACCTTATACAATGTCTTTTCTTCCACCCGTATCCTAGGATACAACGCCCCTTTAAGTGACATCCAAGATACCATTTTTCATCCCCATCCGCTATTCAGGGGGCAAATTTGTCTCGTGATCTCAACGGACTAGAAAACTAGCCATAGACAAAGAAATAAATTGGAAAATAAGCTGACGTGTTCTGATGTGGCATCCACTTGACTTTACCATAGAACCTGGCCCCTCACTTATCTTTAATATTTAATAAAATTATTTATAATCATCTAGGGGAGGGGGGGATTAGCTTTTAGACTCCTGGGGTCCTACTGATTTCAAAATTTGTTTGAGTTAGGTACAAGAGCCTATATTTTCATTTTTTGAGCCTACGCCCCCCCCCCCCATTTTTGGCGGTTAGTTTTTGCATTTTTAGACTTCTGGGGTCCCAACTGATTATGTATACAAAATTTGGTTGAGTTTGCTCAAATGGGCTAGATTTTTAATTTTTACCACCCCTCCCTCCACCCCACTTAATTTTGGGTCGATATGCACCAAAATATAATCAGCCTTAATCTCAATGGACCAAAACTAAGTGTGAAATTCGGTTTTAATTTTCACACTAGTTTTTGAGCTAGCTCGTCCACAAAATTCGGTAACTTACAGACTAACTGACAACCAGACAGACTAACAGACATTTTGACAAAACAATTATTATCTCGAAAAATATAATTTTGTCGATGTTCACTTATTAGAGCTTGTTTGTAGACCGAAATGCCATGATTTCTCTCAATTTTATTAATCAACATAGTTTCAGCCGTTTTTGAGATATTTCGAAAAAAAGAAGGAAAAAACCACTTTTTTCATGCACGATTACAATACTTGACCATACCCTGTATGGTAAAGTAAAAAGTCTTAACTTTTTCTAGACTTGCTAAGACACATAATATTTTGATAATTTAGTAATTGATAAAAGTAACAAATAGAGCCCGTGACGTCACATGGAAACACTGTCAATATGTTCGAAAATTTGAATGTGTGAAATTCTGGTCCGGTTCGGTTAGGATATATTCTCCTCGGTTAAGAGACCTACATCTATCTAGTAGAGCAGTGTTTTTCAACGTTTCTCATGACGTGACCCTCTTAGCAAGAAAAAAAAATTGAGATCCCTTACCCCCCCCCCCCCGCTGTTTGTAACCTGTATTTTTTATGTTACAAATATCAAATCCGTACAACATTTTTATTAATTTTTATAATTATTAGGTATCGGCTAAATACACAATTAACTATGTACCTATAACAGACATAATTTTAACAATATTTCACTATAAACCAACACAGCGTTCCCTAAATTTGATAATTTTTCCATTCCTTTTCGTCGATTCAGTCTTTTATTGGACTAGTGGGGTCTGAGATAAACATCAAAGCATATATACCTGGTATGGAAATTGTCTTGTAGAATTTGAAAGCAGAATTGTATCATTATTTCTCAGTGCAAGAATTCTATCAGAGAACACTGGGAAAAAGTGGATCATAAATCCATTTTTAATTTTAGATGCAGCAATAGATGGGCAAGTTTGGAAACCAAACTAAAAGAAAATCTGCTGAAATTATCTGCTTATGGAATATTGCACTTAGAATTCAAGTCTGTCAATTTGCATACCTTTTGATTAAAAAGAAAATCAGAATACCCAGAATTTACCATAGAAGCTTTAAAGTGTTTAATTTCATTTACCACTTCTTACTTGTGTGAGTTGACGTTTTTGTCAATGGCCTAAATAAAAAGTAAAACCAGAAATCATCTAAATTTAGAAAACGATTTAATTCTATGTGTATCAAAAACGGATCTATATTTTTAAACTTTGTTTTTTATCTTTTTTACTGGGGCTTCGCGACCCCCCTCACCCAGGGGGTCGTGGCCCACAGGTTGAAAAACACTGCAGTAGAGCAGAGTTTTTACCCATGAGAAACAATATTTCTAATAAAGACTGATGATTAAGGTCAAATCTTCGAAGCCATAAACTCTAGTAAATAGATAACCCTCCTATAACACGATAGATAGGTTCCTAGAAAATGCTGTGTTTTGTGAAACCGTGTTATATGAGAAGTTCTATCTAATCATATTTATATGGCAAGATTGTGAAACTTACCTTCACGCCCTATATAATGTTAAAGTCAGATTCTCATCCACTTTAATGATAGGAACACTGAACTAGCACACGATCTTTTAATTTTCTTTTCGATTTATTTGATAAAAGTTTTTTATTTGAAAAGGAATCATTATAATGTACGAAATTAGTCATAGAATTGTATGACATTTCATATTAAAATTACATTACTAAAACGAATAATTAGGGACGAAATTGAGAAAACTAACACAACAAGGTCTTAATTTGGTCAATTTATTTTAAGAAATAAAATGATTTTGAACTACTACTAGAGAATTATAAAAAGACTATAAAGATATTTAATGGAAAAACATTATTTAATTTTAAAAGAGACAGAGTTCAATCAATCTTTTTCGGACAAATTCTAAGATTTTAGTAGAAATATTATTAAATTGCGATATCAGAGGGATTCATCCCCCCAGGAGTCGAACCTGAGAACTAACACGCTATCCGGGCAGTCAGCTCACACCCTCGAGACAAAAACCTCTCTCTGAATTGCAATATATGATATAAACACAGAAAATTTTCACTCCATTCTTCTAGAACGGAAATTAAAAAATTTAGCTTAAAATGAAAAATAATTTTTTCATAAAGTTCTCTTATTGAAATGTATAATTAAAGTTTTGATCATCTTTTTTTTTTGAAAATAGTTGGTAGTGAAAATAGTGGCGTATTAGCTCTCAGGTTCGACTCCTGGGGGGATGAATCCCCTCTGATATCGCAATTTAATAATATTTCTACTAAAATCTTAGAGTTTGTCCGAAAAAGATTGATTGAATTCTGTCTCTTTTAAAATACATCTTGGTTAATCTGAACCCGAGCTGATTTTTGAAAAAACTACCAACTATTTTCAAAAAAAGATGCTCAAAACTTTAATTATTATTTAATTTGATTCAAAACATTTTAGTTGAGTTAATTCAAAAATTTAACCAAATACGGTTGAAGAGTGCCGAACGGCTTTAAATGAATTTTAAATAGAAAAAGTCACTTAATTTGATCCAAAACATTGAAAGAAAGCTAATACCAACATCTGAATTAAATGGACGTTAATTATTTTAAATAAAAAAAGTGACTTGATTTGACTCAAAACGTAACAAAGTTAATTCCAAAATTTGGCGAAATTTGCATTAAGGAAGTTGTTCTGCCAAATGCGTTTTCTTAGGACTTTTCTAAAATTTAGATATATTATTATTTAAATACTAAATTTATGAACAATACAGTTCCGGAGATATTTAATTTCAAAAATCGAGTTTTTCGGGCTCTTTAACATTGCACTATACGTGATATTGGAAAATTTACATACAAATTTAAATATAATTAAGAAACCGTTCTTACCATTTTTATAAAAAACTAAACCAACATTAAACAATAACCAATACATATTTGAAGATAATTTTGATTCATAGTTACAACACAGTTTCTGAGATAATAAGGAATAAATAATGAAAAATGTATTAAAAAAAATTCTCACTAAAAACATTTTGGCAACAGCGCATTTATTTAACCAGCGAAAGAGAGAGTAGAAAGTAGAAAGCGCGCGTGCGCTAGATTTTTTCAAAATTATAATTTTCATAAGATGTAACGTAGGCGTTGATTACATTTGTTAAAAAATAACAAAACGATTTTTATAGAAATTTTTGAAAACATTATTATTTTTATTATTATTAGTTTACTCTTTAAAGTATATAAGTTTAATTTTTTTCTGGATAAAGGTAATAATTTTTTACTTTACCATACAGGCAGGGTGTATGGTCAAGTATTGTTATCGTACATGAAAGAAGCGTTTTTTTCTTCTTTTTTTCGAAATAATAATTGTTTTGTCAAAATGTCTGCTAGTCTGTGCAGAGGTCTGTGCGTTACCAAATTTTTGTGGACGAGCTAGCTCAAAAACTAGTGTGAATATCAAAACCAAATTTCACATCTAGTTTTGGTCCATTGAGATTAAGAGCTGATTAGATTTTGGTGCATATCGACCTAAAATTAAGAGGGGAATGAGGGGGGGGTTAAAATTTAAAATTATAATCTTTTCAAACTAAAAAACAAGAAAAATGAAATATACTATAAAATAAACTTATAATAATAAAAATAAATTTTTCTGGGGCCAAAACTGGGGGGGAGGCCATTTTAGCAAACTCAACCAAATTTTGTATACCTGCATAATCAATGGCCCCCAGTAGCTTAAAAATCCAAAAACTATCCCTACATGATTATCAATAATTTTATTAAATATTAAATACGAGATTTTCGTGCGTGCCTTCGGCACGCCCTCGAAGCTCGGCCCTCCGGGCTGGTGGCCTGGCGGGCGGCGTCTCGGTCCAAAAATTTTATTCCTCTTAAAAAACCACACTCCAAATGTATACCTGTAAACTCCCGAAAATACATAGTCTCTTAAAAGTTTCGCCTCATTTTCGTCCTGACACAGCTACAGAAATGAGGCTCTAGATATGAATCTGGAAGTATTTTTTTTCTATAATCTACAGCATTGTGATATTTTTTGTGTGGAAATAGATTTATTTAAATAAGTGGGATCGTGTGAGGAGGAGAATTATATTATATCATTTTATTAAAATTTGGGATCGATTATAATCGATATAAGGCTCCAAATATTTAAAAGAGATCAGGTGTTGTTTGTATGACAGGCTGCTCCATCCAGTATTGCCATGAGAAACTCGGGCATGCGTCTCTTAAGTAGTTCAATTTTGTAAAAATCAAAAAATAAGAATGACAAAATTTAGATTTTTAATAAATTATAAAAAAGTGGCAAATTATTAAAAAATAAACAAATAATATAAATATAAATCAAATAAGATGTGATTGATTTCTTTTTCTGTGCGCAAAGAAAAGCAAATTGAATATTTAATTTTTGAGTGGTGAGTGGGGGGGGAGGAATAATTATCAATATATTTAATGTTTCTTAATTTAAAATCAATTGGAGTCTTTAATTTCAAAATTCGAGTCCAAATTACGATTATATTTCAAATTTGCCGCATATATACCGACGGCATCAGCGCTCCCTGTCGGCAGCATTATGTGAGCGTTGCTGCAAATTAATCCAGATTATTATATATATAATAAGATAGAGGCCAGGGCGTATGGTAAAGTCAAGTGGATGGCCACATCAGAACGTGCCAATTTTTTTCGTCTGAAATGTGAGGAAAAACATTTTCGAGCATGATTATTTCTAATTGAATGTTTCAATTGACTTAGTAAAGAAAATTGAACAGATATAAACGATATAATATAAAATATATTTTATCAGTCATTTTATCTGTCATTTTAATGCCATGTATAAAAATATTCAATTTCTTACAATGATGCCAAATTTGTCAAACGAGCACGGGATTGGCTAGATTTGGTACATAAACAGCAAAAAGTTTTGGCCTTATGAACCATGACTCCTTATTGTCTGTTCTTTATACTCTAGCATTAACTTTTGGCTGGTATTGTCGCGAAACAATTACCTTAAGTGGGCAAAAATGAGATTAACCTTTGGTTAATAGAGTAAAGGGTGTGTAGTTTCACAGTGAATGAAATAAAACTCAAAGAGGTTTATACATTCACTGTGAAACTACACCCTTTACTCTATTAACTAACATCATGTTTCACCTAAAACCTACACCACTTTCCATAAGTAAAAGATTAACCTTTTTTAATTTAATTTACACCGTTTTAAATAAGCTAATTACAAAATTTGAGGAAAATTTTATTAAGTGAGCCAAAATGGCGTTAATGATGAGAGTCACTTAAATTTGAACCAAAACATTGAAGGAAAGTTACTTTCAAAATTTTGCGAAATTTAAGGGATTGATTGTAATTAATTTAAAGTGAGAAATCTTCAAATGGATTAATTTCTATATTATATGAAGGAGGAGGTATCAGCCAAAGTTGGATGCGCTGGGTTCAATAAAACGTTTCGCCATGAATTTATTTGGTCATCTTCAGTTAATTGAGAGTTATACACAAAATGCGGTACACATATGTGATCGAACCTAGCCTTGTCAAAATAAAAATTGTAGTTTCATGTAAATTTATAACGTGCCTTTGGCCAAAGGTTTAGAATGAATATAATCAATAATTTCTATATGTACTTAAAGAATTTCTATTGAAGTTACCTGGGAGGGAGTCACAAAAGAAATGACTTGCTGGTCAGATTCTCTCTCCTTTTATGACACAGTTAAGGAGGGGAAGTAGGGTGAGGGAAATTTTCAATATTACAAAAAAACAACAACTTTAATATGCATATTAAGATATTAAATCTTATTTTATATCTCTCTACGTATTTTATATCAGCCCTTGAGTCAAGAGGGTTGGAAGGAACCCAACACCCCCTCCACTTGGATATAACAAAACACTTAAACAAGCATTTAACTGATCATAATAATTTTCAATAAAATTAATAATCTGATAGTACTTTACTAGATTAGTGTGCATGACGCAGGAATTTCACTTACTTCATTACAATAACATATAACAAAAATAACAAAGAAATATTTTAACAATAAATTTTTAATTTCGGTAAATTTAATGATTTTACATAATTTTTATAAAAAAAAAATAAAATAAAACCAACTTCAAAAAAATGAAATGCAACAAATTAAATAATAATAAGAGCTAAAAAATAAAATAAAATGCACTAAAAGGTATAAAATAATGATCTAATTTAGTTACAACTAAACGATGAAATATTTACATGAAATCACTTTTTGAAGTCGGTGTCAAACATATACATTTTATGAATCAAACTCGTCGGATTTTACTTAGTACTAATGGCGGGTACGATCGCATATTTAGTTAGTTTGGCACCGACTTCAAAAAATGATTTCATGTAAATATTTCATCGTTTAGTTGTAACTAAATTAGATAATTATTTTATACCTTTTTAGTGCTTTTATTTTATTTTTGAGTTCTTATTATTATTTAATTTTTTTGAAGTCGGTTTTATTTTTTTTTCTAAAAATTATTTTTCAATTTTTCTTTTTTGTGATGTTATTAATAGTGACTTAATATAATACTTTGGATGCATCTCGTGAAGGGTCGGGCGAATGAATCAGAAAATGATAATAAAATTAAATTCATAAATATAGAAATTTCTCTAGAAACGTTTTGGGTTTTAAATGAACATTTTAAGATTGATTTTTTTTTTATAAAAGATTTTATTTATTATAATTTCGATTATACGCTCATAAGAATTTGAAATTTACGTTAATTAGTCATTGATCCTATCATTAGAACTTGACCAAATCAATATGGCACCACCCCTAAGGTACCCTCTTTCCAATATAAAAAGAATCATCGAAATCGGTTCATAAACAAAGACGTTATGCCTGAACAAACATAGCAAAAAAAGTCCAATACAAATGAAAAAACAAACGGGACCAATCGGAAACTAGACTGAACCCAATGCAAAAAAATCATCAAAATCGGTTCACAAATGGCGAAGAAATCAGGTAACATATACACACAAAAAAAAATTCAGTTGAATTGAGAACCTCCTCCTTTTTTGAAGTCGGTTAAAAAGCCGAGTGTGTATTTGACAAATAGCATTATTTCTAAATGATTGACAAATTTCATCAAGTCCGGTAAAATGTAATAATATAAATTAAAAATTTTTCGAAAAACGCTGATTGCACTTAACCCCTTAAGGAAATAATTTTAGATCCATAGGACATAAAACATATTGAACTACTCAGTCCAAAATTTCAGAATTTTTGATAGAATTTACAATTTTTTGCAAAACAGAATAATTCTGATTTCTCTTAATTAATCTCTTGGATAAATTATAACAAAAATTGGCTTCTTTTAATGACCCATATATACAATTATTTTAAGACTATTTCGAAGTTTCTAGTATTTTTAGTTTTCGCGATATTAAGCCATATTTAGGGCCAGTTGTATAAAAATAGGATGACCCTATGCTAGGGAACATCCTGGGGTTATCTCTCGAAATGTGTTTCATAAGAATAAACATAGGGTGATCTCAAACTTAAACTCCGAAATTGATGGGTTAACCTTTATCCCGGGGATAACACTGTGTTTATTTACACTAGAAAAACATTTTATAGGTTAGAGTTTCAAATCAAAAGAATTCAAAACTAATCGATATATTATTTATTTTTATAATATTATTATTTTTTTATATAATATTAAATATAGCCAAATATACCTATATACATGTACCATATATAGAATTTTAATTTATGTTAACACGGAACTAGAATAAAACAAAAGAATTCATTATATAGGTATATTTTTTAAAAGTAAATATCTAATAAATTAAATTAAAAAAATTTCAAACTAAAATCGAAGAAAGCAGATATTTCTAATAAAATAGTTAAATGTTTATATTTATTTCGTAGAATAAAATTAGATTGGAAACGATTGGAGTCAGCATTAAATTCTGATGCCAAATCATCCCATATTTTTACTTTATTTTTTCTTTAAATTAGCATCAGAATCTGAACGCTAAGATTCCAACACATCTTTATATTTATTAACGAGAAAAACAAGATGTTTCTCCTCTTCTATTGTGAAATTGGGAGTTCTTTTACTCTTAATTGAAGATTGGTCCTAAAATTTAATATTCACTTATTCAATACATTTCAAATTTTTAAAATTACATGATTTGTCTGTTTTGTTGTATCTATATATTTACTTTTTTACCACTTTATTTTTATATGATTAAATAGAAAAAAAAATTTTGATTGTTTTTAAATAATAAAAGAATACAAGACATTCATTCATTTGAATGAAATGAATACAGAACAAAAAAAAAATTTAAACATAATTGTTCTTTTTTTTTTAATAACTAAAATCTAGGGAATTTGGCCCTTGCCAACCTATTTTCCTTCCCTTGACTCAGGGTGAGCTAACTCGACACTATTTTGTTTTATGAAATTCATATTGTTTGGAACTCCAGGGTAACTCTCAACCTAGAGTTGAGTAAGCCGAGGATTATTTATTTTTTTTTTTATAAAACCGTCCCTTAGAGAGGTAGGTTCATACATCTTCATACATAGATATTTTCCTCCCCCCCAACACGTGGAAAATTTTTTAAATTTCGTTTCATAATTATTGTAGACCTATTCTAGTACGTCACCGTGTAACATTATTTTTTATTGTATCGTTCGCGAGGGTAGCATACAATTTGAGTTTTATTTTGAAAAGAAACAAAAGTGATTATAGTACTATTCTGTATAATATTTTTAATTTTATTGTTCGGGAAAGTAAAAACCACCAGCAAGGGTCGACTTTTTCGTGGTCTATATTAGGGATGTTACGGAGGTGGGTTTACACCGAAACCGGAGTCGGAAACGAAGATTTTAATGTTGTTAGAGTTTGTGGCTGTGATGAAACTGTATTAGATGAAGGAGGAGGTATCAGCCAAAGTTGGATGCGCTGGGTTCAATAAAACACCCTGTAAATCATGTACATTCATTCTGAACCTTTGTGCACAGGCACGTTATAAATTTACATGAAGCTACAATTTTTATTTTTGACAAGGCTTGGTTCGATCACATATGTGTACCGCATTTTGTGTATAACTCTCAATTAACTGAAGGTCGCCAAATAAATTCAGGCCGAAATATTTTATTCAGGGTGTTTTATTGAACCCAATGCATCCAACTTTGGCTCATACCTCCTCCTTCATCTAATACCGAAGATTTTAAATTTAATTTGTCGGAGCCGGAGCCGGAGTCGGAGTAAAAGAAAGAAGTATTTAACTAACTGTTAATTGCAGGCCTCTAATGACATAATATAAACATAATTCAGTAATCAGTCTCTTAAATCAATCGAATATAAAAATAATACACATAAGTAAGTAACATACAACAATATAAAAATATGCTGCCGTGAGGGGATTCCCCGGGTGACAAGTCAAAATTTGTACGTGCGCGCTCTGACTGGCTTCGGTCGAATCTTTCGAAAATGAAAATCTAGGCCCTTGTACCAAACCAGAACTGTATGGTAAAGTCAAGTGGATGGCCACATCAGAACGTGTCAATTTATTTTATAATGATATTGATATAAGAAGAAATTGCAGAATCTGTAGTCCATGGGGGACCCTTGCATCGTGAAAATAAAAAGAGATTTGAGGATTGGGTCGGAGTCGAAGGTATCTGTGAATGCGGGTCTTGGAAGACTGAAGATTATATGTTGCTGGAAAGATTACAATTATTACAATTGATTCACACATCGACTCCTATGAATCAATTATAATAGACTGATGAAGAAGACAAAGCCCTCGAATCTATAGTCTCGAGTTAGAAATAAATTAAAAAAATTATTTTTCCAACACTAGACACACTCTTTTATTGTCTCCTATAATAAATTATTTTATTAAATACTAGCTTCAAGGCCCGCCTTCGGTGGGCCTCTTGGTAGCCAAGGGGCTTCGCCCGCTGGACCCCCCGTCACTTGAACACTCCCTCTCCTCCATCTCCAACCACTCTCAATCCCACCGACCCTCGCCTCAACCCCGGAACTTCTCCCCCGTCTCTGATCACCCTCCAACCCACTAAACCTTCCCCCTGGACTCCCCACCCATGGACCCTGCATCCACTGGACCCCCACCTTTCCCCTGGAGCCCAACCCTCACCCCTGGACCCCACCTCTCAACCCCACATAGGTATATATATATATATAGGTAGAGACATAGGCACAAATCCCCTTAGCAGCCCCTGGACCCCCACCCCTATGACTCCTCATCCCTGTACCCCCCCTGGGGACATAGAAACATAGGTACATACAGAGACAGGGACAAATGCCCTTTAGTAGCCCCCTGTACCCCACCTCTCAACCCCTGGGGGGGGCATAGGTAATACCTACCTATATGGTATGTAGGTAGTTACAGAGGCAGGCACAAATCACATACTACTAATGGGCATTTGTGCCTGCCTTTGTAACTTTAGTAGTATGTGATTAAATATAAGAGAGGGGCCAGGTGTATGGTCAAGTCATGTGGATGGCCTCATCAGCTTATTTTATATAATATTTATTTATTTTTTATTATGAATTTTTGTTTTGAAATGCAGGCAAGATGACACTCGGACCGACAAACAACGTCCCGATCAGATTTATAGATTTTAGATAACGAACTAAGTTGGCTGAATTTTTTTTCTTTTCACCCTCTCTACTTTTTGCTCTCAGGGGGATTAAATTCAAAGTTAAAAGAAGAATACAAACACACACACACAAACACACAAAGAAAGAAAATGGAAAGGAAATTGAATTTTTCAAAGTCTATCTTTTCTTTTTCTTTCAAGTTTTTTTTTTTTGAAAAAAAAAGTTTTAAAAAATTTGAAGGGGGCACCCGGAATTGAACCAGGGACCTCTCGATCTGCAGTCGAATGCTCTGCCTCTGAGCTATACCCCCCTTGTATTAACTTATCAATTCTAATTCATTCATTCCAATGTATATTACAGTGCTAAACAGGCGTTTTAAAAGGAGTACTAGCTATCTATAGATATAGTAGTGGGCTGTTGGAAATGAGGAGTGGGCCGGCTGGCTGGCTGGCTGACTCAGACCCTCAAGGCTCTCGCTTTGACAAACCAACTTCGCTCTCACTCTGGCTAGATATTACACACAAACTATTTCTGTCTTGTTTTTAACCGACTTCAAAAAGGAGGAGGTTATCAATTCGACTGATTTTTTTTCTTTTTTTAATGAAAATGATGAGAGAAGGAGTTAGACAAAGAAGGTGCAACCCCTAAAGGCCTGGGTTGGCCCCTCCATCGTGAAAAGAGGAAGAAAGGATTTTATGGGCTGGGCGGGGGTCGAAGGTATCTGTGGATACGGGTCTTAAATAGCTGAAGGTTATAAGTCGCGGGGAAGATGGTGGCAGGGAGCGAGTTCCAGTCTCTGGAGGTCATAGGGATAAAAGAGTTGGCGAAAGCGCTTGTTCGACTTTTCTCCAATTTGACAGCGAAGGGGTGCTGAGCGTTCGAAAACCGCGTGTTTCTCGCAAAGAGGGCTTTAGGGGGGATAATTGATTTCAGCTCGACTGAACAGACACCGTGATAGTATCTGTAGTACAGGGAAAGGGCAGAAACGGTTCTTCGGTGAGCCAGGGAGTCGAGTGAGTTGGTTAGAGCCGGGTCTCCTATTAGTTTAATTGCTCGCTTCTGAATCGCATCCAGTGTAGCAAGAGAATGCTTGGAGGCACCCCTCCACAGATGAGAGCCATATTCGAGACAGGGACGAATTTGAGCTTTATACAGTATAAGAAGTTGACTGGGAGTATAACAGCGTCTAGACCTAAATAGGAGACCAAGCTTGCGCGCTGCAGTTTTAGCAGTGGTTGAGATATGGTCATTCCATGAAAGGTCAGACCCTAGAGTTACGCCTAGCATTGAAATTTTATCCCTGAATTCTAGTGAGTTTGAGTCGAATGATATGTTTGGGAGGTTTCTGTCGACGCGCCTAGAAATAAGGCAACACTGAGTTTTCACTGCATTGAAGTTAACTAAGTTTTGGGATCCCCAGTTTTTAAGTCTGCCTAAGTCTAAATTTATTGAGGAGGCAATGTCTGCACGGTTTTTATGCGATGCAGGGGCGTTATGTAGGGTGCTGTCATCTGCGTAACAATGTACCGGATTGGAGGGCAAGTTTAGAAGGTCGTTGATATAGATAAGAAAGAGCGTGGGGGAGATAACCGATCCCTGAGGAACTCCAGCGTTGGTATGGAAGGAGGAAGATGATATTCCATCGATGACAACCTTAATTCTACGGTCTGAAAGAAAACTTTCGAACAACTTGCAGAGTTTCGGAGAACGGCCGATCGGAGGTCAAATTGGCAAGAAGATCTAATGCTGCCGAAGGACTCATATCGAAGGCCACCAGGGTTTTATTCCAGATATGAGTTACATATGCTAGGATGTCACCGGTCGACCGGGATTGCCTGAAGCCGTATTGCCTATCGTGGATTAATTTATTCGACTCTAAGTTGTATTTATGTTATTCGATTTCTTCGCCAATTGTGAACCGATTTCGATGATTCAGTCTAGATCCCGATTGGTCCCGATTTTTTTCATTGGTATTGGACCTTTTTTGTTATGTATATAAATGCATAACTTCTTTGTTTATGGATGATTTTAATGATTCTTTTTTTATTGGAAAAAGGACATCTTAGAGGTGGTCCCATATTAACTTGGTCAAGTTCTGATGATATGATCAATGATAAAATAACGGAAATCTCCAATTCTTATGAGCAAATAATCGAAATTATAATAAATAAAATCTTTTATAAAAAAAAAACAATCTTAAAAACGTTCATTTAAAACGCGCTAACGTTTCGAGATTTTCTCTACTTATGAATTGAATTTTATTATCAATTTCTGATTCCTTCGCCCGAATCTTTCTCTTACGAGATGCATGCAAGGATATGTCGCTATTCTTAACATCACTAAAAAGAGAAAAATAAAAATAATTTTTAGAAAAAAACCGACTTCAAAAAAATTAAATGCAACAAATAAAATAATAAGAACTCAAAAATCAAATAAAATGAACTAAAAGATATAAAATAATTATCTTATTTAGTTACAACTATATGATGAAATTATTACATAAAATCACTTTTTGGAAGTCGGTGCCAAACATATACATTTTTATGAATCGCACTCGACGGATCTTAGTAGTTTGGTAGGTAATGAAGACAACATCGCATAAGCTCAGCTTATATAGTTTGTTTTGCATCGACTTCAAAAAGTGATTTCATGTAATAATTTTATCGTTAAAACCACACTACTTACGAAATAAGATAATTATTTTACATCTTTTAGTACATTTTATTTGATTTTTGAGTTCTTATTATTTTATTTGTTGCTTTAAATTTTTTGAAGTAGTTTTTTTTTCTATAGTTGAATTGAATTGAAAATGAAATAGGCCTCAATGACACGAAGTGTAATCTTGGACTTCGAATTATGAAGTTGGATTACCAAGGATGTAAACAAGCTACAAAACAACAACCCATTCATTTTTCTTTTTATTCTGTTGTACTAGATAATATATTCTACACGAAAATCACGAAAAGTTTGCAATACTTTTCGTCCAAAGTAAAAGTGGGGGTTTTCAGTTCGCTTAAATTCATCCCCGATACGCCTGTGGACTTGGATCGCTCTTTTTTATAGTATAAATCAATTTTAAGTGACCGTAGACATAATAACTTGTAGATAATTAAAAAACTTGTAAACATAAATTATTAACAATTACAATCCAATTTTAATTATTTTTGAGATCATTTGTTAATTATTTCTTTCTTTATTTATTTATTTAACGGCATTCGGGACTATAGCTTATTTTGGCCATTGAGTGCTCGTGTGTGTGTGTAAATTATTGTAGGAATCAGATTATAGCCGGTCAAATATTTGCATTATTTTAATACTATAGTTCATTATTTATAATAGCACTCCTTCAAATATATAATCTTTTTGTTTTCAATTTTAATTTTTTAGTGCATTAAAAATTTATTTTGCCATTTTTTGCTACATATATTTGCAAATTTCAGCCTATTCTGTATATTACTTGCATATTTCAGCATTTTTAACTGCATATTTTGGCAGTTTTTGCTGCACAAAAATCCGATCTCTAGTTAATTAACATATAACGAAGCGATGCATTAGAGAAAATAAATCATTTTAGGATGTTAGTGAGAGTCAAAAGCTAAAATATGCAAGCATAGTGTTCTTTTGGAAGCTCAAAAAGATCTGATGCAATAAACATTGCCTTGGTTTTAAACATGATTTAAATTTGTAGAGAATAGTGGTGTGATTAATAAAATTTTCCAGGGATGATAAATATATAGGTAATAAAGGGCTAAAAAGAGTGAGACAGACGGATGTACGGACAGTGGCTGTGGACAAACAACTTTATGATGTTCTCTCGACCTGTCAACAGATGGGGGGGGGGGGGACAAATTTGGTTGGTAAACTTTCTCAAACAAAATATTAAACTACTATTAAATCTAGTCCGTTTGGAGAATTAGAGATTCTACTACTGAAATTTTAAGCTATTTCAATTAGGATTAAGAATTTATAGAATAATAAATAGATAAGCATAAGAAAATTAATAAATTATACTAATATTGGGGAATTATATTAATTTTCCTTAATATTGAAACTTTTATTAAAAGCAACCAAGTTTGTGGTGCGAGAGTTCCGAATCTAATAAATAAATAAATACAATATTAGAAGAATTCTTATTTAATCCTAATTTAAGAATCTTTTACTGATTCAACATCAATTATCATATATAATTCATGAAATACTCCTATCGGAAAATATCGATTTTTTATTATAGATATCATTATTTCCTCCCAATTAATCACGTCACCCAAAGTTAGCGTAATTACAATGAGGCCTCGTCGAAAATCAATTATAAATTAAATTAAATTAGAGAATAAAGAAATAAATTGGCACGTTCTGATGTGGCCATCCACTTGACTTTACCATACTACCTGGCCCCTATTTAATATTTAATAAAATTATTTATAATCATGTAGGGGGGTTAGTTTTTGAATTTTTAGACTACTGGGGGCCACGGATTATGTATATAAAATTTGGTTTATTTTGGTTCATAGAATAGAATAGAATATATATTTGCAAAGAAATAAGTAAATAAAATAAATCAAATTCAACAATGGGCCTATATTTTCATTCCCCCTCCCCCATTTTGGGAGGTTAGTTTTTGCATTTTTAGTCTTCTGGGGTCCCACTGATTAAGTATACAAAATTTGGTTCAGTTTGGTACAAGGACCTATATTAACATTTTTTGATCTTACACCCCCCCCCTCCCATTTTTATCTGTAAAGTACAGACCCTAGTAGAGTTTTATACACTGATTCTCAGATGTTTTTGGATGTTTTACAACAGGTCAGGGTTTTGAGATTTTTTGATCTAAGTATCGACAAAGATATTTTGATCTATTCTTGAGATGTCTTAGATATTTTTTTTTCTGGCTTTTCGGCCTTTCTAGCCATAAGCCAATTTATGAAACTACTTATGTTTTAAAATTTGTCTCTACCCCCGGAGTCAGATTTTAGCCGGATGCCTCGAGTCGGATTTGAAACGTCTTAGATATGAAAAATTGATATTTGAAATCTTAATATATTGTTTCCTTAAAAGAAAATAGTGTTCTTTTTGGATTTTCAGTTTACTGCTTGTTTTATCACAATTAAAACAATGGTTCTTAGCCTATGGGTCACTCAGAGTCGTTAACCAAATATTTTACTACATTTATTTTGAATAAGCTTAAAAATGTATTTTAATTTCTTCAATTCTATTAAAAGTAAAAATATTAAAAACACGTGCTTTTTCATTACATTTTCCTTGAATCGAAAAGTACGAAGAAAATCGCTTAAGTATTCTCTATGAAAAAAGGTAATGAAAAAATATTAGTCTTGGGTCTTCTTCTTCTTCTTAATAGGCGCTTGCGCCTGTTCATCCGGTGGCAAAAGATTGATGCCATCTTTTTTTGGCCTTCCTCTGCTTCTTGTTCCTTGTGGACGGTTGTCGCTAACGATTTTCGGCAAACGGTCGACAGGCATCCTCTCAACATGATTGGACCAGCACTTTCTTCGAACGCCCACCCAGTCGGCTATGTCTTGAATCTTGCTTTGTTCCCTGAGGTCCTCACTGCGGATTAGCGTAGATAGTTCTAATAATCCTCATCTCTGTTGTTCTGAGAAGTTGTTTCGTGAGAGTCGTATCCGCTCTTGATGAAGTGATTACTGGACAATCGCAGGTTTTGTATATCCGTACTTTGCCTTCTGGTGATAGATATTTGTTTTTCCAAATCAGGCTATACAGGCATCCGGAAATTCTCGCACCCTTGACCACTTGGGACCCACATACCTCTTGCTTGATATTTCAACTCCCAGGTAATTGAATCTTGGGAGTTGTTCTATCGGGGTGTTGTTTATTTGCATGAGAGAGGAGTCTTCGCTATGACCATAGATTTTGTCTTGGTCTTTTATATTTTCATGTTGAACCGCACGGAATTAGCGTTGAATGTGTCCAGAGGGGCTTGGAGATCATCTTCATTCTCTGTGATCAAGACCGCGTCGTCAGCATAGCACACGGGATATGGGTTTCCCCCATTTTGTGGTTTTTAGAAGGTGGCTAATGATTTTAAGATGATTTTTTTAAGTTGGTGAGGAGTTGTACTGGAAAAGTCAAGTTTGATCGAGTGTTTATTTGCTAGTGTTTGAATTCTGTCAATGGGGTTGACTTTACCGAAGTTGGTCGAGTGATGTGGAACTTCAAACATATCTTGGGATCTCGTGTTATGTGATGGGATTCTAAAATTTAGCCTAGATAGAATTTTTGGACATACGAGTTTATCAGAAATAAGTTTAAGCAGGAAGGAAATGTTATGGTAATCACGCCGTTGTTCCAGTGTGTTGAGTTTCAGGTCTGAAATTAGATACTCATAATTCAAGTTATCTATACTCAGGCCTAGTTTATAATTAACCATCCTCAAAAATTTATGCTGGTCCCTTTCCAAGGATGCTTTATGTACCCCATAGTAGGGGTTCCATATTACACTGCAGTATTCAAGTTTACTTCTCACGAGAGCAACAAACAAATAATTGAGTACTTGATAAAGTTCTGAAAGGGACGAAACGTCTTACGAAAATTAAAATTAAACGTTAATAGAAACAAATTGTCCGAAACCCGTTAATCTTTTATTAAATATTTCAAAAATTTGACTCGCGGCTTAAAAAGGTTAAGAACCACTGAATTAAAACTCTATTTATAACTAAAAAAACTAAGACCATATGTTTTTATCTATGTTGGTTATTATCCTTTAAAATAATGTGGTTTTAATTTTTTGTTTTAAATCGAGTTATAATAGAGATATAATGATTTATATAAAAAAAAAAAATTTTAAGAAAAAAATAAAAACGACTTCAAAAAATTAAATGCAACAAATAAAATACACTAAAAGGTATAAAATAATTATTATCTTATTTAGTTACAACTAAACGACGAAATATTAACATGAAATTACTTTTTGAAGTCGGTGCCAAACAAACTATACCTATAAGCGAGCGTACCCGCCAAACGTACTAAGTAAGATCCGTCGAGTGCGATTCATAAAAGGTATATGTTTGGCACCGACTTCAAAAAGTGATTTCATGTTAATATTTCGTCGTTTAGTTGTAGCTAAATAAGATAATAATTATTTTATACCTTTTAGTGTATTTTATTTTGTTGCATTTAATTTTTTGAAGTCGGTTTTTATTTTTTTCTTAAAAATTATTTTTATTTTTCTCATTTTAGTGATGTTATTAATAGTGATCATATCATCAGAACTTGACCAAATTAATATGACACCATCCCTAAGACACCCCCTTTCGGATAAAAAAAGAACCATCGAAATCGGTTCATAAACAAAGAGGTTAGGTCTAAACAAACCTAATAAAAAAGGTCTAATACCTATGAAAAAAAAACGAAAAAAAATGGGACCAATCGGAAGCTAGACTGGACCCAATGCAAAATTTTTTTTCAAAATCTGTTGACAATTGGCGAAGATATGAGGTAACATAGGCACAAAAAAAAATCAGTCGAATAGAGAACCTCCTCCTTTTTTGAAGTCGGTTAAAAAAAATAAAACCAACTTCAAAAAATTAAATGCAACAAATAAAATAATAAGAACTCAAAATAAAATAAAATGCACTAAAAGATATAAAATAATATCTACTTTAGTTACAACTAAACGACGAAATATTAACATGAAATCCCTTTTTGAAGTCGGTGCCAAACATATACATTTTATGAATCGAACTCGACGGATCTGTACTTAGTACGCTTCGTACGTGTGTCGCTTATATAGTTTGTTTGGCACCGACTTCAAAAAGTAATTTCATGTTAATATTTCGTCGTTTAGTTGTAACTAAATTAGATAATTATTTTATACCTTTTAGTGCATTTTATTTGATTTTTTGAGTTCTTATTATTTTATTTGTTGTATTTAGTTTTTTTGAAGTCGGTTTTATTTTTTTTTTATAAAAATTATTTTTATTTTTCTCTTTTTAGTGATGTTATTAATAGTGACTTAATATAATACCTTGCATGCATCTCGTAAGAGAAAGCGTCGGGCGAATGAATCAGAAAATTATAATAAAATTCAATTCATAAATAGAGAAATTATCTCGAAACGTTAGCGGGTTTTAAATAAATGTTTTAAGATTTTTTTATAAAAGATTTTATTTATTATAATTTCGATTATTTGCTCATAAGAATTGGAGATTTACGTTATTTCATCATTGATCATATCATCAGAACTTGACCAAATTAATATAGGACCACCCCTAAGGTACCCCCTTTCCAATAAAAAAGAATCATTGAAATCGGTCCACGTGGTAAAAAGTTCTCGCTGAACATACATAAAACAAATAAATAAATAAATAGGTATCTTGACTATCTTGGAGCTATACTGATCGAAACGCAGAAAGAATCATTAAAATCGGTTCATAAACAAAGAAGTTATGCCTGAACAAACATAACAAAAAAGGTCCAATACCAATGAAATTTATATTTTTACCAATCGGAAACTAGACTGAACCCAATGCAAAAAATCGCTTCACAATTGGCGAAGATATCAGGTAACATAGACACAAAAAAAATTCAGTCGAATTGAGAACCTCCTCCTTGAAGTCGGTTAAAAAGCTAGAAATAAATTGAAAACCAAGAGGAAGCTGTTTTCGATTAAGAGATCAAGATTTTTTTTATTTCAAATATTGCTGTATCGTATCTATGACGACATTTTTCTACGTTCTGACTTAAAACTTCCCAAAACTCTGAACTGTTGTAAAAAAATCGGAAAATGAGAATCAGTGTAAAAAACTCTAGTAGAAGTGTTAGGTTTGCGGATAAAACTTTTTGTTTAATTTTTGTCGAGTAGTGTTTACAATCATTTAATTTAAATTTAATAATATTTTTTATTCCTGGAACATAAATTACAAATAACTTGTAAATTTCAAGTTTGTATCTTATTTATAGTAATTTACAAGCTACACTGCTCTAACTGATAGACATTATACTGAAACTACATTAATAGGGTTCCGTTTTCGTTTGTAGGGAACCCTAAAGAAGTGCTACTTATTATTTTTATTTAAGTGAAAATGGAGGTGGAGATGGAGATATATGTCAGTGGGTGAAGGTGGAGTGGGTGGCATATCATGGAGCATTTATCGGCCAATCAACTCATGTTTATTCATCGCACAACTGATTTTCCATCACCATATAATGGTAATCATGCAAAATGACCAACAATTAATTCTATTCATGAGCCGGGTTCAAGTGTCCCTAATATCCCTCTCTTTTATTATGCATAAGTACCTGAAAGACAGAGCTTCACTCTGTAAATTTTTTATTTTTAATTATTGTTTATTTTATTTATTTATTTATTCACTTAAACTTTATTTACAAACTTACAAGCTATCAGTGCTCTGAGGCAGTTCGCCTTATATGAGGCAGCATTTAAACATTTATTTGGTTTTGATTCTAGTATATCTACTCTTATTATA
This sequence comes from Forficula auricularia, assembly GCA_024734495.1. Lineage (NCBI taxonomy): Eukaryota > Metazoa > Arthropoda > Insecta > Dermaptera > Forficulidae > Forficula > Forficula auricularia. The sequence goes on from JALMQS010000064.1 coordinate 2,135,633, forward strand.
CGAGCGAAATTTGTATATTTATTTGTTTGTATATATATTTGTTTGTTTATATATTTGTATCTTAGTTCTATTTTGAAAACGGCTTTACCGATTTTGATGAAATTCACGGGTTAGGGGGGTTTTGGGATGACAATTCGAGCTGTCACGGTCTCATCTTCGACAAAATTGTTTTTGATGGGTTTTTTCGTAAACAAATTAATTATTCTCAGGTAGACAAATGCCATTCTTAGGGTTTTAAAAAAGGTTTCCCTTTTCCCTTTGTACCCAGGCAGCAAGGTTGCCTTAATTCATTGTTCTAAAAAGGCCTTGAAGAAGTATTGTGATTGTGGATTTTAACATATTTTGTTCAACCTAAACGTTAGAAATATTAATAAACGTTTTATAATTGTTTTTATAAAGAACTTTATTTATTTAATAGAATAAAAAATAATCAAGAATTTATTTAAAAATATATTTCGCATAAGCGGGTCTCAATTTTCTGAAAAAACAACACATTTTGATAGGTTTTATTTATTAACAATTGGATGAATAAAAATGAATCATGTGGTTGGAATCAAAACAGGTGTAGAAGGTGGGGCGCAGTGGTGGGGAATCCAGGTGGTAGGGAGAGGTTTCGGGGGTGGGGTCGAGCGGGGTGGAGGTGGTGGGGGGGGGGGTCAGAAGTTACCGAGCATCGCTCGGTGCCTTCAGGTACTGATTCATTTAAAAGACAAATGACGATATTAGTAGCTTTAAAAATAGCTAACAAAACAATAAGATTTCAATCTTAGTATTTATTCAATGTAAATTAATTAAAAATCCTTCCAAAATCAAATATTTTTTTTTAAATTGAGACCTAGATAGATTTTTTTAAATGAAATTGATGAGAGAAGAGTTACACTAAAGAGGTGCATCCTACTAAAGGCCTGGGCTGCCCCCCCCCCCCCCCCCATTGTTGGAAATAAGAAAAAGAGGCGGTTTTATGGGCTGGTTAGGAGACGAAGGTATCTGTGGGTGCGGGTTTTAAACAGATGAAGGTTATAAGTCGCAAGGAAGACGGTAGCTGGAAGCGAGTTCAATCCTCTGGGTGTCAAAGGAAAGGAAAGGGATAAAAGAGTTGGCGAAAGCGCTGGTTCGATTTTTATCCAATTTGACAGCGAAGGGGTGCTTCTAAAACCGTATATTTCTCGAAAAAGAGGGCTTTAGGGGGGGGGGGTAAATCGGCTCTATGGTGAGCCGGGGAGTCGACTGAGTTAGTTAGAGCCGGATCTCCTATCAGATTGATTCCTTGTCCTCGAAAATGGTTAATAAGGATTGTTTAATCAAAATCGTTTAAGTCGTTTTTTAGATAAATAAATACATTTTTATTGACACATCTGTGAATAATTACTTTAATTATGAATAAACGAAGAAGTTCTTGGAAGAATCGGAGAAGACCTTGTGGAAAAGTCTGAAGAAGAGAAGAGGTCAGATGATGGGGCACACTGAGACATGGGGACTGCTTAGGGATATCTTGGAGGGGAGGTGGAAGAAAGGGGAAGGGAAGACCCAGATTAGAATATTTCAACCAAATGGTGGGGATATGGGATGCAGACATTTAGAGAGGTTAAACAGCTGGCGGGGGACAGAGTCGAGTGGAGACGGATTGTTGCATCAAACCAGTCTTAGGACTGTATACTCAATGATGATGATGATGAATAAACATAAAGTAACCCGAAGATGGGGCTCTGACAGATTGATTTCTTCGGCTAAAAATGGCCTAATCCCGTGATTTTCATCAGAATTGTTAGAATAATCAGTAGAGATTGTGGTGTTGGTGCAAGGTGAAACATCTTTAATCAAAGATAAAGAGTAAATAAATATTTATTTACTCTTATCTTTTATTAGAGTTGTTGGAGCCTAACCGTACACAACAAGAATTGTCAAATCTTCTAGAACATTGGGATCTGATATTAGCAATAATAAGAAAGACAAAATTCAAAAAATGGACAAAAAAGGTGTCTATTCGATAACATGTGGAGAATGTGATTCGACCTATATAGGAAAAACAGAACGAAATTTAAACACACGCATTTCGGAACACAAAAGAGTTTTTAAAGGGGGTTCGGGGCATAGTGCATTTGCAGACCATTTAATCTCCGAGAAACATTGTTTTCCAGATGAATCAAATATTAAATTAATTAGATCAGAATTAGATCCCTTAAAAATTAGTATTTTCGAATCGTTAGAAATTTTAAAATCATACAATAATTCACCAAAAAAATTCTTAAATCGGAAAATAGAAATTCCCGAAAGCTTTATTTTAAAAATAGCCGCTAAAATAAAAACTTCATGAACGCCACCTACAGCCAAAATAATAAAACAAGTATAAATTTCAATTCTTAACTTGCCCACACTGTACAATTTCTTAACCTAACCACATGAAAGATTTTAACCTTTCATTCATAAATTAATTCCTGTGAATCCATTGTAATAGACTGATGAAGAGGACAAAGCCCTCGAAACTATAGTCTCGTTATAAATAAATAAAATTTATAATTCCAGCAGAAGACACGCTCTTTTATTGTCTCCTTCAAGAATTGCTCATTTAATAGCATAAGAAACACGAGCGAAAAAAATCACAAAAGCTATCGTTTAAATAAGAAAATGTTAAGAGTAAGTTGAAGAGAAAGCTTGAAAATAATTTATTTAATTTTTTTGCAACGAAATTTTCTCTGGAGAGAGACGGACTGGTAGAAATTTTAATTGAAAGTAATGGAAGGCAGCCCAGAGGTAGTGAGGAAAGAAAAAATTAACACATAAAATAAGGTGTAATTTATTGGAATCCTTCCTCCTTTCCTTTCAAACCGACGTTTCGGAGGATTTTCCCTCCTTCTTCAGAGGTTTCAATGAATGAAACAAATAAAATGTTTCCTTCTTCTCTCCACAGTAGTGTTCAAAACTTGTCTTCATTTGTAACAAAAGGCAGACAGAAAGACAAAAAATTTTTTCCCCTTCTTTTCTTAATTAGATGAAGGAAAGAAAGGGGAAAAGTGTCTTTTCTATGCCTTTTTTGTTACAAATGAAAGAAAGTTTTTGAACACTACTAATGAGAGAGAAAGAAAGAAGCATTTATTTGTTTCATTCATTGACCCTTTGAAACCCTGAAGAAGGAGGGAAAAAATATAAAAATCGTTTTGGGAAAGAAGAAGTTAAATTACACCTTATTTTATAATATTGATTATTTTTCTTTCTCCTTACCTGGGCTGCCTGCTTCCATTACTTTCAATTAAAATTTTAATACATTTTTAATAAAATCACTAGAATATTCGATAATATTTCTCTCGGTCTTTCGCTTTTGGTTTTTTTATTAAAAAAAAAACAACTAAATAATGAATTCATTGAGATTGAATTTTTTTTATTACTCTCTTTCTATCTATTTATTCTTTTCTTTTTTAAAAGAAAAATTTTTCATTCGTTTTTTTCTGATCTTTGTATAACTATAAAGAATACTCTTACCCATCCCATTAAAATCCCCCCATTCTTCTTTTTTTCCCGATGGAGGGGCCAACCCAAGACTTTAGGGGATGCACCTCTTTCGTGTAACGTCTCTCATCAATTTCATCAAAAAAAAAATATGATAGAAGAAAAACTAACTGAGATAAAAAATTTCTTTATAATTTTCTTAGAAAACAATTTATTAATTAAAAAATGAAGCTTTCGAATAATTTTAATACTACTAGTATATATCGTAAATGACAATGAGAAAAAAATAATAAAAGCGACGCTGGGTTCGTATTCCCGGCTATTACACAGACATTTTTTTCTGTAAGTATTGGGTCTGGTAATAAAGATTCAAGTGGCACGATAATAATTTAACCGAATTCATCGCGCGAAGAACTACCACCGCTCGAAGCCCTAAACCTTAGTAAATTGGACATTGGCAACCGTATCTAAGATTTCCGAGATTGGCTCGCGACCGCTTCTTTACCGTCTGCTCTGTGCTTTTCAAACGATGGAGGCCAGCCCATACTGGCCTTTAGGGTCCGCCTTCTGGCGTATGTACTTCTCTCATCTAGTGTCATTAAAAAATTTCGTAAAGAATGGTAACACTTAGCTCATGTTTGATTTGACAGATAATTAGTTTTATCCTTCCGCTGAACGAATATGGTGACCATCCAATGCGTTTTCGCTTTGCTAATTGGGCCTGCGATCGACTTACAGAAGATGCCGATTTTGCCAAAAAAATCATCTTTTTCAGATGAAGCTCATTTTGATCTTGGCGGGTATGTAAACAAGCAAAATTGTCGCATTTGGGGCACAGAAACCCGCACGCATACATTGAAAAGCTGACGCACCCAAAACGAGTCACTGTTTGGTGCGGATTTTGGTCAGAGGCATAATTGGGCCATTTTTCTTCGAAAATGAGCAAGGAGTGGCCGTTACAGTCAATGGCGATCGTTATCGGGCCATGTTGAACGAATTTTTGTTCACAAAGGATATTGGCAACATTTGGTTTCAACAGGACGGCGCTACGTGCCACACAGCCGAAGCTACACTCGATGTTTTTGCGCCCTGTTTTTGAAGATCGCATTATCAGCCGCAGAGCTGATGTCGTTTGGCCACCTCGGAGCTGCGATTTGACACCGTTGGACTATTATTTGTGGGGTGCCGTCAAAGATAAGTGTTACGCCGACAAGCCAGAGACAATTGACGCTTTAAAGGACAATATTCGTGAAGCCATTGGTGAAATACAGCTGCACACAATCGTTAATGTGCTTAAAAATTGGACCGATCGTGTAGGCTACTGCATGGCTAGCCGAGGCAGCCATTTGAATGAAATTATTTTCCATTATTAACCGGAAGGATTGTACTTTCAAATAAAAAAAGAAATTTGAGAAAATATTCAGTAGTTTTTTTATAGCATTTAAAAAAAGTTATTTGGCGGACCCTATAGGTGCTATATAGATTCTCGAAATCTATAAAGTTACTATATTGGGAACTGACATGGAGGCGTGGCTTAAAAAACATGTCGGAAAGTAGCTTACACTTTTAAATGTTTAACCCGTGTGATAGTAGGCTAAATTAATAAAATGTTATTAAATATCACAGATATATTATCTTGGACGGGTGATAACCCAAATCAAAAAAATATTAATGATGCGCAACGGATTTTATCTGTTGGTCATTTAATTAAATGCGGCATAAATAATGAAAAAAGTGATAAAACCGTAGTTACCGCGCTTTGTATACAAACGTCACACATGAAAGAAAAGCCGCATGAAATAAATGCGAAAATATGTAAAAGCGGAAAAATAATTTCTATTACATGTTCTTGTAAGGCAGGATTAGGAGAAAAGTGTAAACATGCAGTGGCAACATTATTTTATTGTTATCGGTGAGTTTAAAATTTCTAACCTCTAATATTTGTAAACTTTGACACTTTTACATTCAACATGCATGTAATTAATTAAAAAAAAATTTTTATTGTAGTAAAGGAGATGACTTGGAGATATTTTCAACTGTACAGATTTAAAATGTAAATGGAAAACTGTACAAACCAATGCCTTGAAACAATATGATCCTGCTCCAATCACTGATCATCCTTGTTTTTCTAAATCTAAAGCAGACAAATTCTTTGAGAATTTAAATTTATCAACTTTTTCCAAATTACCAAAAAAATTTTCTACTAACACTGAACGATCACCAGCCTTTGGAAAGTTATGGAAAACCAAGTTTAAATTTTTATTAGCTTTACTCTGACAATCTCTAACTGCACAACATACTCTATTTTTTGACTTGTTACGTTCTGTAAATACTCCAACTTCCATTTTTATGTTTTATTTTTAGATAATTTGTTATAAAAAATTTATTGCTAATATAAACAGCATGTATTTACTCGACAGTTGTAAGCTATTAATAGTTTGTTTTTTTACCACCAGACTGCGTGACTTAATTTGTCATTGTTATAAAAATGTATTGCTAATATAAACAGCATGTATTTACTCGACAGTTGTAAGCTATTAATAGTTTGTTTTTTTACCACCAGACTGCATGAATTAATTTGTCATTGTTATAAAAATGTATTGCTAATATAAACAGCATGTATTTACTCTACAGTTGTAAGCTATTAATAGTTTGTTTTTTACCACCAGACTGCGTGACTTAATTTGTCATTGTTATAAAAATGTATTGCTAATATAAACAGCATGTATTTACTCGACAGTTGTAAGCTATTAATAGTTTGTTTTTTTACCACCAGACTGCGTGACTTAATTTGTCATTGTTATAAAAATGTATTGCTAATATAAACAGCATGTATTTACTCTACAGTTGTAAGCTATTAATAGTTTGTTTTTTACCACCAGACTGCGTGACTTAATTTGTCATTGTTATAAAAATGTATTGCTAATATAAACAGCATGTATTTACTCGACAGTTGTAAGCTATTAATAGTTTGTTTTTTTACCACCAGACTGCGTGACTTAATTTGTCATTGTTATAAAAATGTATTGCTAATATAAACAGCATGTATTTACTCTACAGTTGTAAGCTATTAATAGTTTGTTTTTTACCACCAGACTGCGTGACTTAATTTGTCATTGTTATAAAAATGTATTGCTAATATAAACAGCATGTATTTACTCGACAGTTGTAAGCTATTAATAGTTTGTTTTTTTACCACCAGACTGCGTGACTTAATTTGTCATTGTTATAAAAATGTATTGCTAATATAAACAGCATGTATTTACTCGACAGTTGTAAGCTATTAATAGTTTGTTTTTTTACCACCAGACTGCGTGACTTAATTTGTCATTGTTATAAAAATGTATTGCTAATATAAACAGCATGTATTTACTCGACAGTTGTAAGCTATTAATAGTTTGTTTTTTTACCACCAGACTGCATGAATTAATTTGTCATTGTTATAAAAATGTATTGCTAATATAAACAGCATGTATTTACTCTACAGTTGTAAGCTATTAATAGTTTGTTTTTTTACCACCAGACTGCGTGACTTAATTTGTCATTGTTATAAAAATGTATTGCTAATATAAACAGCATGTATTTACTCGACAGTTGTAAGCTATTAATAGTTTGTTTTTTTACCACCAGACTGCATGAATTAATTTGTCATTGTTATAAAAATGTATTGCTAATATAAACAGCATGTATTTACTCTACAGTTGTAAGCTATTAATAGTTTGTTTTTTTACCACCAGACTGCGTGACTTAATTTGTCATTGTTATAAAAATGTATTGCTAATATAAACAGCATGTATTTACTCGACAGTTGTAAGCTATTAATAGTTTGTTTTTTTACCACCAGACTGCATGAATTAATTTGTCATTGTTATAAAAATGTATTGCTAATATAAACAGCATGTATTTACTCTACAGTTGTAAGCTATTAATAGTTTGTTTTTTACCACCAGACTGCGTGACTTAATTTGTCATTGTTATAAAAATGTATTGCTAATATAAACAGCATGTATTTACTCGACAGTTGTAAGCTATTAATAGTTTGTTTTTTTACCACCAGACTGCGTGACTTAATTTGTCATTGTTATAAAAATGTATTGCTAATATAAACAGCATGTATTTACTCTACAGTTGTAAGCTATTAATAGTTTGTTTTTTACCACCAGACTGCGTGACTTAATTTGTCATTGTTATAAAAATGTATTGCTAATATAAACAGCATGTATTTACTCGACAGTTGTAAGCTATTAATAGTTTGTTTTTTTACCACCAGACTGCGTGACTTAATTTGTCATTGTTATAAAAATGTATTGCTAATATAAACAGCATGTATTTACTCGACAGTTGTAAGCTATTAATAGTTTGTTTTTTTACCACCAGACTGCGTGACTTAATTTGTCATTGTTATAAAAATGTATTGCTAATATAAACAGCATGTATTTACTCGACAGTTGTAAGCTATTAATAGTTTGTTTTTTTACCACCAGACTGCGTGACTTAATTTGTCATTGTTATAAAAATGTATTGCTAATATAAACAGCATGTATTTACTCGACAGTTGTAAGCTATTAATAGTTTGTTTTTTTACCACCAGACTGCATGAATTAATTTGTCATTGTTATAAAAATGTATTGCTAATATAAACAGCATGTATTTACTCTACAGTTGTAAGCTATTAATAGTTTGTTTTTTACCACCAGACTGCGTGACTTAATTTGTCATTGTTATAAAAATGTATTGCTAATATAAACAGCATGTATTTACTCGACAGTTGTAAGCTATTAATAGTTTGTTTTTTTACCACCAGACTGCGTGACTTAATTTGTCATTGTTATAAAAATGTATTGCTAATATAAACAGCATGTATTTACTCTACAGTTGTAAGCTATTAATAGTTTGTTTTTTACCACCAGACTGCGTGACTTAATTTGTCATTGTTATAAAAATGTATTGCTAATATAAACAGCATGTATTTACTCGACAGTTGTAAGCTATTAATAGTTTGTTTTTTTACCACCAGACTGCGTGACTTAATTTGTCATTGTTATAAAAATGTATTGCTAATATAAACAGCATGTATTTACTCGACAGTTGTAAGCTATTAATAGTTTATTTTTTTACCACCAGACTGCGTGACTCAATTTGTCAGTTCCCAATAGTTTGAAACATTGTGCTACTAGGGACATAATTAAGAATAATATTAATTTCTCCTATTATTTTTTCGAGATTTCGCTTTAACAACAGTTTTCGTACTTGGTGATTTTTTTGTAAAAGTGATTAATTTGAATGCAAAGGTACAGTGAAAGTGTTCAATCAGTGTAAATGTGAAAAAAAACAATAGTCCAACGAGATATGAAAAGAAAACACTCATTGAGCTAACAAAACAAAAAATACATATTTGTATGGTAATAACCATAAAATAAAAATAATTTTAACAATCAAAATGATTAGTTAAGTCACATAAACCAAGAAATATTTTGAGTAAAATATCAAACAAATTTACAACATTTTGACATAACCGATATTAAAAAAATAATTCGTCATATATGACCGCGGCCGCAATTAAGGTGGGCGATGGGCCACAATTCGACCCACAGGTTGGGCTGGATTGGCCCTGAAAGATATGAGGTGACCTTAGAGAATCACCATGTATATTGAAGGAATAGGATTTTTCACAACAGATAAAGAAATGGGGTCGCCTGCGAAATATAGGTTATGCATTCTAATAGGAAGCTCTGTGTTGCTGGTTGCATCAGCAGGCGCTCAATATTTACTATAAGCTTTTACCATAAAAGCAAATGAGAATCCCAAAACAGAAATTTGAAAATTAAGTATTGAATCTTTTTTGAAAATTAGATGGTAATTTTTAACCTCTATAATCCGCGGTGGACTCTTGTATCGTGAAAATAAGAAGAAATTTGGGTTGGAGATGAAGGTATCTGTGGACACGGGTCTTGAAAGGTTGAAGGTTATATGTTGATGGGAAGAAGGTCGGAGGAAATGAGTTCCGGTCTCTAAATGTCTTAGGGGTAAAAGAATTGGTGTTACACATTTGAATGAGATAAACTCATTAGAATGCACAACATTTCGACTCCTATTTCTGGAATCGACTTTGCACTAAAATGTGTTACAGCCGAAACATTTTTCCTATTAAGCTAAGTATTGTCTATAAAGAAAGTGTTTAACAAGTACATATCTCATAACGTCTCTAAAGAGTATAAATTTTATTATGATTATAATTAAGGAAATTTATTTAAATTTTTATTTTTCAGTGGTAAAAAATGTTTATGAAATTAATAAAAATATAATTATTCAATGACAAGAGATTGAAGTTGTGGGTTTTGGTGAAAAATTAAATTAAATTCTTAAAAATGTAAATATTAGGTTGATGCATAATTATGGAACGTTTTTTAAAAATATTTTTATTAAGCAAAAACAATAATAAAATTTAACAAAAAACATGTTTAAATGATTATTCGGGAACGTACTGACCATCTACTTCAATAACTGCTTCCCATTTGCTTGACAGTCGGTCGATTCCACGGGCGAAGAAGTCACGATTCTTGGAGGTAATCCACGCTTCGACATCGGCCACCAAGTCATCCAAATCGTCGTAGATCTTAGTCTGTTTTTCAAAGAGCGGTTGATGTGATAGTCCGTCGGTGCTTCGGTCGGTGAGTACGGCGAATGTGGGAGTAGATCCCAGCCCTTATTGGCGATGAATTCGACGATCCGGCGCATTCATCCCCAGTGACAAGATTCTTCAAAAATGGGGTTTGTTCGTTTCGTTGCAGCAAATCGGTAAAAATTCGAAGGCGATTAGCCTTGTTGTTGTCGGAGAGTGCGTGGGGGACCCATCCAGCCAATTTCCATACCTTGCCAAGCTTTTTGAGGCGTCGAACGATCGTTGATTGGTCGACATTGAAGTCTGCAGCCAGCATTCGTGTTGTAAGGCTTTCATCCTCTTCTACGGCTGTCAGAAATGCCTGATCATCAAAATCCGATGGCCGACCTCTTCCTTCTTTATCCTCCAAACTAGTGTCACCTGATTTGAAACGGGCAAACCACTTCCGTACTGCACTATCAGTAATTGTTCCTTCGTCATAAAAGTTCGTTGAGATCGCTGTGCTGCCTTCCATCCTTCTCGTAGTGGTAGAGCATAATATGACGAATATGAATATGGTTTTCGACACGCATTTTTATTAAATATAAATAGAGAAGATTGTTTTTATAAAAAAAATAAACAAAACGCCATTTTTGGCTAAAGAAAAACGAGCCAATACAAACGTTCAAATTATGCATCAACCTAATAGTATTCCATAATACCTGACGTTCATATACGTATTATTACACGTGAATAAAAATTAGAATTGTATCAAAGAAAATGTGGATAGTTATTATTGAGAAACATGGCATAATAAGACTTACCGGTGAAAGATGTTGTTCACCCTGTGTCCTGCAGTCATGGCACAGTTAGGGATGACACCAGCCAGACGGACATCTGGAAAAATAAAAAAAATAAAAAAATATTAATTTGTTATAAGAAAATATTTATCCGTAGAATATTAGGTTAAAGGCGAGCAAATTTTAGTAAAAATAATATAAGCTGCTTCATGCTACAGACAACGAGTTATTACATAAAATAAACTGCAACGGATAGTTGCTAAACTTTATCCAAATTCATTTGAAATATTAACATATTTATTCCTTTATTATTAATCAGATATCACTTACTATTTGCAGTTCATGTTGACTTTAATTCAAAAATAATGATTGATTCTCATTTAATAGTCGAAAAATAACCATTGTACATTGGATTTTTGACATTTCGGTTATCATTAGTAACCATTGCTGAAGACATGGAGGAATCGGCTTAAAATCAAAAATAACGATCGATTCTTGTCTAATACTAGAGGAATAACCTTATTGCATTCCATTTTTGATGTTTTGACTATTAATGGCAACCTCTACTGAAAACGTGGAAGAATCAACTTAAAATCATAAAGACTAAATTCTTTTATGGCAAACAACTCAAGCTTGAATGAAAAAATGGCACTTTTTGTCCTCTCGACGAGACCTCATGTAATTTTTGACAAAACCATCACGTGATAAAATTCAACCTAATTGAATACTACAATTTGTGACTTTAATTGAGTCCATGAGTTCCGTAGTCTTTACCTGAGGACTCTTTGAAGTCGCGCTTGCCGCCAGACTGATTACAATACTTTCCCCATGCTTCGCATTTGATAAAGTAAAAATATATCGCAATTTATTTCAAGAGTCGGTCCGCTCTTTTTAAATTTTTTAGTCGGGCAATTTTCCGCCAATATGTACATATTAGAGGCGACTGTGAGTCAGTGGTTAGAGTGTCGGGCCGTTGGCCTGAAGTACGCTGGTTCGAGACTGAGTTTCGGCAGATATTTGCAGTCTCTTCCTCTTGGAAAGCAATGGCAACCTACCAAGAGTATAATTGCCTAGTAACTTCTCCAAACTAGCCGTTCGGAACCGGCGTTAAAAAGTAGCACCCGTATATCTGTGTAAAAAACAGCTAAACACAGCACAGGTATATGTGGAGAGGAGCCGAAACGTCAGAGAGACCTGATATGGCACTTAGAGAAGGAGATGTACATATTAACTTATTAAGATAACATTTTCTATCAACCTTAGAACGCATAAGCTGGGCCTGTCAGACCAGGTCACACCTTTTATTTTCAATAACTTTCCAAAAAGGGGTCCCATAAATTCCAAGTTTTTAATATTCCTTCATTAATACATAATAAAAGTATTTTTAAAGAATTTTTTCTAAAAAAATAATTTATATATCTAATTTTTTCTTGAAACCATTTTAGAAAGACAAACTCACAAGAAGGGCATCTAAGGCCCCGGGGTTTAAAACAGTAAAAACAGTAAAAAAGTATTGATTTGTTATTTATTTTAATAAATCTTGATATAAATTAATAAAAAATAAGCTGACGTGTTCTGATGTGGCCATCCACTTGACTTTACCATACAACCTGGCCCACAAAATTATTTATAATCATATATGGGGGGGGGGGGGGTGGTTATTTATTGCATTTTTAGACTTCTCGTTTCCCACTGATTATATATACAAAATTTGGTTGAGTTTGGTATAAGAGCCAAGATTTTCATTTTTTGACCCTACACCCCCCCCCCCCATTTTGGTGGGTTAGTTATTGCATTTTTAGACTTCTGGTTTCCCACTGATTATATATACAAAATTTGGTTGAGTTTACTCAAATAGGCTAGATTTTTATTTTTAACTCCCCTCTACTCCCCTTAATTTTCTGTCGATATGCACCAAAATCTAATCAGCTTTTAATGTAAATGGACCAAAACTACGTATGAAATTTGGTTTCGATATTCACACTAGTTTTTGAGCTAGCTCGTCCACAAAAATTTGGTAACGCACAGACAAACAGACATTTTGACAAAACAATTATTATCTCAAAAAATATAATTTTTTTGATGTTCACTTATTAGAGCTTTTTTGTAGACCGAAATGCCATGATTTTGCTCATTTAATCAAAATAATTTCAGCCGTTTTTGAGATATTTCGAAAAAAAGAAGGAAAAAAACACTTTTTTCATGCACGATTACAATACTTGACCATACCCTGTATGGTAAAGTAAAAACATGGATATAATTATTGAAAAATGTGTTAAAAACCAATTAAACATATAGTGGGCCGGCTCACAACTTTATGTTTGTGAAAAGGCTTGTGCGTTCTAGGATTAAACTTATATTTATTGAGAGATATTAAGTGGATATTGATGAGGCAGTCCAAAAAAGATGAAGATATTTATACTATCTTTTATTCATAAAACCGACGTTTCGGGGATATTCCCTCCTTCTTCAGGGTTTTGAAAAGTCAGTGAATACATTATAATTCTGCTGAGAATGAAATACAAGATATTATTGTTACTGCCACTGAAAGAGGAGACAGAGGGAATGCCGCATTGGATTTCCTTCACTGACTTTTCAAAACCCTGAAGAAGGAGGGAATATCCTCCGAAACGTCAGGTTTTATGAATAAAAAGATAGTGTAAATTATCTTCATCTTTTTTGGACTGCCTCATCAATATCCACTTAATTCACTTATCAGTCCGTCTCCAAAAATTACTCCAATCTTATTGAGAGATATCTTTATAATCATTTTAAATTAGAAAATATATATACTGTATAAAAATATAAGTATTTAATTTGGTTTTATCTGCCTGTCTGGCCTAATATTGAATTAATTCAAAATTTGTTGTTATTTTGTTTGTTGTGTTTAAAAAAGCCTAAAATGTAGAGGAACATAATTTTTAATCATCGTTCTCTGTGTCTAGATTAAAGACAACTAAAAAACGCGAGCTTGGTCTCCTATTTTGGTCTAGGCGCTATTATACTCCCAGTCAACTTCTTACACTGTATAAGGCTCACATTCGTCCCTGTCTCGAATATGGCTCTCATCTGTGGAGAGGGGCCTCCAAGCATTCTCTTGCCACACTAGATACAATTCAGAAACGAGCAATTAAACTAATAGTCCAGTCATATAGGGGTTTCACCTCGGAATGAAAGATAATAAGCTGTAAATTGGTATAAACCTTTGTTTTGTCGTTCTAAATGCTGTCTCAAAAGTCACAAATGCCATCGTGTCCGCGTCCCAAGATATTGAAGGTCAAAGGTCACAAAAATCGGTTTTTCGCGAATATCCGGCTTCCTATTGCTTAAATGAGATTTGCACTCATTATAAAAGTTGTAGAGTATAAAATTGTCTACAACTTTTGTTTGAACTTTTTTTTCATACGATCAACCGTACAGTCATATATGGCCTAATGCAAGGTCAAGCGTGAGTCACGGCTATCAGCACGCTGTATAAAGTCAATTATTTACTAAAAAATTATAATTATTAAACAATGCCCATTATTTATGTAGTAATTATTAATTATTTATTTTTAATTAAAATAAGTAACTTAATTATTTATATTTGATTATATTTAACTATTTAACTATAGTATTTTATTAATTCTGGATGATATATTTTATAGACAAGTATTTCCAGGTATATAAGTATTAAAAAATTTACACGTTTTAAAGAAAACATATATAATGTCGTTTTAACTTAAAATATAACTAAAATATATAAACCAGAATTAATAATATACTATACTTAAATAGTTAAATATAAATAATTAAATATAAATAATTAAGTTACTTATTTTAATTGAATATAAATAATTAATAATTAGTACATAAATAATGGGCATTGTTTAATAATTATAATTTTTTAGTAAATAATTGACTTTATACAACGTACTGATAACCGTAACTCACGCTTGACCTTGTATATTATTAGGCCATATATGACTGTACGCTGAAGCACTTGATACACACGATAGCATTTGTGACTTTTGAGACAACATTTAGGACGACAAAAGAAAGGTTTATACCAATTTACAGCTTAATATCTTTCATTCCGAGTTTGACCCCTTTTTTTACCTAATATGACTGGGCTATAATATCTAGAAGACCCGGCCCTAAAAAACCCGAAGAACCGTTTCTGCCCTTTCCCTGTACTACAGATACTATCATGGTGTCTGTTCAGTAGAGATGAAATCATTTATCCCCCCTAAAGCCCTCTTTGCTAGAAACACACGGTTTTCGAAAGCTCAGCACCCCTTCGTTGTCAAATTTGATAAAAGGCAAACCAACTCTTTTATCCCTATGACCCACAGAGACTGGAACTCACTTCCAGCCACCGTCTTTCCCGCAACTTATAATCTTCAGCTGTTTAAGACCCGCATCCACAGAAACCTTCAACTCCTACCCAGCCCATAAAATCCCCTCTTCTTATTCTTTTCACGATAGAGGGGCCAACGCAGGCCTTTAAGGGATGCATCTTTTTGGTGTTGTTTTCCATTGATAAAATATAATTTTTTGAATGGTTTTATTGTTATTTTAAAACGTTGTTATGACAAAAACATAAATAAATGAACAGATATTTTTGAATTTGAATTTATTAATTAATCAATTTATTTATTTTAAAACTCAATAATAGTTTATTACAAAAATCATTATATATTATAATTTATAAAGAAATTGAAATTATGACAATCTTTCTGAAAATTTAGCATCTTACACATTTTCTTATTTAGCTGTTCTATCGATATAAAATATTTTCAGCATTGCGACGTTTCGGCTTCCATCGAAAAGTCGTAGCAACTTTATTTTTACTTTATCAAATGCAAAGCATGGGTAAAGTATTGTAATCGCTCTCGGGGCAAGCGTGGCTTCAAAGGGTCCTCAGGTAAAGACTACGGAACCCATGGATTCAATTAATGTCACAAATTGTAGTATTCATCATCATCATTGAGTATACAGTCCTAAGACTGGTTTGATGCAACAATCCGTCTCCACTCGACTCTGTCCCCCGCCAGCTGTTTAACCTCTCTAAATGTCTGGCATCCCATATCCCCAATTATTTGGTTGAAATATTCTAATCTGGGTCTTCCCCTTCCCCTTTTCTTTCCCACCTCCCCCTCCAAGATATCCCTAAGCAGTCCCCCATGTCTCAGTGTGTGCCCCATCATCTGACCTCTTCTCTTCTTCAGACTCTTCCACAAGGTTCTTCTTTCTCCGATTCTTCCAAGAACTTCTTCATTTGTAATTTTATCCATCCATTTGATATTCATCATTCTTCTGTAGCACCACATTTCGAAAGCCTCCAATCTCTTTCTCTCCGCTTTTCCAATTGTCCAGGTTTCACACCCGTACATGGCTATGCTCCATACATATGTCTTCAATAGCAACTTCCTGTTTGCTAAGCTGATTGAGGAGGAGCATAGTAGTTTTTGTTTTGAATTTAACCCCATTTTTGCTTGGGCAATTCTTGATTTAATTTCGTTTTTGCTCCTCCCATCCCATGTTATTTTACTTCCTAGGTAGCGGAATTCCTTAACTCCTTCTAGGTTTTCTTGGTTAATTTTGATGCATTCCTGTCTCGTTTGTTCTTTTTTTGTACATACTAGGACCTTGGTTTTATTCTTGTTTATTTTCATTTTGATTTCTTCTATTAGGATTTGGTTAATTCCATTCAAGGCGTCCTCTAATTCTTTTTTATTGCTTCCTAGAAGGGCAATGTCATCGGCAAATCTTAACATAGCGATCTTTTGACCTTGGATTTCTATACCTGTATCAATTTTGTCTTTGAATTCTTTAATCGCTTCTTCTATGTATAAGTTGAAAATCATGGGTGACAGCACACATCCTTGTCTTACACCTTTTTTTATTTTGGCTTCTCTTTGTTCATCACCAATATTTATAATTGCCGTCTGGTTTTGATATAGATTGTAGATTAGTCTTCTCTCTCTGAATTTTATTCCCGCCTGTTTTAATATTTTAAACATAATTTCCCAATTGACGTTATCGAATGCTTTTTCTAGGTCTATGAATCCGATGTAGACAGATTCTTCCCTGATAAAAGCCCTTTCTATTATTAGTCTAAGAGAGAGAATTGCTTCTCGGGTGCCTCTGTTTCTTCTAAAGCCGAACTGGTCTTCCCCCAGATTTTCTTCAACTCTTTGTTCTATTCTTCTTTGGATTATTTTGGTTAGGATTTTGGAGGCATGTGAGGTTAGACTAATGGTCCTGAAATTTTCACATTTATCCGCGCCTGTCTTTTGGGAAGTGTGACTATTTTGTTCTTTTCGAAATCTTTTGGGATGATTCCCAATTTATAGATTTTGCTAATTAGTTCAAAAAGTTTGTCACGTGCCTTTTCTCCAGAGTTCTTTAGGATTTCAGCTTGTATACTGTCTATTCCGGGTGCTCTATTATTTTTTAGTTCCGTCAAAGCTGTCTCGAATTCTGACCTGAGTATGGGGTCTCCTAATTCGTTTTCGTCCACAGATTCTTCTTCTTCTATTGGGTTCATTGTTTTTTCTTAGTATTCAATTAGGTTGAATTTTAGCACGTGACGGTTTTGCCAAAAATTACAAGGGGTCTCGTCGAGAGGCCAAAAAGTGCGACTTTTTCATTTAGTGCGTGCGGATGGATGGATGTATGTATGGATGTATGTATGTATGTTATCGTTTTTTTGGCCCACGATTTTTTCCACACCGTTGCACCGATTGAAATGAAATTGAAAACCTAGCATTCTTTTAACAAAATGAAGCGCTGATTAGTTTTTGGTACATATCGGCCCACAAACATTAGTATTTTATTTCAGTACTTTTTTAGTTTTTTCTAAATATCTTGAAAATGACTCAACCAATTTTGATGAAATTTAATATCCTAATTAAGTACCTTGAGGACCACAAAAAAGGTTAAATAAAGTTTTTAGTAAAATTATATTTTAAAGTACTTTACTCGAAAGTAAGATAGTACTTTTTTAATTTTTTAAATTCTTTAAAATTTATTCATTTGAACGTTTTAATATAGCTCATTTAGCCTTGCTTAAATAAGAATGGATAGGCTACTCTCTGTAAAATGATAAAAATTTGGGAGGAAATTTTATAAGTAACCATAGCAACTGTGTTGTTTTCTTATCCCTTACCTTTGCTGAAGACATAGAGGAATCGACTTTAAGCCAAAAATAGCGATTGATTCTCATCTAATACTTGAGGAATAACCATTTTATATTGGATTTTTGACGTTTCGGTTTTTATTGGTAACCATTGCTGAAGACATAGAGGAATCGACTTTAAACCAAAAATAGCGATTGATTCTCAACTAGTACTTGAGGAATAACCATTCTATATTGGATTTTTGACGTTTCGGTTTTTATTGGTAACCATTGCTGAAGACATAGAGGAATCGACTTAAAATCAAAAATAACGATCGATTCTTATCTAATACTAGAGGAATAACCTTATTGCATTCCATTTTTGATGTTTTGACTATTAATGGCAACCTCTACTGAAAACGTGGAAGAATAGACTTAAAATCAAAAAGACTAAATTCTTTTTTGGTAAACAACTCAAGCTAATGTAGAATTGTTATTCCTCAAGTTGATATTTTGGTGATAGTTTAGACGGACCAGAAGTATAAGACCCCCTGTATATTACTGAATAAATTGAAAGACTAAGAAATATGCTTTAAGACGATATATCATGTCCTTATACCTAAAACATCAAGTTTTCTTAATAAAGCCGCTTTTTTTGAAAAATTACATATTAATGATTTTAATTTTAACTAACCATGAAAATATCAAGCTTATGACAGTTTGTTGACTATTTATAAGAAACTTATAAAGAGTTTATTGACGGTGTTCAAAAAAATCTCCCAAATTGACAAAATAAATTATTTCATAAGAACTTCGTTTGAATAATCCATATTTGCGGTACCAACCAATAGAGATAGGTATAGGACAATATTAACAAAAAAGTATTTTAATAAAAGGGCGGTTCTAAAAACCTGTTAATATACGGGGTGTTCCATTTAAAAAAATAAAGTTGCTACGACTTTTCGATGGAAGCCGAAACGTCGCAATTCTGAAAATATTTTAGATGGATAGAACAGGTAAGAAAATGTAAGGTGTTAATATTTTTAGAAAAATCCTGCGTTCCGTTTTCCATAAACGTCTAACCTACCATCGACCGTGAATCACCCTAGTATAGCCACGATAGCTAATCTCTACTCTGACCATCTGCAAATTTGCAGAGGGCGGACTAAGTCTTGAAAAAGTTTCTACTTTTTCCAAGATATCAAGAGAGTCCGCTAGGGTTAGATGTTGCCCGGAGCTAGTATTTATTTAAGTAGAAGTAAAAAAACTGATCTCTAAAAAATATAAAATTGTTATTGTTGTTGTTTTGATGTAATTAATGTATGTTAATTGAGCAGACAGAGATAGAGAGATTAGTTAATAATTGAGAGGAGAGGCCACAGAGTCTTCTCTCTCTGTCAGTCTGCCTGTCTTTGAAGACTTAATTAATCATTCAACTCGATTCTCAAAAGCTGATTAAATTTATAAATAAATGGAATATAGAGTAGAGAGAGAGACAGATTCAGGCTTTTTGGATTCATATTATTCTCAATCAATGCTTGATGTATTTCTATGCCAGTTTAATTAAAGAAGAAATGGAAATGAAATTAAAATCAAAGAAAAAGGGAGAACTTTTTTAAAGACTAAGTAGAATCTTAGCAAATTTTTTCAGATGATCGGGCCTGGAAAAGAATGAACTATACATAGAGTTTTATTAATAAATTTAAATTTAAACTGATAAAAATATAATAAATTCTACTAAAATCTTAAATTCGTTCCTAAATAAAATTAAATTTATTTCTTAATATGATAAAAATATATTTATTAAAATCGAACCCCAGGTGATCCTTTTGTCTATAATATTTTCTTCGTTCCCTAAATTTAAATTTGTATATTTATTATTATTTGATTTGATTGACTCGTAATTTCAAAATATAGAAAATATAAACTTTTAATCGGGTTTTCATAAATCAATTGAATAATTTGGGGCCATTCATTAAAAATAAGTTCGCAAACAGGTGGGGGGGGGGGGGGGGGAGTATTAATCTTGTGTGATGATATGTGACAAGAGGGGGGGTTCATCAATTTTTTTTAAATTATTTTCTTAACTTGTTGGTTTTTTTAAATTTTATTATATGGGGGTCTAGCTTTTGTTAGAGGGGTTCCAGAAAATGTGACGCAGTGTGACGAAGGGGGAGGGGGTTCAAAAAAGAGAAATTTTTCGAGATGTATTTTATGGAGGGCCCCTTTGACAATTTATTTTGAAATTTCAAAAATGCTTGTTAATAAGGTTTCGTACAACGATCGTATTTGTATATATTATATATATATATATATAATATAACATATAATAGATTATTAACTTTTGTAACAACACTCGAAAATTTTAGTAAAACTTTGCAAATCTTAGATTCAATCTGACTAGATCACGATCCAAAGTTAAGAGCTTATACCAAAGTAAGCTACGGAGACGGCTATTTGAAAGAGGTTAAAATATGTTTCAAAGCTTGCATTTTTTATGAAGATTAATAATTATTACTGGTATTATTTTTTTTTGAAGATGTTAGATATTTATTCATGTTATGTTATTTTTAAATATATTATTATTATATTTATTTATTATTTTTTTTTAGTTTTGGCCGGAGGTCCAAAAATTCAAAAATAAATAAATAAATATAATAATAATATATAATTTTACTTATTTTCTTAGAAAGATGGACTGGTAAGCGAAATACGTAGATTATAATGAAAGGCAGTCCATAAATTATTTAATTTCATTCAATTTCCGACGTTTCGAGACTTTTTCTCTCCTTCTTCAGGGTATTGAATGATTATTGATGGGTGAGTATAACTCGCTTCCCATTTGTCTCTCCTTTCAGTTATAACAACAATATTATAATAACGTTTAGGGAAAGCGGTTCACTTTTTGAAACACCACTATAATCCGTTAAACAATTCCTGTGAATATAAAATTATTTTCCAACATTATACCATAAGTGTACTTGGTTATATAATACCTAATAAAATATTTAAAAATAACATAACATAAGTAAATAAATATCTAACATCTAAAAAAATAATTAAGTCTTCATCAAAAAATGCAAGATTTGAAACATATTTTAACCTCTTTCAAATAACCATCCCCTATGGAATTTAATTTTTTTTTTAATGAGTGAATCAGTATTCATTTCTATAGCTATCTCACGGCGAATATGAGGGCAAGCTTGGGAGAAAATGTATTTGCTGCACAGTTTCCTGATATAATTCTGGGGTGTAATTTTATAAGGTAAATTAACATTTTGGCTCGTGACGCTGCCCGCCCGGGCAACCTAGGCACGCCCTCGAAGGTCGTTATTAATATAAGTTTATCATGTAAGGTATTCCTTTAATCAGCTTTTTGAGTAGAGTTACGTTTATTTATGTATTTATTTTTAATTTTTTTAAATATTTTTTCTTCTAATATATAAACAAGTGTCAACTCGAACAAATTATTTTAACAAATTGCAGCCTAAACAAGTCGATTTAGGGGACAGCCGAGTTCTCCCTCATTTTCCCACTGTGATCATCAACTCGTTCATTGTAACTAATCAATTCATTGTGTAATTTGATTCTGCAAGTGAAAGTTCAAAGTCAACTGCTTCAATTCACAACCAATTGTCTGTGAAATAATTAATTGATTTTGAAAAATTCATTTATGTGTCAGAGAGTTCCTAAATTGCCATTTTTAGTTAATTTTTATACCAGCTCAATTGTGATTGAATTTCATAATTAAATTATATAAAGGTATGAAAACAATAACATAACAGGTCATTCAATAAGTCCGTAGGATAAGTAAGAAAAAAACAAAATTTTGACAAAACTCGATTTTATTATTCAACATAGTTGCCTTCGAGGGCGATACAACGAATATAGCGATTTTCCAACTTTTCGATACCACTTTTATAGTACGATTTCTCTATCTCGTCAAAATAGGCCTCATTTTCAGCGATTACTTCATCATTGGACTTCTTTTGGATTCTTATCTCATCCATTGTCACATATCGACGATAGAATTCCATTTTATTGCGGTTTAACAGCGCCAAACACTCCTTTGAAGCATCGATTCGTTGTTGTTTTTGGTCGACTGTGAGCTCACGCGGCACCCACTTTGCACAGAGCTTTCGCATACCCAAATGTTCATATAAAATGGTAAAAACACTACCATCTGATATCTTTACAATGTCACCTAGCTCATGCACCTTTAATTTATCGTTCATAACCAATTTGTGGATTTTTTTATGTTTTCTGGAATAACAGCCTCTTTAGGGCGTTTACTGCGCTCTGCATCATGTGCTGGTAAGACCACATTTAAATTAAGAAATCCACTTCTCTACCATTTGTCTCGATGGAGCAGAGTTCGGATAATGTTTATCAAGCCATTGTTTGGTTTCCACTGTATTTTTTTCATCAAAAAGCAATGCTTTATTAAAACTCGAAATTTACTTTTTTTCAATAATAAAAGTTGCTGCACACAAAATGCTATAACTCACGAATCAATAGTCAGATTTCTGTCAAATGTATACACGTATCGTTTGAAGGTTAGTACTAAAAAAAATCATATGGAAAAATTCTAGCAACGCCATCTATGTATCATCCTATGGACTTATTGAATGACCTAATATATTCACTGACCTTAACAACTACAAATAAGAATGAATTTCATATATAGTATATATACAATATTTGGTACAAAATTATTCTCTTGACTGTATCGGTTACTTTCATTTAGAAGTGACTAAGTAAATGTGACTTTCAAAACCTAGCATATAGAAGCTTTCCAAGTGTTAAGACCTAGCGAGAGGAATATAATACTTCCACATATACCGGGTGAGTTTTTTTTTATCTTGAGACAGTCTAATAACTCAAAAACAGTGCATTATATGAAAAAAAGTTTCAAATAAAAGTTTATTTATATCAAGGGGAAAACTAAACTACACTATTATTTGTTGACACTGAACAAGCTTTCAAGCGTATTTCAGGGTCAATTTCTGTTTTTTAAATAGAACCCTATATTTTTCGTTAAGTCTACTAAATCTACCAAAAAAAAACTGAACAACTTTCATAGGAACTATTTTTTTATACAACATCAAATAAACAAAATACATGAATCAGTTAGATCTCAGAAAAAAATCTTAATAATTATTTTTAACAATTATTTAACTTAATTATCAAATAATAATTATTAAATTTTAAATATTAAACGAGCAAAAATTGTATATATATATTTGTTTATAAATCAAAATCCAAATGTTTCAAGGTAATGTTTCCCTTTATCAATGGAATATTTATAAAGAAAAGTTGTTTTAAGAAATGAATAAAAAGTGTATAATATTCGATAATATAAAGCGGTATATTATAATAAATTATAATACGATATGTTAATTAATTTTACTTTACCATACAAGGTATGGTCAAGTATTGTAATCGTGGATGAAAAAGTGGTTTTTTCCTTCTTTTTTTCAAAATATCTCAAAAACGGGTGAAACTATTTTGATTAAAAAAATTGAGCGAAACCATGGCGTTTTGGTCTACAAAAAAAGCCCTAATAAGTGAACATCGAAAAAATTATATTTTTTGAGATAATAATTGTTTTGTCAAAATGTCTGTTAGTTAGTCTGTGCGTTACCAAATTTTGTGGACGAGCTAGCTCAAAAACTAGTGGGAATATCGAATCCAAATTACACAGGTAGTTTTGGTTCATTGAGATTAAGAGCTGATTAGATTTTGGTGCATATCGTCCCAAAATTAAGGGGGGTGGAAGGGGGAAGGGTTAAAAATTAAAAATCTAGGTCATTTGAGCAAACTCAACCAAATTTTGTATACATAATCAGTGGGACCCCAGAAGTCTAAAAATGCAAAAACTAACCGCTTAAAATCGGGGCGGGGTCAAAAAATGAAAATCTTGGCCATTTACCAAACTCAACCAAATTTTGTATACATAATCAGTGGGACCCCAGAAGTATAAAAATACAAAAACTAACCCCCCTCCCCCTATATGATTATAAATAATTTTAGGGGCCAGGTTGTATGGTAAAGTCAAGTGGATGGCCACATCAGAACACGTCAGCTTATTTTCTCAATATGTAGGGATTAGATTAAAGTCGGATTGCAGCGAGTCGGGCTTGAACACGCGCTCGTTTTATTACGTTTTAAGATTGTTTTCTAGAATTATATATAGTACCTGGCAACAGAGCGATGCTCGGTAACTTTTTGGTTGAATTAAAAGCTATACATTAATCCCCGACCCCCCACCTCCTGGACCCCTCCACCCCCGAAAAGACTTCCCTCGCCCCCCCCATACCCCTCATACCACTGCACCCCCACATATACCTCCACAGTCACCCCCGCCCCCTCACCGAGTTTTTGTATTTCTAGTCTTGTAGTGGCTCACAGATAATGTGTTTATAAGTATAGGTATATAAGTATTTTTTGTTTTATATTATTTATTGGCATCGGGCACAAATCCATTTTGCCAACCAATATATTCACATTAACTCTACAAAAAACAAAACAAAAATTAAAAAAATAAATAAATAGATAAAATAAATAAATAAATAAATAAATAGCAACCTAAAAAGGTATATAAATAAATACCGTACAATTTTTTTTTTAATTAAAAACAATTTTTGAGTTCATCAATTAAATTGCCAAATTCTAAAATAGAATAATATGTTTGTGGGATTTAAAACTAGATTTTTATTCAATTAAATTGGCTAACTTTCAGTATATAATAATAATTGTAATGATCTTTTTGTGTGATTTAAAATTAAAAAACCAATTATTTATTAAAAAGAAATTGAATAAAAATGTAGTTATACATTTTTATTGAGACAACCACCTGTGAATAATTATTTCAATGAACAAAAAACCAATCAAAACAACTTAGCCGAAGATGAGACCGTGACATATCGAGTCGCCAAGACAAATAGCCCCTAATCCGTGAATTTCATCCAAATCGTTAGAGCCGTTTTCGAGAAACCGTTTCTATATATACAAGAATTGCTCGTTCAATATAATAAGATATGATAAAAATAATCAATAAAAAATTGTCAGTATTATATACAGTATATATAGAATAAATACATTCAAAATGTTTAATAAATATATAAACGTTCGTTATAATATATAGTAGGTAGGTATATATATTTTCTTTTTACTGGTATTGATTTAAAAAAGAGAAATTCAATTTAACTCCCCTGCCTACTTCAAATCTTAACTTATACATATAATATGATCATAAAACTGGGTAGGAAATTGCCGATAGGTAAATAATTTAAGGTGTAGGTGGAGAAAGAAAAGAATCGCAGAGATGAAATCATTAGAAAGAAAGGTGAAAAGAGAGAAAGGTAAACCGAATCATTTCCTTAGAACGATAAAATCCAGGAAATTAACTTCAATTGGAGAATTAAAGAGAAATGAGTAAGTAGGCTGAGCCTTTTAGCCTTATAATAGATGCCAATATTCAAATACAAATTGATTTTGAATTTATTATTGCTCGTTTCAAATCACATATATACCTACCTATAAAGTGTACGTTTATCTTTTCGCTAATAATTCAACACCACAATTAAATAAAGGGAAATCAATCAGGTTGCAATGGTCTTGCGGTAAAAACAAGAAATATTCGAAATCAAACAATTACATATCTGTATTTTTATTTGGAATTTTATATATATATATTAATATATAAATTATTAGTTAATAAAATAAGGGATCCTGATGAGTTCTGGATAGAGTAGACATAATTGACCGGCAGTGACCGCAATTACGAGCTAATGAGAGGGGAACGACCGCCCAGTACAGGGTACAGAGTTCCGAGAGAGCCACAAGACAAAAACACATTCCGAGTCTAGTCTTCGCTTATACACACACATACACACTTCTAGTCTTCGCTTAAGCAAAACACACTTCTATTCGAGTCTTCACTGAGATTGCAATAGTATACACTGCTAGTCTTCGCTTAGGCAATATAGACACTTCTATTCGAGTCTTCGCGGAGAGAGAGAAAACATTATATATATAATACAAATTCCTACAAATTCGTCATTCGTCATCGAGCGGCCTGCGTACAAGCGGCAGCGACTGCGATTCTGATATACATCGTATACAACGTATAATAATCTGAAAATTTAAAGATGCTCCTGAAATTTTGAGGTTGATATTTATGAAAATACTCTAAATGTTTGAAATTTTAGGGATGAGCCGCATCCACAGCATCTATGTAAGCAAGCCACTGATACCTATATATATATATATATATATATATATATATATATATATATATATATATATATGTATACTAGCTACAAGGCCCTCTTGATAGCCAGAGGACTCACCCCCGCCCCAAAGCTCACCCAGCACCCCCACCACACCAATGTACAGACAAAACCTTAATTTTATATATATAGCTAATTTCGTTTAAATTGGTAACAATTACGACTGTTTTTGTTGGGGGACGGACATAGGTACATACTTAGATAGATAGGTACATACAGAAACAGGCACAATAATAGTATAAGATATCAAATATAAATAATTAAATATGTATATATAGTATATATATAATTTATTTGTTTGAGACTATAGTTTCTAAGGTTTGACCTTCATCATCAGTCTTTTTAATTATAAATATGTGATCTGTTATTTCTCATGAGATCTACCAGATTGGACTTAAATAAATTCGTTTTGTTGTAGTAGTAAGCACGTCACTGAACAGACGTCTGAATTCAAATATATCTACTCTTATTAAACGAGCAAAAATTGTATATTTATTTATTTATATATATATTTATTTGTATCTTGGTTCTATTTTGAAAACGGCCCTACCGATTTTGATGAAACAAAATCTATTAACAAGTTTTGAGGATGAGAAAACGATCTGGCTAGGTCTGGACCTCATCAAAATTGATTTTTTCTTAATTAAAGTAATTATTGATAGATGAAAATCTCAATAAAAAAAATGATTCGGCTGATGTCGTATTAGAACCTGGGACCTCTTACATCTGAGCCTTTAACTTGCTTTTTACTTTTACTAAAATAAATATTTTTGAATTAGACTTATAATAAGTGTGGAAATAATTGAATATATTATATATAGCTATGTATTTAATAAATATAATTATTAGATAATTGCGGCGCGGCAAATTTGAAATATGTATAACTGAATTAAGCTCAAAGACAATTAATTTTAAATCCAGAAACATTAAATATATTAATAATTATTCCTTTGCCCCCCCCACTCTTCTAATTAAAATTAAATATTCAATTCTCTTTTCTCCGGGCAATTATCCTTGCAATTGTCTTCCTAAAAAAATACTTGGTTGGTGAAAGTTATCACTTCTGCCGCACGTCCCGAGACGCACACATTTTTTTTAATTTTATGTTTTTATTTCAGATCCTATACGATTATTTTTTTATTATTATTTTCTTATGTATTTTTTATGTTTATCAATATGAACGAATGTGGGCAAATTGGTGTACGAGTAAACAAATATACACATAATATGTGGACCATTAGAAAGATAGAAATGCAAAAACTGGGTCGGGGTGGGGATGGATGTGGGGGGTGCAGGAGGTGGGGTGCAGTTGTGGGGGGTGCAGTGTTGGGGGCGAGGTGTATGGTTTCGGGAGGGGGTGTGGGGGTCAGGGGTTACCGACCAACGCTCGGTGCCTCCAGGTACTTTATATAAAGCTAGAAACTTGAAATTTGGCGTAAATTTTACTTTTTAGAATATAAACGCTCGCTAAGAATATTTTTCAAAAAATTCATATTATAAAGGGATGAAAAACCCTCCAGTAAAATCCCACTTTCAATACTTAAATGCTTGTTGATAACAGTTTTGAACAGCATTATTGGTCGAGGGGGGCGGAGACACCCAGCAAGCCGTAGGCGGGTTTCGCAGCCTGTAATTGATTTTATTTTTTATTTTATTAAGTGGAATTTTACCTTTAGGGCTTAAGCCTATTAAAGTGAAAATCCAAAGTAGGCATATGCT
Source organism: Forficula auricularia (assembly GCA_024734495.1). NCBI lineage: Eukaryota > Metazoa > Arthropoda > Insecta > Dermaptera > Forficulidae > Forficula > Forficula auricularia. The sequence continues at coordinate 2,163,593 of JALMQS010000064.1, forward strand.
AATAGGCGCCATACTTAAATGAAATGAAACGTTATAATCGGAGTCTGCTGATAGAATTTGATTAAAGTTGATTTTTGCACATTTGGGCTAGATAAGTCTGGAAAACACACTTGATCATTTTTTTAATATAATGTTTTCTAAATTGATATTCAATCGGTTTCCAACTCCCTTCAATAGCGGATTGGGTTTTTCCTCCCCCCCCCCCCTCTGTTCTACTTGGCTATTCATGTTCATTTTATTTCTAGGTTTCGTCAATATTGTCTCATCCCTGTTACTCTACTTCTCTGATTTATATACATATATAATGTGTATCCATTTATTGGTTTTTATTCTTTGCATTTCTCTATGCCTGAAATGAAAAGAGTGGGTTATAAATTTTGGAAAATTCGATCACATAAAAATGTATACCGAATATCCTTTTATCAAAAAAAAAAAAAAAAAAGGAGATATGAATTCGATGAGAGATAGAGAATATATAATCATCTATTGGTTTATATAGATTTTTTTGCTACGACCGCAAAAAAAAACCCATTAGCATATTGAAAGCATCGATTCGCAATCGTTCACTATAGTTAAGTTGCTTATAGGAGACGATGAATATATGATTAGTAATTAAAAATCAAAGTATTTACTAAATGGAGGAAGGCAAATTACGTGAAAAAATGGCATAAACAGGAAATGATTCCCGGTAAAGATTTTATTGCCGGAATACCTTTATTGGTACTCCAATATTACTGCCCTAAGTTTTTCTACAAATCTGTGTGGTGAAAATTTTTCTACGCGCCTCAAAATGAGAAAATTTCGGAGTCTTTTCAGTTTTTCTTGAATAACTCCAAAACGGTTTATCAAACCAAAATGATATCAATTAGGTAAATTAAAGCTCTTTAAATTACACGTAAAATGATAACAATTTCATCTATATAGTTTTAGTAGAACCAGTACTAAGCGTCAAAAAACAGCATCCGGAATCACTTTTGAACATCCTAAAACTCGTACTTTTTTCCCTAATTTTTCCTCATTTTGACCATGAAGGAGCACGTTTTCGACAAAGGCCACTCCTTACATTTTAAACTAGATTATATTTGCTACAATTTAAACAAAAGTTCATATTAATTGGATAATGATATCCTGTGCAGTTTGCAGTTTTTTGCTTCAGATAAAATGAAAACTACTCATCCTAGAAACTTGATTACTATCACATTGTCTATGAAATTTTGTTGAATTGAAAGTTTACTTGGACCACTTTTTTGTTAAAATTCTTAAATTTATAGATATCTAGCATTTTCCATGACAGGAAATGATCCATTGTTTCAAAAAATCGCAGTTTTTTCTTCATAAAATGAAAACAACTCATTCTAGAAACTTGATTTCTATCTCATTCTCTAGGAAAATTTTATTGACTTGAACGTTTACTTGTACCACTTTTTTGATAAAACTCTTAGATTTATAGATATCCTACATTTTATGACAGGATATGATCCGAATCCTCAAAAGCGTCATGGAAAATGCTTAGATATCTATAAATCTTTATCTTATCTTAGTTTTATCAAAAAGTGGTCCAAGTAAACGTTCAAGTCAACAAAATTTACTAGAGAATGAGACAAAAATAAAGTTTCAAGGATAAGTGGTTTTCATTTTATGAAGGAAAACTGCGTTTTTTCTTTTGCAAAAAACTGCGAAATTTCAACCCCATTGCGGCACGGGTTACCATTATCCAATTAAGATGAAACTTTGTGTGAATTGTAGAAAATTTAATCTAGTTTAAAAATGTATAAAGCCGTCTTTGTCGAAAACGTGCTTCTTCATGGCAAAATTGGGAAAAATCGAAAAAAGTGCGAGTTTTAGGGATATTCAAAAGGGATTCCGGGGGCTGTTTTTTGACAGGCGCTACTACCGGTTCTACTTAACCTGAATAGATTAAATTGTTACCATTCTAAAAGTAATTTAAAGAGCTTTTATTTATCTAATAGATATCTTTATTATTTGATAAGCTGTTTTAGAGTTATTCAAGAATAGCTGAAAAAAACTCTGAAATTTTTTCATTTTGAGGCGCGTAGAAAAATTTTCACATCACAGATTTGGGGGAAAACCTAGGGTAGTAATAATGGAGTACCAATAAAGGTATTCCAGAAATAAAATCTTTACCTTTAATTATTTCCTGTTAAAATCGTAATTTGCCTGGACTATTATTGGAATTAATAATAATTAAAGTAAAGGTACCCAGCTATTCTATATAAAACATTTTTAAACTAAAAGAATCTTATAGATCAGGCGTGACCATTGGCCAACCCCGCCCCCGAAGGCGCAAGTTTTAGTTTTTTCTAAATATTTTGAAAATGAGTAAGTAAATCTTTTTGATCAAATTTAAGATTCTATTAAAGAATCTTGAGGACCCCAAAAAATGTTATATAGTTTTTAGGAAAGTTACATTTTCAAGTACTTTACGCTACATTAGTTGATAGTACTTTTTTTAATTCTTTAAAATTTATTTATTTGGTCGGTTTATCTGATTGGTAATAAAGGAATAAACATATTAATATTTCAAATGACTATGGATAATGTCTAGTAACGATTAGTTGTAGTTAAATTTAACATATGAAAACCATTAAAAAAAATTAATAACTTATTTCTTCATCCATTCATCCATTCATGCTATTGACAACGAGCATAGTTTCGATTTTGAAGGAGTAAAGATACTAGATTATGAGAAAAATTGGACCAAGAGAAAAATAAAAGAATCTCTTTATATATTGAAGGATATCGATAATTGTGTAAATTTCAAAATGGATTCGGAAAACATATCAGAATGCTACAGTCTAATTGTGTCATTGTTGTGAGAGTGTTGAATTGATTTAGTATGTTGATTAAACAGGTATTGATTTTATAAGAAAAATGTAATAGGAAGATGTGTATTTTTTGATATTTCATTAATTTCATTAATAAAAAATAAAAAATAAAGAGTAAATTAACTTATAATGTGTTTCTAGAATGGATTATTTATAATGGATTTTTTAATTATATAATAATTGACGATGCAATGAGATAATTAGAAAAAAATAAAATTGAAAATAATATTTAATATAATCATTAATTCAAAATAGTTTCTAGTTCAGTGATAAACGTTTTTATAAATTGTTGCTATATATATATATATGTGTGTGATTGTAATGAATTATGTGATGTATCTATATTGAAGATTTAAGAATGAATGTTTCATGTGAAATGACAAATTCCGGTTCTTGAACGAGATGTATGTATGATTTCAAATTATTATAAAAAAAAATTTTGTGTTATATAATTCTCTATAAAAAGAAAAATGTAAATAAGTGTTTCATTTCAATTTTTAGAACTACTGAGGATGGTCGACCAGTGGTGACCGAAACTGTATAGTTATCAATTAAATAATACAAATAGTTATTAAAATTATTGTTTTATTATATTTGTGACAAAACCAACCCTTCAATTTAACGAATAACTTATTTCTACTAAACGTCAAAATTAATGTCAAGTAGACGTTTTTGAGGAAATTTTATCCTCTTCAATATATGCCTGATTGTAATCCGATAGAGTAAAACATCAAGATAATAAGAATAATTTATTCACTAATTCCTGTGTTATTCAAATGGAAAAACATATTGACCATTGAGCGACCTCTTAATATTAAAATTAGGAATTTTTCTGGGGTGCAATTTTATTTTGACATATGTATACTAGTATCTTGAGAATCATTTGAAAAAAGTTGCTGTGAAAAAAAACGGGACCAATCATGTACGAGACTGAACCCAATGCAAAAAAAAATCATCCAAATCGGTCCACATCGTAAAGAGAAATAAATGAAGAAAAAACAGACATTCTGTTGAATTGATAACCTCCTCCTTTTTTTCAAAGTCGGTTAAAAAGGATTCAAATACCCGATTTGGAAGTAGGTAATTTTTTTTTCTATAAGTGTAAGCTAGTAACTTTTCATATATTTTCATATACTGAATGATTGATTTAATGTGGTCTATTAAAAGTTATTAACTTATATATTTCCGTTAATTTTACTCTTTTCTTCAAAAAAACAAAAAACAAACTCTGAAGTATTATTAAGTAGTCCAAATTGTAGATTGAAATAGACTAAATTTTTAAGAAAATCCTAAGAGATTCTCATCTATTAGATCCTAGATAGAATGAATTATTTTAATTTATATGCCAGGAATCAAATCCGAGTGCCACAAATAGCAATCCGAGCCAATTAGCTACCCTATGGAAAAAAACAACCCTTCTAATATATAATTAAAAATAATCCATTCCATCTTGGATCTAATAGATGACAACGTTTTATTATTTTCCTTGTAATCTCTGAAGTTTGCGTTTGATTTCAAAATTAATTTAACTCAACACGATTGGTATACGGTTAGCTCTAATAAGCCTAAAATAGCCAAAGTATTCTCTGATGAATAATTTCTATTACTAATACTAATATTAAATAACAACATTGATCGTGTGTTGTAAGGGTGGGTTCGGGATGAAAGTGGGGTGGAAGGGGGGTGCAGGTTGAGTGGATAAAATAAATTATTCAACTTTTAATTAATTGTAGGTGAATAAAAGGGTGTGAAGTTTCTAATTAAATGTTTGAAGGTATCTCTGTGTGAGTGAGTATATGTGAGAGGGAAAAATAGAGGGGATGGGCTGACAAGAGATGAGAGGAGGCCAGGTGGGGGCAGGAGGAGGATTACATTCATAAATATGTCAAAAGATTAATTGGAAATACTGTAAAGAATTTAATTAAATAAATAGAATACAAGGTAAATGACAACTGTTGAAAAAAAGATGGACTTCCTCATTGAATACTTTAGTTCTGGGTGTCAGTTTCATATCAGGAAAGTATTAGAAAACAATTTTGAGATGACTCAAACTTTATGTTTGAAAAAATCAGGGTTTGTTTTGTAATGATAATGCTACGAGATAAAATAGAATCATCGAAATCGGCCCATAAACAAAGAAGTTATACGTGAACATACATAACAAAAAAAAATCAGTCGAATAGAGAGCCTCCTCCTTTTTTGAAGTCGGTTAAAAATAGGTCCGATGCCAATGAAATTTATACGGGACCAATCGGAAACTATTCTGAACCCAATGCAAAAATAATCATCAAAATCGGTAAAGAGAAACCGACGAACAAACATCATCAGAACTTGCCAAATTAATATTGGATTACTTCCTAAGGTATCCCCTTTCCAATAAAAAAAGAATAATCGAAATCGGTCCATAAACAAAGAAGCTATGCGTGAACATACATAACAAAAAAGGTCCAATACCAATAAAAAAAAACGGGACCAATCGGGTACGAGACTGAACCCAATGCAAAAAAAATCATTCAAATCGGTCCACATGGTAAAGAGAAATCGACGAACAAACATCATCAGACCTTGACCAAATTAATATTGGATTACACCTAAGGTATCCCCTTTCCAATAAAAAAAGAATCATCGAAATCGGTCCATAAACAAAGAAGTTATAAGTGAACATTCATAACAAAATAGGTCTGATGCCAATGAAATTTATACGGGACCATTCGGAAACTATTCTGAACCCAATGCAAAAATAATCGTCGAAATCGGTCCACATGGTAAAGAGAAATCGACGAACAAACATCATCAGAACTTGACCAAATTAATATGGGATTACCGCTAAGGTATTCCCTTTCCAATAAAAAAAGAATCATCGAAATCGGTCCATAAACAAAGAAGTTATACGTGAACATTCATAACAAAATAGGTCGGTTGCCAATGAAATTTATACGGGACCATTTGGAAACTATTCTGAACCCAATGCAAAAATAATCGTCGAAATCGGTTCACATGGTAAAGAGAAATCGACGAACAAGCATCATCAGAACTTGACCAAATTAATATGGGATTACCCCTAAGGTATTCTATTTCCAATAAAAAGAATCATCGAAATCAGTCCATAAACAAAGAAGTTATAAGTGAACATACATAACAAAAATATGTCCAATACCAATAAAAAAACGGGACCAATCGGGTACGAGACTGAACCCAATGCAAAAAAATCATTCAAATGGTCCACATGGTAAAGAGAAATAAATGAACAAACATAAAAAAACAGACATTCTGTTGAATTGATAGCCTCCTTCTTTTTTCAAAGTCGGTTAAAAAATTTTTTCAATCAAAAAAGGTACAACCTCTGTAGTCCGGGGTAGACCCTTGGATTGATGAAATTTCAGGCATGGGCTCAAAGTTGAAGATATCTGTGAATGCGGGTCTTGAAAGATTGAAGGTTATAGGCTATACAGGGTGTCCCGTATCTCAACGATAAACCGTGAACAGGAAATAGGGCAATTTAAGACGGTCCTGAATATTAAAATTTGTTGTAAAAAAAGTCTCATAGTTTTCGAGTTATAGGCATTTTTTTGAAAATAGTGAAAATCGCTACCCTGCACGAAATATCAAGATGCTGTAGCTACATATTTACATATTTTATTATTCTAATTTTTGTTGAAGAATCCTGAATAATCCTGATAATGACCAAAATTCACAATAAAACAATGAGTAGGTACTATAATTTTTGGAGAAAAAAATATTTTGTCGGACTTATGTTTTAAAAAATTTTCATCCGCAATCTTTGAATAATCTTTAATGTAAAAAAAGTCTAGTAAGCAAGCATGGCAAGTTTGTTAAAAAAATTTAGTCGAGATTTCAATATTTCAAAATGGTACAGCACTTTGTACTTCTTTCTTTCGAGAAAAATATTGATATTTTAAAAACATATTTTGAAATTGTTTTTTATTTAATATGTTAATCAATTAAGTCGCATCTTATTAATTGAACTAATCTTTGGCTATTAATGGCATTATTATTAACTATTATAGTATTAATATCGATAATAGCTAAAGATTAGATCAATTAAGATGCGTCATAATTGATTAACATATTAAATAAAAAAACACTATTAAAATATGATATTAAATAAGCTATTATAATTTTGCCAAAAAAATAACAATATTTTTTGCTGTACCATTTGAAATTTTTACAAAATAGGCTAATTTTTTAAATAATTTGCTATGCTTGTTTACTAGATTTTTTTACATTCAAGATTAATCAAAGTTAGTTGAGGAAAATTTTTTAAAATATAAGTCCAGTAATAATATTTTTTTTCACCAAAAGTATAGAACTTATTGTTTTATTTTGAATTCTGGTCAATAGCAGGATTATTCACGATTGCGTAACAAAAATTGGAATAATAAAATACGTAAATTTGTAGCCACAGCATTTCATTATTTAGGGGTAGCGATTTTCACCATTTTCAAAAAAATGCCTATAACTCGAAAACAATGACTTTTATTAAAAAAAAAATGTATGTTCAGGACCGTCGTAAATTGCCTTATCCCTGTTCACGGTTTATTGTTGTGATACGGGGCACCCTGTATGTAGCCGGGAAGACAGGAGAACTGAGTTCCAGTCTCCAGAAGTCATAGAGATAAACGAATTGGTGAACGCGTTTGTTAGGTTAGTATTTAATTTAATCGCGAAGGGGTGGTGAATGTTAGATTTCGTTAAAATGAATCTTTTAAAAGATTATTGATTTTATCTCGTCAGAACATATGCCATGGTAGTAACTATCTAAAAGAAACTGACCTTTCTTGGAATGACTACATATTATCTCAGTAGCAAAAGCTGCAGCATGTAAGCTTGGCTTTCTTTTCCGGACCAAACGCGTTTTAACCCCCACTCAACTCCTTATATTATAGAAGGCTCAAATTCGCCCCTGTCTTGAATATTGAGGCTTCATTTGCTCGAAATACACGATTTTCTAAGATTCAACACCCCTACGCGCTTAAACTAGATACTAATCGAACAAACGCATTCGCTAATTCATTTATCCCTAGGACATCTAGAGACTGGAACTCTCTTCCCCCGACCGTCTTTCCAGCTACTTATAACCTTCAATCTTTAAAGACCGGCATCCAGAGATACCTTCGACACCTACCCAATCCCTAAATCTCTTCTTATCTTCACGATACAAGGGTCCAGCGCGGACTACAGAGATTGTACCTTTGGTGCAACTTCTTCTTGTATCAATATCATTATAAAAAAAAGGAAAGAGACGGAGACATGTTAACGATGAGCTAGCGAGTCGAGAGTTTTACTTAATGCTGGATCTCCTAGTAGTCTGATAGCTGGAATCCAAGGTAGACAAGGACTGTATTGAGGCTCCTCTCCAGATTCGGGACAGGGACGAATTTGACCCTTGTATGAAGTTGGGTGGTCGTGAGAAAGCGCCTCGTTACATACTATCAGCCGGAGATGTGACTTATTTTTAACCGACTTCAAAAAAGGAGGAGGTTCTCTATTCGACTGATTTTTTATTTTATTTTTTTTTTTGTGCCTATGTTACCTCATATCTCCGCCAATTGTCAACCGATTTTGAAAATTTTTTTTGCATTGGGTCCAGTCTAGCTTCCGATTGGTCCCATTTTTTTTTTCGTTTTTTTTCATAGGTATTAGACCTTTTTTATTAGGTTTGTTTAGACCTAACCTCTTTGTTTATGAACCGGTTTCGATGGTTCTTTTTTTATCCGAAAGGGGGTGTCTTAGGGATGGTGTCATATTAATTTGGTCAAGTTCTGATGATATGATCACTATTATTAACATCACTAAAAAGAGAAAAATAAAAATAATTTTTAAGAAAAAATAAAACCGACTTCAAAAAAATTAAATGCAACAAATAAAATACACTAAAAGGTATAAAATAATTATTATCTTATTTAGTTACAACTAAACGACGAAATATTAACATGAAATTACTTTTTGAAGTTGGTGCCAAACATATACCTTTTATGAATCGCACTCGACGGATCTTACTTAGTACGTTTGGAGGGTATGCTCGCTTATAGGTATAGTTTGTTTGGTACCGACTTCAAAAAGTAATTTCATTTTAATATTTCGTCGTTTAGTTGTAACTAAATAAGATAATAATTATTTTATACCTTTTAGTGTATTTTATTTGTTGTTTGCTTAATTTTTTGAAGTCTGTTTTTACTTTTTTCTTAAAAATTATTTTTTAGATACAAGTATTTGAAATACAGATACGAGATACAAAATACGTATTTTCATCTTATATCTGAAATACTTTTATTTTCATTTTATATCTTGTATTTAGATACATTCTTTTGGTATCTTAGTATTTTGTAAATACTAAGTTTGCTATAATACTTTTACTAATTACCTAGGGATTTTTTATCCTGACTGAAACACATAAAATTAATCGATCCGAAAAACAAAAATCGGAGGCTTTAAACGGCAATGAGAAGACATAAAAAAAGATAAAAGACGAATCTTATTCCATGTTTTTAGAGGACTCTGATTCCTCTATTGCAAGTAGCGACAACTTCATGGTCTACTGGCAGCACCGCTGACTTAGAAACACTTCAATACCTAAATAATAAAGACACCAGCCTAAAGAGTTTAAATGTTTATCCTACAATAATTTTTTTTTAAATATAACACCTGTTTGCCGAGTTCAGCCCCTGTGGAGCGACTCTTCTCTTTTAGGGGGATAATAATGAGACCTCATCGAAGAAAAGTGAGTGATAAAATGTTTGAAGAACTGGTTTTACTTAAGTCTCTATTAAAACCTTAAAAATATAATATTTCTCACATTTACGCGATTAACGCGATCACTGTTCATAATTAATGTAATAAGCTAAATAAACCTTAAATTAAGATTAATAAAAATATATGTTTTTTTTTTTTTTTTTAAGTATTTAGAAAATACTTATTTTGTATATAGTGTTTTAAATATCATTTACAAAAGAATCTTGTATCTGATATCTCAAATACTTTACTTAAAAGTAACTTGTATTCAAGATACTTTTTATCAGGTATCTTGTACATTTCTGCATTCAGTGGTAATGTGGTCATTCCTGGAAAGGCCAGACTCCAGGGGGACATCCAACATTGATATCACTGCTCGACAAAAATTTCTCCCCGTAAACCTAACAATCTATTCCAGTAGACTTTTAACAACTAATTATCATGCGATTTTTTACAACACGTCAGAGTTTTGAGATATTATCAATCAAAATGACGAAAAAGGCCATTTTGACCTATTTTTGAGTTCCATTAAATATTAAACAGCAATATTTGAAATCAAAATATTTTGTTGGCCTAATAGAAAACAGATTCCTCTTTGATTTTCAAATTGCCACTTCTTTGTAGCTCAACTAGAACTCGAGTTATAACTAAAAAACCAAGACCTTACGTTTTTATCTATGTTTATTTTTCCTTATAATCACGTAGTTTTAGTTTTTTTTAGTTATAACTCGAGTTCTAATTGAAGGGTTTGCTGCTAAAAGGAGGTAGCTCCAATTTTTTCAGTTTTTGGGAAACCAAAAAAAAACGTTTAAAAAAATGACGGGCAGCTCCATCTGTTAAGCAACGCTGGAAATAACGACTGGAGCTACATCCTTCTTGTACCAAATAAAAGATTTTTTTTTATTCACAAGATAGTGTTAATATCTCGCAATACCAATAGGATGGAGCTACCTCCTTTTAGCAGCAAACCCTTCAATTGAGCTAATAGGAAGTGGTAATTTGAAAATCAAAGAGGAAGCTGGTTTCTATTAGGTCAACAAAATATTTTGATTTCAAATATTGCTGTTTAATATCTAATGGGACTCGAAAATACGTCAAAATGGCCTTTTTCGTCATTTGATGATAATATCTCAAAACTCTTACATGTTTTAAAAAATCGGGAAATTGCATGATAATCAGCGTATAAAACTATACTGGAATCCATTGTTAGATTTAAGGGGAACATTTTTTGTTGATTAGTGTATATAGTCATAAATTTCCAATGAGGTCGAATTAAAGAAAATGTCACGAAGGTCCCTATATCTACTCGTCTAGAAATTAGACAACATTTGTTACGTGACTAGATATTACTTTTGATAGAAAAACCTATAACACAAAAGATTTCCCAGATTATTTTTCTAATCTAATATATTTCAAGAATAATTATACCATAACAACATATGCAACAACAACAACAACCTATTATTATTATATTCTTACGTTGTTCAATTTTATAGAAGAAATATGTATATAATAATAACAAAGAACAGAATATCCTTTATAAAATAAGAGTTGTTGTTGTTATTGTGCATGAAAAGATCATGGGGGCTCGTGACCTAAGGTATACCCGGGGATGAAGGGAAAGAGTTTTGCAGGCTCTGTCTCTGAAAACTTGTGGGTCCCAGGAGGGTAGAAAAGGAGATGAGGAGCACGGTGACCTAATTCCATTTATCTCAAGGGATGCGGACCCCCTCACACGATCACGCCCACACACACACACTGCTGAAACAGCACCTTTTGTTCTTTTCACCGGGGAAAATTAATTAAATTTGTTTGTTTTTAGAGAGAGGTGTTGATTACAAGAAGAGGGCGAATCTTAAAACGTCACACAAAACAAAACCACCCTTTACTTTCACTTATTTATTTATTTTTTTATTTCACTTATATTAATTAATATTATTATATAAAGAGAAATCAATAATATTGTCCTCTGCTTTTGATGCATATAAATATATGGCTGATTCTAAAAAAAAATCGAAATTGATGTCCTTGCTGATTCCTGTGAAATGGGATTCTAAGTTATCGTAACAAAGAATTTTCTTATGAAACTTGTCCGGTCAGTCCTAGCGCTCTCCGCTAGATGGCACTAAGACCTCAGATACAAATAGTTTAATCAACTAAAACAATACTTTAAGACAATTGTAATGATAATTCCTTAAGTATACAACAGTCAATTTGTTAAACACATTGTATAATATGTGAGTCAATCAATTAATTATGAAACAATAAACCAACGAATTAATGAGAGTCGAATCAAAGCAAGAGGGTGTCGTGAGCCGTGATTTTCAATGAATAATATAATTGCGTCGATTCGAATCTAGTTAATTCAGCAATCACCGAATATGGTCTGCTCATTTGTTTTTGATTATCCACTATCCACAACCTTATCTTCCATCGTGGTTGGAAACACCGTCGGGGTTACTGGGGCATTCCCCCACACCCCTTCCAAATCCTAGTTATCGTCATACCCAGCCCGTATTGTTGTCTGCGCACCCGTCGGGCAGGCAGGCGCCAACAAACTATTATACATCCCCAGAGGCGACTGTGGGTCAGTGGTTAGAGTGTCGGACCGCTGGCCTGAAATACGCTGGTTCGAGACCGAGTCTCAGCAGATATGTGCGAGCCGCCTCCTCTTGGAAGGCAATGGCAACCTACCAAGAGTATAATTGCCTAGTAACCTCTCCAAACTAGCCGATCGGAACCGGCGTTAAAAAGTAGGTCCCTATATCTGTGTAAAAACAGCTAAACACCCTCAGCACAGGTATATGTGGAGAGGAGCCAAAACGTCAGGGAGACCTGATATGGTACTTAAAGAAGAATACATCCCCAGATTTATCTTTTTTTATCATAATGAAAAAATATATATTCAAGTAAATACCCTAAAAATCATTCCCTCACTGTGTCCCAACCGCCAAATTTACATAGATTCAAAGATCTTATAACTCGAAAAGCTTCTTATAACTGTCTGCTATTTTATTATTTATTCATATATAATAGTACTGGCTGTACATAAATGTGTATATAATTTAAACATGACAAATATATTTTTAAATTCGTCCTTAAAAAACGAATCATTCCCTCACCTTTGTGTAAAAGTAGAATTAAAACATAATTTCAAATTATATAGTGAACGCTGCCTTATAGTTTTTGGAAGTTAGTAATATTGATATTCTAAAAATATACCAGTCTCGGCTATGAGTGATAAGATTTAGTGTTAAAACTATTAAAAAAAAACGTTTTCCAAGTTTAAATTTTGGGCCGTCATTCCCTCACACCGTGTTGTAAAATGTTAAGCGCATATTTATGTATCATTTATCATATACTAGTATTTGAATGTGTTTCTAGAATTAATAAAGTATCGCGCATTTAGATGGGAAATTAAAAGGTTATTTTTTCTACTTTTTTGCAATAATTCTCATTCCCTCACCACCCTCATATAAATTATCGGTGTTGGTGTTCTAAGCGACGGTCCAATAAACCAGTACAAGAACAAGTTTATGTTGTTTATGGCGACGCCCCCCCCCCCTATAGAGGTCCGTGCCTGGCAAGAGTGCAGCACGTGCGTCGCATGCAGAGGCCAAAAAACGGCGGCCAAATCGACAGGGAATTTATAACAATTTTTATTTATTTTTTATTTTAATGAACTTAAAATATGAGATATGAAATTTGTAAAAAAAAACATTTATTTTTTTAAAAAATTTTAAAATTGAAAATAAAGTTCTATGTGTGTGGGAGGGGCGGCGTCTCCGACCCCCCCCCCCGCGCTTGGACAATTTGATCGCGACACACTTTCGAGATAAAAAGTAGATCTTATATACATCGGGCACCTTATATACATTCTCCCCCCCATAAAAAATTCCTGGATCCGCCCGTGCCCCTCACTCCCCTTTAAACTAAAAAAAGTTGGGGACCACTATAAGGTTTTAGACAATGGCCCGTTTACTATCAAATTTACAAAAGAAATACCATAATAATTAAAAAAAATTTCCATCAAATTATCAAAATAATTTTTCGATTTTTTTTGAAAATCAGCCATTTACATAAGAAATGAGGCTGTTTAAGGTTGAATTTTTGTGATTGGATTTATTGAAGGTTGAAATTTTGATTAAATCTCATGTAATTTTTTTAGCTATTCATTTAACACAAACAACAAATAATGTAGTTATATATTATAGTTGTTTGTGTTTAATAAGTAATTATAATTAATTATTGTAATTTAAAAAAAATGTCAACCTTCAAATATAAACATATATCTATATATAACAAATATAAATAAATATAAAGAGTTTTATTTTACTTTTATATTGTATTATGTGTGAAAATGGATAAGTAAAATGTTTCCGTGCTATTGTTCTAAAACTCTGTTGTCTGTTTCTGTTTATATTTTTTCTAAAACTGTTTATCTAATTATTGATTATGTAAATGTGGTGAATTTTTTTGAATTTTTGAATTTCTGATGGTCTTTGGTAACAGAGATAAAGAAAAATAATGTATTTTAGACAAATGTGTGATGTAACTATTTGAAACCCTGAAGAAGTCGGCAAAGTCGACGAAACGTTGGTAAAAAATTAAAAAAATAACACAAAAAACTTGTCCTTAATTATCATTAAAAACTCTCATTAATACATATTATGCACGGAAATGATAATAATAATTATTTGTGTTAAAATGAGGCAATTAAAAACCTTGAGAATATTAATAGTACTGTTATCTGATAATAATAATAAATGAATATATGTATATATATTTATAATTTATTTGTTAAAGACTATAGTTTCCTGACCTTCGTCATCAGTCATTTTAATTAGGAAAAATATTTATTTGAATACTTTTAATAATTAAATCTATCTACTCTTATTAAACGAGCAAAAATTGTATATATATTAATATTTGTATCTTCTTTCTATTTTGAAAAAGGCTCTACCGATTTTGATGAACCCAACTCTATTAACAATTTTTGAGGACGAGAAAAAGATCTGGCTAGGTCTGGACCTCGACAAATTTCATCTTAATTGATCTTTTCTTAATTAAAGTAATTATTGATAGATGAAAATCTCAAAAAAAAGTTTGTTTACATTTTTTCAATTATCTTTTATTTTAAAATGAAAGTTTTTGCCGAGAGTAGCAGAATTTTTATATATTGAAGGAGACAATATTCATAAATTAATTCCTGTGAATCCATTGTAATAGACTGATGAAGAGGGCAAAGCCCTCGAAACTATAGTCTCGTTATAAATAAATAAAATTTATACTTCCAGCAGAAGACACACTCTTTTATTGTCTCTTTCAATATCTTTTATTTATTAATTGGTTTTTTAATTTTAAAACCCACTAATAGGTTATACCGAATATTATTATATAATAGAATTTGCCAATTTAATTGATTAAAATTCCTCTTATTAAAATACACTGACTAAAAATATTATTGCAAGATAGAAGATCAAGTACAGTCGATGGTGGGGAAGTAATCTCCGAAATCGAAGCCTAAAATACAATATACTAGTATACATTGAGGTGACTGTGGGTCAATGGCTAGAGTGTCGGGTCGCTGACTCGAAGATCGCTGGTTCGAGACCGAGTCTCGGCAGATAGATATTTACAGTCGCCTCCTCTTGGAAAGTAATGGCAACCTACCAAGAGTATAATTGCCTAGTCAACCTCTCCAAATTAGCCGTTCGGAACGGGCGTTAAAAAGTAGGTCCCGTATATCTGTGTAAAACAACTAAAACACACTCAGCAGAGGTATATGTGGAGAGGCGCCGACACCCGTTTCGGGTATGGCACTCAAAGAAGAAGAAGTATACATTATTTCATGTAAAAAATTGCTTTTTATTATTTATTATTTATTTAATTCATTAAAAAACTCGATAAATTGTCATTTAATTAAAAAAAAAATTATATGGAATTTATTTATATGCCTATATACACATAATCTGTGGACCGCTAGAAAGCTAGAAAGAATGCAAAAACTGAGTCCGGGTGGGGGATCCGAGGGTGGGGCGAGATGTGGGGTTTCTGGGTGGGGTGCGTGGTTTCGGGGGGGGGCGTGTACTATATATATTTGTATTTTTTTTAATTTGGTTACCGTGCATCGCGTCTTTAAAAAAAATCATTAAAAGTTTATTAAAACCCAAACATTTCGGGAGAATTTCTTCCTTTATCAATGGAATTTAAAATTTTGAAAATATGAAAAAAAAGTTGCTTTATATCGTCACTGATCTTACAAAACCTCGTAAGTCCTAAATTCATTGTTTGCCAGAAAACAAGAAAAACCCTTTTAAATAACAATACATAGAAATCCAATGAAATATTTATTATTTGTCCGTAGCGCGAAATTAAATTGGAATAGAATAATAAGGTTTTAATAGACAGATGCGCCGTGAAAAGTTGGTCGGTATAAACGTATAATAAGTATTTGGCCAAAAATCGGACTTACGAGGTTTTGTAAGATCAACGACGATATGCTGCAGTAAAAACTCGTTTTTAGTAAGAATGAGTTCTTAATAGTTAAAACCCGTTTCACTGAATAACTTTGTAGCAACTAGAGTTACTGACGTTGGTTGAGTTTGGTTCAAAGGTCTAGATATCATCATTTTTGAACTTCTACCTCATTTTGAGTGTTTATTTTCAAAAATTTTAAACGAAAATGTCAAAAATTACATCTTTTACAAGTTTACTTCTGACATTTTCGTTTAAAAAATTTTGAAAATAAACACCCAAAATGAAACGGAAGGTCAAAAATGAAGATTCTAGACCTTTGGACCAAACTCAACCAACCCCAGTAAACTCTAGTTGCCAGAAAGGTATTCAGTGAAACACGTTTTAACTAGTAAGAACCCGTTTTTTAGAAAAAACGGGTTTTTACTGCAATATATATTAATGTATATGTATATATACCAGTTGTGAAGCCTGCCTCCGGTGGGCATTTTGCTTATCAGGGAGTCCGCAGTGGGTTTTAAAATAATAATTTAAATTTCCTAATTTTAATAAATTTAATTTGTCATGAACTATTAGTGGGTATTAAAATTAAAAAAATCACTTCGGCGTCGTCGCGCAAGTATATTATAATAAGTATAGATAGATATATACAAAGAAGAAAAGTTTGTTTGTACGATGTATGTATGTAGGTGTTAATCTAAGATTTAAAAATCTCCACTTTTTCCTACACATATTGATCAACATGGTGTTATAATCGAAGGGTTATTTTTTAAACGTCAGCTTATAATTTTCAATCAAAAGCAAATTCCATTAAATAATAGTAATTATTTTCATATTAAACCATCACTTTCATAATGTATTTATGTTGCTGATAATTTAGAATTTATTCTCATCGGGGAAATGATCTTTAAAAACTGTATAACGTGTACGATAATTGTAACGTATTTTGGTGTCGCATGTTGTTTAATTGAAATTTTATGAAATTACGATCTATGTGTGAGCAAATTGGCGTTAAATAAAATTATATCCCGAGCTTAATATATATCACAAGCTCACTGGGACATTTCCTAAAAAATAACATAAAAAAACAGAACAAAAACAAGAATAGCAACAACAACAACATATTTTTTCTCTACTGAATTTTATTATTATTCACTAGATGAATTATAATGGATATTTAATTCATTTAAACAATTATATAAACATTAAATTTTTCCAACACGCTTTTTGCAAGTTGAATATATACGTATACATATTTGGGTGGAGCGAAAAGACCGCCCCCACCCCCAAAAAAAAATGTTTGCTCAATTTATTAGGCTGTATGCGGAAAAGTTGCCATCTATAATTGTAATCATGTGTGTGAAATTTGAACTTCATACGATTCAATCTTAAGGGGCCACCACGAAAATTTGGGACTTTTTTCAGAGTTTTGCTTATAACTCAAAAACCATAGGTCCTACCGAAAATCTTACTCTTACCAAAATAAAAGAGCATAAAAATTTCACGATGAAGAACGTACTGAAATAAAGATAAGAGTAAATAAATATTATATTTAATATGGATTTACTATGAGTTAAGGATACTGGGTCACTTATTTCACATTAAAATTAAAAAATTAAAAGATATAAAATTTTTTAATTTTAATGTAAAATAAGTGACCCAGTATCCTTAACTCATAGTAAATCCATATTAAATAAAATATTTATTTACTCTTATCTTTATTAAAGATGTTTCACCTCGCACCAGCACCACAATCTCTACTGATTAACGTACTGAAAGGTTAAAATCAATCTTTCTGATTAGCCACAATCGATCGTCAAAGATAGACAAGTTTTACCAACTTTGCATAAAAGTGAATTATTCTCATTTTGTGATCACAAGAAACCACTTTTCAAATTTTGGTGCTGATCCCCATAATAGTTGCCAATTGGCTAAAAAATGAGATTGGCAAAGTTTCATCTTAATAGGACAGGGTAACCCGTGCCGAAATAAGGTCCTGTCTTGGAAAATTCTGGATATCTTCAAATCTAAAAGTCTTAACAAAAATGTGACTCAAGTAAAATTTAAAGACAATAAAATTTCTTAGAAAATGAGACAAGAATCAAGTTTCTAGGATGAGTGGTTTTCATTTTACTGAATGAAAAACTGCAAATCTCATATCTACTCTTATTAAACGAGCAAAAATTGTATATTTATTTATATATATATTTATTTATATATTTATTTATTTATATATATATTTGTATCTTGGCTCCATTTTGAAATGAGCCCTATTCGATTTTGATGAAACAAAATCTATTAACAAGTTTTGAGGATGAAAAAACGATCTGGCTAGGTCTGGACCTCATCAAAATTCATCTTAATTGATTTTCCTTAATTAAAGTAATTATTGATAGATGAAAATATCAATAAAAAAAATGATTCGGCAGATGTCATATTAGAATCTGAGACCTCTTGCATCAGAGTCAGTCACTCTAACACTGGACCAAAGAACTATTTTAAAAACCCTTGCTTTTTACTTTTACTAAAATGAATATTTTTGAATTAGAGTTTATTATATGTGTGGAAATAATTGAATATATTATATATAGCTATGTATTTAATAAATAGAATTTATTAGATATATTGGGGCGCGGCAAATTTGAAATATGTATAATTGAATTAGGCTGAAAGAAAGACAACAATTAATTTTAAATCCAGAAACATTAAATATATTAATAATTATTCCTTGGCTTCCCCCCCCCCACTCTTCTAATTAAAATTAAATATTCAATTCTCATTGCAATTGTCTTCTTAAAAAATACTTGGTTGGTGAAAGTTATCACGTCTGTCGCACGTCCCGAGACGCACACATTTTTAATTTTATGTTTTTATTTCAGATTCTATAACGATTATTTTTTTTATTATTATTTTCTTATGTATTTTTTATAATGTTTATCAATATGAACGAATGTGGGCAAATTGGTGTACGAGTAAACAAATATACACATAATATGTGGACCATTAGAGAGATAGAAATGCAAAAACTGGGTCGGGGTGGGGATTGATGTGGGGGGCAGAGGTGGGGTGCAGTTATGGGGGTGCAGTGTTGGGGGCGAGAGTGTATGGTTTCGGGTGGGGGGGGGTCAGTGGTTACCGAGCATCGCTCGGTGCCTCCAGGTACTAACTCTTATTTGAAATGGTTAACGTCGATTAAAATTATTTCCAGCTTGTGCAATGTGCATTTTTCTTGACCAGCGCGGCATTTTTTCGGTAGTTTTCAGAGAGAAATCATCATTCAGCATTCGCGACGAGCCCGCGCAATACACCCTTGAAGGGCACCTTAAGATATAATTTGATTTAGCTGAGATTTTGTATTAGGCAACTTTTCCGCATACAGCGATTTCAAATTTTGATTTTAGTTTTTTCACTCCAACCTAATACATATTATTTATATCTTTTTTTAAAGTTTTCAAAATAAATAACTAGTAAACCGTATGTATTTTAACATTTCTATTGTTATACAGGTGCCGATGATACTACATTCTGGCGAAACAAACCTATCACTGTTTAGCCATAAATAATAATAATCAGATAATAGTGTTTTATTAATCCAGGGACATGGAGAGAAATCCGGATCCAGGCGGGGCTCCAAGTTACACTTAAGGGGGTTTGAGACTGTTTATCATTTTTATAAGAAAACTCTCAAATTTTTACCATCAAATCATTGATGTATTAGATATTTATTCCCGAAATTTGAAGTTGATCGTCTGTCCCATTACCGAGAAATAAATTATTGAAAATTGTCCTTTTAACATGGAAGTAAATGGACCGAGCTTTTAAAATAGGCTTTAACTTCTATACAAATTATACCATTTTCAAAAAATTTATACAGATCAATAATTCACCTTTTATGAATCGAATGATACATTATTCAATAGATTTGACAGTCTAGTTAATTAGTTATTCATAAATGTAAAAATAAAAAGTTATTTGCAGCCAATAGAATATAACAAAAGCACTAGTCTAGAATTCCAACTTATTTCTTGATATCGTTTTTGTTTTAAATAAATGTTTTTATAATGAAAAAAATTATCTCAATATTCTTTTTATTAATATTTATCAAAACAAAAGATATTTATTCGAAATAACCTCATTGGTAACAATTTTTTTTATTAAAAAATATGTAGTCTGGAGAAATACAAAAGATTTTTTGGAAGATCAACCAGATAGATAAGCTGTACTCGAATTCCTTTGATCAACTTCTTTCTTTTGCTTTTTGCTCTTGTCAGACATCAAACTAGGAATTTTAATTATTTTTTTTATTTAGAGCTTTTAACTAATTCAATTTTTTGCACCTATAAGGAAAATATTGAATTATAAAATATTAATAAATAACTGTACTGATTAAAATCCTCAAAATGTAGCCTTGAATTTGAACTTGATTTATGTTGACGTTGGTGCGCCTGTATTTAGGCAACATATTGGGCGCAGGAGAATGAAAGCTGCGCAAGAGCTAGGCGCGAGTCCAATGGTTGATGGAATGCTCAGAGCTTGTGACATTAAGGGCCAGTTTCATAAAAAATAAACTGCAACGGATCGTTGCTAAACTTTATCCAAATTCATTTGAAATATTAATATGTTTGTTCCTTTATTATTAATCAGATATCACTTGCAATTTGTAGTTCATATTGACATTAATTCAAAAATAATTCTCATTTAAGAGTCGAGGAATAATCATTCTACATTGGATTTTTGACGTTTCGGTTTTTATTGGTAACCATTGCTGAAGACATAGAGGAATCGACTTAAAATCAAAAATAGCCATCGATTCTCATCTAATACTTGAGGAATAAATAATTCTACATTAGGTTTTTGACGTTTCGATTATTATTGGTAACCATTGCTGAAGACATGGAGGAAACGACTTAAAATCAAAAATAACGATCGATTCTTATCTAATACTAGAGGAATAACCTTATTGAATTCCATTTTTGATGTTTTGACTATTAATGGAAACCTCTACTGAAAATGTAGAAGAATCGACTTAAAATCAAAAAGACTAAATTCTTTTATGGCAAACAACTCAAGCTTAGAGCGAAAGAACAGATTGGAGCAGACAGAGGGCTAAACTGGGAATAAAGAAAAGATATTTATGCTTGGAAAATCAGTATGTGCCATAAAGGAGGGCAATAAACCATAGAATGTGATGAGGATGCATAGTGAAAATTTCCCATCTCTTATTTTCTATTTAAAAATAAAAAGTAAAAATAAACCCACCATAACATCCTCATCACATTCCAATTCAAATTAAAATATCATTGATTAAGATGTCAATTATTGGTGAACTTTTGATGTCTGTTTCTTTCCACTTCACCAATAATTGACATCTTAATCAATGATATTTAATTTGAATTGAATGTGATGAGGATG